>CAESWR010000276.1:227152-240962 GCA_903171835.1 Mullus surmuletus | reverse complement strand
CCTTCGACGGTGTATAAAAGAGCGCCACAACTCAAGACTAAATTCATACAAATAGTTTAGTGAACACAAACTGATGTAATGTGATGGAGCATTGATGGACCACCATGACCACCATATCTTGCCGGGTCATATCTTGGAAACCACCTATGACTTGGATATGATCACCTCTTACGAAGATAGGATATGTGGTTGTAGAAAGTCTGAAGATGACACTGATGCAATGTGGTATGTTGTCAGAGTCGGAGTCTGCAGCGCCGATGAGCATCGATGATCAGTACAGATAGATAGATAGATAGATAGATAGATAGATATACTTTATTGATCCCAAGTTGGGAATTTTTTGCGTAGCAGCAGCATTACACACAGAGACAATGACAACCTAAACCTATTAAGCAATATACATAAATCTAAAGATAAAGATATATACATGGAATATACATGAATGTAAAAGATGTACAAAATGTCCAAATATGCAGTATGTACAGTACATTAATGAAAAAATGTAGGCCGAAAAAATATAGGCAGTATTAAATAAACAGTAGTGACGGTATCAACTGTAGTGCAAAAATCATATTAAATCATATTATCATTATCATATCATATTAAACATACATCATCTTCAGAAATGCCAACAATGAAGACTAACAACGTGTACCGTGTAACAATGTGTGAATGATGCTACAAGGGCCTAAATGTTGATGTTGTAGAACTGGAAGTTGGCCTTGGTCTCCAGACTGGTCTTAAGAACACTTTTTGAAGGTCTTGGTCTCATCTCAGACTCAAAGGCTCCTTTACTCGGGCTCATCTCAGTCTGGGACTAAGTGGACTCTGGATGTTGTACCCAGACAGAGCGTTGGAAACCACCACTGACAGCCTTTTTATATTGCCCCTTGCTTTCCACAATAACCAATCACTTCCAGTCAATGGTAGATTGATTATTTCCCCCAAATTGTAGTGTCGGTTTTGTCTCGGTCTGTACTCTCAAATGTCTTGGTCTTTTCTTGGTCTTGACCTTCACATTTCTTGCTCTTGTCTTGGTCTCGAACCACCAAGGTCTTGGTCTTGGTCTTGTCTTAGTCTCCAACCCCAAATGTCTTGGTCTTGTCTGGGTCTCGACCTTCAGATGTCTTGGTCCTGTCTTGGCCTCCGACCCCAAATTTCTTTGTCCAGTCTTGGTCTTGACTTTTAGATGTCTTGGTCCTGTCTTTGGTCTTGAATTCCAAATGTCTTGGTCTGTTCCTGGTCTTGACCTTCAGATGTCTTGGTCCCGTCTTGGTCTCGACCTTCAGATGTCTTGCTCTTGTCTCATTCTTGAAATGCAAACATCTTAGTGTTGTCTTGGTCTCAAAGCCCAATTATCTTGGCCTTGTCTCGGCCTTGGTGCCCTGTGGTCTTCGTAAAGTCGCGGTCTTGTTCTATGTGGTCTTGACTACAACGCAGCTAAATGAGCGTTAGTGAATAAATAAAGTTGTCCTGTTGGTCCACATTTCTAGGACCTGTTCTCTTCTCAACACGCTCACATACACATGTAAGTCATCTACATATTGCACTTTGGGAAGCATATTTCTCTCCAAATTAAAGATATCCTCACCGTCTTTAGTTGCTCATGAAGATCAGGCAAGTCCGGGCAGTTCTATGAGAGAGTTCCAAACGCTGTGCTTGATACAGAAGAGCTGTGAACACTCAGGGATAATTAAAAGGCAATGATCTCCATGGTTTGTTATGTTCAGCCTGTTCAAATGACATCAAAGCTTTTCCTTTTCTTCCCCTCAACCCCCCCCTAAAAAACTACACAACTGCAGCACAGAGGGTTTGTGCACTTTCACACAACAAACAGCAACTATATATCCCACAATGCCTGGTTTGGGCTGTTTGCTCTCCAGACCTCCCACGTGCAGGCTCCTCTCCAGGTCCGAGCGTCACAGTCTCGCGGCGGCTCTGCAGTGTTTGCCGAGCAGGATGCACCACAGACAACAATGCGGCCTCCAGGACTCAGACACACACACACACACGCACACAGACACACACACATTCCTGTGGGCCCGGGCTGGTGGTGGGGGGACTTAACCTCTGGAGCTCGACAGGCTTTGTCTGCTTCACCCCCTCACCACCTCCCTGCTGCCCCCCTCCACACCCTGCCCTCCTCCACCCCCCCCCTTCCCCCCCATCAAAACGCTGATTTACACAATACGCTTCTCACAACACAACATGATCCTCTCATCAGTTTCATCGGGAGTCACAAGTGAAATCGATGTCAAAAAGTTATCTCGTCTTAAAAGCCGCTCACTTTGCGGCTGTTTAAATTAACAGCACGTCCAAATTACTGCCGGATTATGGGATGGCAGCAAAAACTGTACTTTTGCATGTACGATGAGGCCCTAGTCGACCTAAATTATATTACACAACGGTAATGAGCTGTGTTGTTACAATGTTAACTGTGGTGAATCCGTTTTATAGTCAATACGGCCTCTAATTGAATAATTAGATTCTTGTCTCTGTAAAGATATGTGTGTCCCCCTCCACACACACACACACACACACACACACACATCCACTAAGAGACACCAGATGGAGCGTGTTATGTAACCATATTGAAATCAATTAAAATCACAGATTATCCTGTGAGACCTGCAGCAGTGTGACACGCTCCTACTTATCCAAGCGGAGGTGATAAATACCTTCGCTCCTCTCAGATAAGCGTATCTCCGTCGGACGACAGTGACGGACGGCTCACCGGGTCGTTCATACGGAGAGAGGCAGCACAGGTTGCTGCAGAGGCCGACGATAATATCGCATCTCATTCATCCAGATTTTTCCACGTTCCTGTCAGGAAACAGCCGGCAGCGATGGGTAAACATGTGGAAAAATCAGCTTTCTCTCTTTTCTATTTATGGATGACATTTTTTTCCTCGCTTTGACCCAGGCTGACAGAGCCCAACAATGACAGTACTGGCTACTTTTGTGTAAGGCTATGCTCACACAGCAGGCCCGAGTGACCCGGATCTGGGGTTTTTTTCCTCCTAGGTGAGCCAAATCTGATTTTTTTCACCCCAGTGTGAACAACAAATCACAGGGAATCGGATTGAAAAAATGTTCTCAGTCGTCCCTCAGGTTGAGAAACATCCCCTCCCTAAAAACTGCTGTAGAAATAACATAATGTAACATAACATAACATAACATAATAACATAATACCATTTCTTTTACACTTTAAATATATATATCAAATATCAATTGTGGGAGGTGGTGGTGGTGGTGGGGGGGGGGGGGTTGTACCTCTCTAAATGCCAGTTTCTTGATGTAACTCCACAGTATTTTAAATTGAAGAAAATTTACAAAAACTCAAATAATTTCCATAAAATGCATTTCAGGGAGGTTTTACTTCTTATTATCATTAGAGCTTCAGATCGGTCAATGATTAGCAGCAACATTGAATTTGAGGAACTTATTTTTTCTGCAGTAAAAATGGCTTAAAAATAAAAAGGAACTCAGGAACTCTTAAGGGTTAAAGATTTGAACCACTTTTTGATTCTAAATCGTAAACATTGGATTTTTAAGAAATTAGAACTTAGCCTGAGCACCCGTATTGGAATTCAATGTGACTATTACGTCACTCCAGAACAAAAACAAAGTTGGCAGATCACGTCATGATTCTGCCGCTCCCGGCTCCAACTCAGCACCTCTGGAAAATTTTCATTTCAGATTTTTCTTCCCATTATTCTTCTTCTCATTATCTGCCTCCACATTTGTCTGCTTCCACCCACATAAAAATCAAAATATGAACGTAAACATCCGTGGCCTCCAAGTCTATTTTCCTGATCCTCCCGTACACAGCGCACCGTGTCTGATGTCTTTTTTATTTGCATGTAGGTCACAGCTCCGATATGAAGTCCAATCAAAGAGATAGAGATCTAAACTGAGCAGTGAGGCTTGCAGTGTCATCTTATGTCAACAAATCTGAGACCCCTCCTCTTTTATTATGATGTTGACTGTCTAACATGAGAGAGTCGGCCTGGCATGTTGGGAGATTTTACTAACAGTGTAAAATGCCATAAATATGGTAATTAATGCTGATTTAAGAGGGAAGAAAATCTGCTACGGATCAAACAGTGCAGTATAGAATTACATGGATCAAGCTCCCTCAGGTTGACCTTTGACCTCGATTGTTAATAGCTCTGTAAATAAGATGCTGAAGAAATATCAATTGAAAAAGCGTTCCTCTTTACAAAGAGGAATTTTCAAAACATCTGAGTGATCAAAATCTGAAAAAAAGAGTATCAATGCAAAGCACTTAGCAGTGAGCTTAGAGATCAGAGCAACCGGTGCCACCGAGTAACACACACACGCACACACGCACACACGGGTGTTCAAACAGTCTGTTTTCCTTTGAAGGATTAAATAATTTCATCACTGGATGGATTGCTAAGAACTGTGGAGGGATTTGGTTGATAAAAACAAAACAACAACAGGTGCTTAGCAAAGATTTTAGGCTCCTCTGATTCAAGCTGCGTTTAACATTCAGCAAGTCTATATTCTCACGTGATTAATCAGATGATTTATGATAATCAGATGACATTTGGGATTAGATTTTTTGCTGCTATGTTTTCACATCCAATCAATTTTTTAATATATAAATAATAATTTCTGCTGTGAGCCTCTATGACAGTAGCTGGTAGGCCGCTCACACACACACACACACTGCCACACACTTGCAGTGCCAGTGAACTTCCTGCTCTGAGGTCATCAGTCCAAGTAAGTCAACTTAACCCCGCCGAGGCAGACGCTGCTGCCGGGCCCCCGGGCTGCGAGCGCTTCCCTGACCCAAAGAATCACAACATCCCCTTTTACTGCAGCGGGGCCTGGAAGTCATCACAGATACTGGCAGCACACACAGAGCTCTGAGGTCATCAATAATGACTCCATTTACTTAACACCGACCCGAACACCTGCTCATTTATCACGCCTGACATGTGTCAGCCTGGCCCATTTCTCACAGAGGAGCCAGCCAGCCGCTGCAGATCTTGATCGGGTCACCTCCGGCTCCGAGGGGGCCTTAGCGAGACGATTAAGACACAGAAAGAGTTGAGCGCAAATAGTTACACAGCCATGCTTGTTTCATGACTGGCTTTTTATTGCAAAACCCACCGAGCTGCCAATTAGGGCCTGCACGGACATTAGGAATTCACAAACCCCGACTGTACTCGACGGGTCAAACGCTGCGGGTTCTGGCACTCAGTGAGCGCATTCATCACTGATTTTCTGTGATTTAGTCCCATAGAAAATGTCAGAATATTCCACCATGTGTGTGTGTGTGTGTGTGAGATCTGTTTGCATAACACAATGAACATTATACACACAAAGAAGAGGGCGGGCCTAACAAATGCAGATGCCTCGGCACGAGGCACAGGGGAGCACTGAGTCCTCTGAAAAGGCTTTGATTTATTTTAAAACGTCTTTTGCTTAATCAGTGGTTAAAAATTGTGTCCAGTATCCATTTGAAGCTTTCTCTATGGCATTAAAGGACAAATCTTTTCTATTTTTCCGAACATGGGAACTGTACTTGGATTACTTAGGGCTAAAATGCCTCTGAAAGGATGAGATCTGGGCTCACTGACCTGGCCTGGGTACGAGACACTGGCCTGCTATCATCAACCTAATGCTAAACATGTGATAAAAATTTGATTTGGAAGCTCTCTCTGCTTTACTTAATGTCATAGAGTCGAAGTGAGGGCACAGATTTAAATGCAGGACGCTCTAAAGGTTAAAATGGGGGTGCTGCCCAAGTTCAAAACAGGGACAATTGCTGATAGATAAAATTCTAATGACAGGAAGGTTTGATAGAATTGTGTGCATCTATCAAACAGTCTTTGTGTTAACCTTTGAGATGACATCATGCACCGTACAAAAAAATCAAAACTAAAACAGATACTTCCTTAATTACTCTTCCACTTCATGTAAAAATGCAACTGCTTCACTTTCAGAAACATTGACCTTCTCCTATTGACTTTTCCATCAATAACAATACCTGAAGGTCAGAGGTTAATCAACCTCGGTCAACCTGAAAACCTGACGAGGTCAAAAGTACGAGCATCCTCCGAAAGCGAGTGCGATCAATAACCGACGCGTGCTTCATATTCACACTCCGACGTGAGATGACGTTACAACACACACACTTCCATAAATTTGTTATTAACTCACATAATTCTGTTACAACTTGGCAGTCGAACCAATTGATGCTCCGTCATTGCGATTGCTTTCACTTCCTACTCACTACAAGAGCAAGTGAAGTGGTGCTTTTTTATTTTTTTCAGACCGGAGTAGAAAATCAATGGCGATGTTGCCTTGAGCTGCCCTGAAGTGCTTTCAAACTGCGGCATCATCAGGAATCAAACACGTTGCCAATGACAGCGATTATATGATACACTAACATTTTATCGGAGTTCCTTCATTATTATATACACACTCAAAAGAAGCTAAAATTTAGCCAATGATTGATCAAACCCACCGTTGTTGGGCGTACTGTCCCTTTAAATGAAGTATTTATGTAGATATGCGTCCTGTGAGGATCCCTGATTTATGTTCAAGCGCCTTTTCCCACCAGCTCTGATAGATAGATAGATAGATGGATAGATAGATAGATAGATAGATAGATAGATAGATAGATAGATGAATGGACAGATAGATAGATAGATAGATAGATAGATAGATAGATAGATAGATAGATAGATAGATAGGAAGGAAAGTAGGTATGGTAGGTAGGTAGGTAGGAAGGAAGGAAGGAGGGAAGGAGGGAAAGTAGGTAGGTAGGAAAGAAAGTAGGTAGGTTAGTAGGAAGGAAAGTAGGTAGGTAGGTAAGTTGAGCTAACAAAAAATAGAAATATGTGTAATGGTTGTAATATTGTTGTGTAGAATTAATTATATAAATTTAATTAACAGCCGTATTTTATTGCAATTCTTTTATTATCATATACACGCCCACTGCTGTTGTGTGTACTGTCCCTTTAAATGAAGTATTCATGTAGATATGCGTCCTGTGAGGATCCCTGATCTATGTTCAAGCGATTTTTTTCCACCAGCTCTGACTTTATTGCTGTTCTCCGAGGCGTCTGCCGAGCGAGGCGATGTTGGGCGCCCTTCGGCGAGCTGCTGCTGGAGTTGACGATGGTGCGCCTCTTCTGGGGATTCGGCTGCGAGGGAGCAATGGTTCTGGTCTCGCTTTGTTGCCATGGCGCGCCGTCAACCCATCTCCAGAGACGGCATGTTGATGACTGCAGGACCAGCGTGTCTCAGATGGATGGATTTGATATTGCAGCAGTGGTTTGTCCCGGGAGCGAGATACACAGTGTGTGTTTGTGTTTAATTTCTCCTCTCATTCGTATTTCACACATACATGCCTGTTCTTTTACAGCGGACAGGTCACCGATTCATCACCACGTGCAGGGGCGGAGCTATAGGCGGAGCTAGTGGGGCCCCCGTGTCACAGGCGGCCCCTCCCCGTTCCAGAGGGCCCTCGACTACGATGCCCCCCCCCCCGCCGACTGACAACAATAGAAAATAAGGGCACACTGCAACATTACTCAGCCCCCCCCCCCGCCCCAGAACGATGGAAGGTAAGAAGGGTACTTAAAGGGATAGTTGGGTTTTTTGACATGAACATGTATGAGATCCTCACCGTCAGGGTCTTTCAACAGCAGTGACTTTTTCCATGCCGCTGCTATGCGTTTTCTCTCGCATCGCGGTGGTCTCCTTCCGCCTCCAGCGGATGGAATGGTGCACACAGTGATATGAGCAAAGGGAATATAGTGCCAGAGGATTGCAAGGTCGGACTTTTTTGCGGCGAGGAATCCATGATGCAAATGTATGACTCTTTCGAACACATGTTTGTTTTTGGAGCAAAACGCTTTATCCGTGTAACTCCAGCAACTAGACGGAACTACTTTTTGCAACACCGATATCGGGCCGGAACTCCGGTCACGTAACGCAGTACAACTTCATGTCAAAAAATCTGAAATATCCCTTTAACCTATTGCTGCCCCGGGTTCCTTAGTACATTTTTTCCACCACTGACCACGTGGTTGGTGTGAACGGCGTGCCTGTGTCGGGCTGGGAGAGCACGCTTCAGCTGAGAGAAGAAAAAGACTAGTTCGTGCTGCTGCTGCTGCCAGGACCAGATTCAAACTCAGCGGGACGTCTTTGATGACGCAGCGCCGCCGCAGACTGAGGCAACACGCCGTCTTCCTGCTTCGCATCACGCTGGTTCCAAACATCCACAGGGATTAAAAAAAGACTGATAACAGCTGCTGATGGAAAGAAAAATGATGAAAAAAATCAACAACACTCGGAGGAGACAATCCAAAAAGTGCTTTGACATTAATCACCCCGAGCTTGAGCTTTGGCAGTGAGAGGCTGGAGGATGGAGGTGGAGATGGAGGATGGAGGATGGAGGATGGAGGATGGAGGATGGAGGATGGAGGATGGAGGATGGAGGAGGAGGAGGAGGATGGAGGATGGAGGATGGAGGAGGTGGAGGTGGAGGTGGAGGTGGAGGTGGAGGAGGATGGAGGATGGAGGATGGAGGATGGAGGATGGAGGATGGAGGTGGAGGATGGAGGTGGAGGAGGTGGATGATGGACGTGGAGGTGGAGGTTGGAGGATGGAGGAGGTGGAGGATGAAGGTAGAGGTGATGGATGGAGGTGGATCATGCAGGTGGAGGATGGAGGTGGACGACAGAGGAGGTAGAGGTTGAGGGTGGAGGATGAAGGTGTAGGATGGAGGTGGATGATGCAGGTGGAGGATGGAGGAGGTGGAGGACAGAGGAGGTGGAGGTAGAGGATGGAGGAGTAGGAGGATGCAGGTGGAGGTGGAGGATGGATGATGAAGGTGGAGGTTGGAGGAGGTGGAGGATGGAGGTGGAGGATCCAGGTGGAGGACAGAGGAGGTGGAGGTAGAGGATGGAGAAGGTGGAGGATGAAGGTGGAGGAGGTGGAGGATGGAGGTGGAGGATGGAGGAGGTGGAGAATGAAGGTGGAGGATGGAGGTGGAGGATGGAGGTGGAGGATGGAGGAGGTGGAGAATGAAGGTGGAGGATGAAGGTGGAGGAGGATGGAGGCCTCTAAGCGCCGTGTCAGTGGAGAGCGAGGCGGGTTGAGACAGGCCCAGACATTCCAGAGATGTGCACAGGTATGTTAGTGGGCAGCTGTGGAGCGAAGCAGCAAACCAGTACAGCTGCTGGGAAACACAGAGCACATGGATCTGGACTTTTATGCAGCAGGATCTCACATATCACAAGGCTGCAGTGATGGCGCAGTAGTAGTAGTAGTAGTATATGAAGTAGACGTCTCCATTACAGTATAAATTGAGTTCACATAATCTCACCTCACCTCCTCCCGTAAGATGGATGGATGGACAGAAAGGAAAGTAGGTAGATAGATAGATAGATAGTAAGGTAGATAGAAAGGAAAGTAGATAGATAGATAGATAGATAGATAGATAGATAGGTAGATGGGAAGATAGGAAAGTAGGTAGGCCCGTAGGTTGGTTGGAAGGAAGTAAAGGAAGTGAAAAAAACTGAAAAAGCTATCATAATATGGTTGTGTCAAATCTAATGTATAAATACCCCCCCCTCCACCAAAAAAAAAAGAAAAGTAAATTGATTCATTGATTCAATACAATATAAATACTATATATCATCACTGTAATAGGCCTTGGCACGGTCCGCACACTCGGGCTGCGCAGAGTGTGTGTTCAGCTGAAAGTGCTGAGTGAGGAAGACTTTGTTTAATCGTAAAAATCTACTTTTATGGATGAGGAGGGATGATGTGATGGAGCAGCTCAGGTTTTAATCCACATCAGCATCATCAACAAAAAAAAACAAAAAAAAGAGGTCTCGATCTGCCCGTCATGATCCAGCACCTGCGGAAATCAATGATCACTGGATGATGCAGTAACTGAGAACAAAAATAGCAGATGCAGATGCGTTGTAGTCCACACGTGAGGACACGGCGGAACCACACCGGGTGGCGAGCGGCTCCGTTGTCGCCATCCCGCCCTTTTCTGCCGCCGTCCTCCCGCTGCTCTGTCTGAGAGCAGCGCCTCCTGGCATCAATAATGGAGGGTTCAGAGCGCCCGGCGCAGAGAGGGCCGCGACAACTTAATACCATTCAGCCACTAATTAACTAATTGAAAGACACAAGTCTGTAAATCTGGAAGTACAAATAAGTGATTACGGCTCTTTGTGTGCGCTCGGAGGTCGCTCATCCGTTTTAAAATGGGGCGTAAAATCAAGTGTACAGTGAGTGTGAAATCTGGCGGCTGGGGCTGCGAATTTGTCAACGAGATCAATGCTCTCTTATTACGGGGAAGAAAAGGAGCCTCTTAAGACTTGATTTATTGTTTGTCTCTTGAATTTTGTGTCCGGAGGAGTTGGAGCACGCTGTAGGTTGCGAGCTGAGACCCCCCCCCCCTGAGGTCAATCACATGAAGCTGTAAAATGAGATGTTGGACACATTCAAATGGGCTCTGAGCGTCGCCGGAGAGATATAAGGCTGCCGAGCCTCAGTGGAAAGAAATGGACTCCATTTTTGCCAGTCCTCCTCTCCAGCTGTCAGCCTGCTCCCTGTCCCATGGGGGGTTGCCACGGTGACAGGAGGCCACATGTCTTGGGGGCGTCGTTTCTGGTCAAAGGACCCCATTGTTCTTGTGTTAAGCCGTCTTCACTGTGCCCGTCTGCCAGGGACGGTGGGCTTCGGCTTCACACCCCTCTCTCTCTCTGTCTCACACACACACACACACCCTCCACTAAAGCCCTTCTAAAGCACGTCCTTGCTTGTATGGAGGTGCAGCAGTTTGGGCTCAGACAATAAAAGTGCCTGTTCAACGCTCCCGGAGTTTTGAAAATCAGATGGTGGCAGGACACATGATGCTCCAAAAAAGGAAAATCACGGGCCCTGGTTGATCATATTTTACACTTTTTCTTTTTTCTCTCCACACAATCCAACAAAACATCCTTTTTATAGGAGTGCAAGTATTTCCTCTCAGCAAAAACCCTCAGGACCTCCTTTATCTCGCCAAGTTGTTGAACGAAACAGCACTTTGCATGCAGTTCCTGCCCTCCTCCACCAGATGGCACAGCAGCCCCACCGCCGCCCGGCACACAAGTCCTCTCTGTCCCGTCTTCCAGGGGGAGCACAGAGAGGACCTTGGCACACACCGAGAGCTAGAAAACCCCCTCTGGTGTCCTTCAGCCAAGTGACTCCGACTTGATGTAAAAAGAGCGAGTCAATTACCCGCTGATGGATAGATTGCGCTCATGCATCATTCCGGGAGCCAATTTTCCTATGTGAACTGAATTTGAAACTCGATTTGTTACTACTCCCTCCATCCCTCCACCTCTGACAGATGGATGAAGCTGGTGGCTGTGGAGGAGCCGATTTGAATCAGAGGTCAGGGGTCAATTTACTGCCAGACATTTGGCCGTGTTGGAAATGTAGATCAGAATGGTAATTTATATAGTGCAGCATTTCAGTTGGAGCCCAAGGTCCTGGTTTATGTCAAGAGTGAGTACTTGGATTGTTTGATTAATTCAGTAGCCCTCTTTTTTTCAGGGGGGGGCGGGGGGGGGCAGGCACTAACCTTAAGACTAACACACCAAGTGACAACATGAGCATCCCAGCAACCACAAGTAAGAACAATTATTCAAGACCATTAATTTGCCTTTCTTTCTTTCTCCCCTTCATTGCGATTCCACTATTCTGCCACCTCCTAACCTTATCTGGCAGATGGTTAATGTAGTGTGGCCGTCTTCATCTATTCACAAAGAGAAGCTATCGACTCAAAGACGCTCAATCCAGTGACTTTGGAGTGAGAGTGAGGAGGCGCTGTGATTACCAACTGAGTGGTTGGCTATTGATTGGGGAGGTGGTCAGAAGAGATGATTGCGCTGTGAGTGTATTGAGTGAGTTGGTTTGGGTGGGGGGCTGGATACAATTATTGGTTATCTCTAATAACTGGTGCAGGAGACGATCATCAGTGTTGGCAGTTAATACAACACGACCACTCAACACATTGGAAATTCATTCCGTTTAATTTTAAGAAAACAAGGTAATGTAATGAATGTGTTTGTTATCAGTCCCAGTGCGCTGCAGGCGGAGTCTCGTGTGGTGTGGATGGGTTTACACTCTCACGAGGCAGCGTCGGTGTCCACGTGCTGGACCGGCAGAGGGGCGCAGAACCTGCGGCTGCGGGTCCTCCTACGCGCGTCCTTGCTGGTGTTGGGAGAGCTCCGGGGAAGCCACACCAGACCGGCGCTGTTGCTGCTGCTCTCTGCATTGCTTTGGTTCCTCAGGCTGCGGCGCACCGAGCGCTGCCCCCTGGTGGCCACAGGCTTGAACACATCCTCGAAATTAAACTCTGCCTGCCAGGGGGCCAAGTCCAGGCTGGCCGCCTCCGTGTTGTGGCCGTCAGAGCCTGAGCCGTGATTGTTTGTCTGCCGGCTCGCCGCTCCGCCCCCCCGTCCCTCTTCCTTCTCCGCCTCCACCTCCTCCTCATCACAGCTCATTTGCTGCCCCCCCGACCGGCTCCCGGCCTGCTTGGCTCCTCTCTGTGCTGACTCTGCTGGCACACTCAAAGTGTTTAACTCATCACCTAAAGGTGGGCGAGCTGGGGTGGATGCATCTGCACAAGCGTGGCGTTCCGATTCCCCCTGCGAGTCCACGACGGTTGGATCAGCAGATGTCGGAGCGTCGCGTTCCTCCATGTCGAATCCCTCGTGCTGAGCTGCAGTGTCTCCAGGTGGGGTTTCTGCCGACACCTGTGAACATGTAGTGGTTTCTGTCTCGTCCTCAGGCGGGGTCTGAGGTCTCTCGTCGAGCACGTTTCTGTCGGGAATGCTGACCCTCCTCCTGTTTATTACCCGGGGAGCGACCCTCTGCCCCCAAGACTTCCTCCCCTTCCTTGTTACTCCATTGGAGTGGTGAGGAACAACGGGAGCTTCCAAAGGAGCCTGAAGATTGTCTTTTGTGGCGTTGCTGCTGATCTCTTGGGTGTCATTAGCTGCCTCAGACGTGGGGTCACTGATGACGGATTCTCCAAACTCCTGAGGCGCGTCTGGCTTCTGATTTGAGGCTGCAGACAAAAAAACAAACAACGATTGGTTAGAAAAAAAACAACAAACCCCTTGAAGCGAGTAGTATGTCCTTAAAGGGAGAACGTACGGTGACGGGAATAGAAACACCCCATCAAATGAGAAATAATCTGTAAACGGTAAATAATCTGTTTGTTGTCAGTTTGTGATGATGCAATTATTCAGTGCAATAACTCAAAAACTGCAATAATACCAAAAGGCAGCATTTGATTCTACTATTTTATACTGTTTACTGTTTGGTTTTACGGTCTGGATTCATTGTTTGCTATTGCCGTTTGTTTTATTACTGTTTTTATACACTTTATACAAATATTTGAGTACCTGTGCCTTAAAAGGGATAGTTCAGATTTTTTGACATGAAAATCTGAACTATCCCTTTAAGCATTACTAACTGAGCCATTTGCGATGAAATTTCGTTCATGTGTGCACCTGTGGTGTGTATTTTGAATGACAATAAAGATCTATCTAAATAAGAGGCCATAAACAACTTTTCTTTTACTTTAATTATCATTTCGGTGTGTGTGTGTAGGCTTTACCTCCTGTCTGCTGTGCTGCTGGCGACGGGCTGATGAAGGACAGCCTCTCTGTGATGGGGCTGAGGGTCGGGTTCTTCGACGCGTACGCCCGAGAGCCGTACAGCGAGCGGTTCACCTCCTTGTTCCACTGACGA
>CAESWR010000276.1:173360-185724 GCA_903171835.1 Mullus surmuletus | reverse complement strand
GTTGGGGTCCAGGGCGAAGAGGACCTCTCGCGCTCCGATGTACAGGACCCTCTCGTGCTCCGACAGAGTCAGCATGCTGTAGTTGAACACTCCCTGGACGCTGAACCTCGCCATGCTGTCCAACACATCTGTCCAGAAACACCAGCTCGGTCAGTACACACATCACACACAACAAACATTCCACTGCAAATCGTGCACTTAACACTCCGACGTGCTGACGGCCGAGCGGATAAGAGAGCGTTTCGCAATTTTCCCTGTTAAATGTGTCGAGGTCTCGGCTTAATAGCACCGTCAACCCATCACGTCTTCATCTGGGTGCCGTCCACCCAGCTGCTTTTTCTGTCTCAGTCCGTTTCAACACATATCTGAGATCACAACACACACTTTAGCTCTCATCTATATAACAACTGGCTCAACTGCTGCTGCTACTACTTTTTTTTTATGTGGGCTTGTCGTGCTGCCAGGTGTTGAGTGTTTTGTTTTTCACGTGATTGATAACATGATGAAGTATTTTCTCATTTGAGTTCTTTTTTTTTCCCCAGATAGAATGTTTAGTTGTTTTTCCGGGCCTGAAGAGATGCATTCTTCTTCGACTATCATTTGGTGTAGCATATCATTGTCTGCCACGCTGGCTAATCCATCAACAATGAGAAATTGTAATTAGCATGCCACTACAGTAGATAACTTAAAATACAGGACTTATACAGGGCACAAAAAAGTAAGAAAATTAAAATGACATGAAATAGATACTGCAAACATGAGATAGTTCATTTGCATGCAAATAGATAAGTAAAAATACAGGAATTTTTCAAGGCTACACTGATACCCAGTGGCAAAAACCTAGATGTTGCATTCTTAATCATTAGCAAATTACTAAGCATGCAAATAGAAAAGTAAAAATACAGGAATTGCACAAGGATACACTGCCCCCAAATGGCCAAAAAATAAAATAAAATAGAAACTGCTTCATTTATAATTTCCTAATTTACCAGCAATGAGGTATTCTCATTAGCATGCAAATAGCGAAGCAAAAACACTGGATTTATTCATGGCTATATTGCCCCCAAGTGGCCAAAAAAATCTAACAAAAATAGATACTGCTTCCTTAATAAGCACCTTTTATATGGTGCTATTTGCTCTACTCATGGCCTCAGTCACAAAGTACAGAATAAACACTCAAAAATGCTCACAAACAAACCTGAGATGACGGACAAAGTTGATTCAAAGCATCATTACTCAAACATTAACATTTGAGACTTTCCCGCCGGCCGGTATCCATGTTTAGGATCTGGTATAAATGGTTCCTAACAGGATGGAACATTGCGCTGAGAGATTCCCAAGCTTCGCATTTACTCTAAGTACCGTCAGGGCAAGTCTGATAAGTTCCAGATCTGCGATGCCAGAAGCGAGATAAGGTGCTTGTGTATTTAGAAAAGCTGCACAAATAAACAAGACGCAATGATGCTCCCTTAACAGCCGTTGTTTTGATGAAGGGTCTACACCCTAAAAGCAACTCAGGGGGGGCGACACCGCGGCGGCAACATCGTCCAGAGGCTGCACGGTGACAGAATAGCTGCTCTTACTCCACACGCCTGCACAATTAGCTGAATTTTCAATAAATCCTTTTTAAAATCAGCGATGCGGACAGCAAAAAAATGTTCCCAGTCAATTTAGGGAGGTAATTTTTGAATTGCCAGATGATGAAATGATCGAAAATGACCTAAAAAACACATCTGTGTGTGCAGAGTGCACAGCTTTCGGCAGATGGAAAGTAGGAACTTAATCCAAGAGCTGCAGAGCACCTGTACACAACAATGCAGGAGCTTAGAGTTAGTCTTAGGAAGTATTATTGCAAATGGAAAATGAGATCCATGGGACAACGTGGACGGAATGCACAGCGGCGCTTTTAAACGAACACTAATAACGGGTGTAAATCTGCGAGTGTGATTGGATTGCTCATGAGCTCGGCTGCACATCCAGAATGCTGATCGCATTTAAATCCAAAGCCCAAAATGCGGCTCCTCACGCCGACCAGCCGTCACTCAGAGCCTTAGCAGAATATTAGCCTCTGAATTGATTCCATTTCTCCGAGAAGGATTGTCCGTATTCCGGGCTGTCTGTCGTCGTCCGACACAAACAATCTGGGAAAGATCAGAATGTTCTCTCCATGGTTCCATCTGCAGGATTTGTTGAAAAACCATATCTTTTTTTTTTCATTTCAAAAGATGCACCCTCTTCTTTTTTTTTTTCTCCTCTCTCTTTCTGAGTCTCACACACACACACGCCTGTTCAAATCCCCTGACTAGCATACAGACAATCTAGCAGCGCAGAGCAGGAAAGAAAGCAAATCGGAGGCAAAGGGAAATGGAGAACGGGGGCTGTTTAGTTTTCATTATCCACACTCATGTTGCCTGTAATGTCACCTTGTTCCTCTCCCTCCTTCTCTCTTCCACTCCATTAAGGTAGGTGCAAGGTGTGCGAGACTTAGGCGACAATAACGTGCTATCATCTCGTCATTTTCGAGCAGAATATTTCTTTTTTGTTTCCCACCAGATGAATATTTTAACTTCTTTCGCCATTTTTCCCCCCTCCTCCTCTGTTCTGACTGAAAATAGCAGCAGCACTCCGGGGAGGGAATGGCAGGAACTGGTGTGATTTATGGCGTGACTAACTACTCATGTGACGCTGTGGCCTAGTTGGGACTAAATGGACTTTTATGTGAAAAAGATGTGTGTCTGTACACTATTTGTGCGCGAGACAAAAGAAAGGGGGTTAAGATAGCGAGTCTGAGAGCTGGATGGTGTAACTGCTCGGCTATTAACGTGCCCGTCGGTGCCAGCCAACAACAAAGTTCACAAAAATCAGGGTCAACTTTACAACCCCGACACAACCGCTTGATACCATACAATTTAGTTTAATTTAACCTGAAGCCAGTAAACATGGTCGTTTTTGGTTTATGGCGCCGTACACGGAGCGATCACACACGCTGTACTTAGTCGTGCCTTTTTTCTTTTCTTTTTTTTTATTTTATGGAAAACCAAAATAGCTTTTGGCACTTTTTCCATCAAGGGAGCAGAAGCGCATGGATGAGACGGGAGAAATTTTACACCACAGGTGGTGCCGAACTCAAGCGATACGAGAATCCCAATATAAATATTTTACATCTTTGTCTCAGGCTACCAGCCTGGACGACTTCAAATGACCAAACTCATTAACAAAACAATATAATACTTTCCCCACTTTCATTGAGACCACATTGCACTTATACTGTACACAGACACTCTTAAGAATTCAACAAGCAGTGCAATAATTCATCACTTTTATTCTCCACGGTCCACTTGACGCTAAGATGTGTTTTTGTGCGCCTTAAAGAGAGGCTGACCTGAAGGAAAGACAATTTTCACAGGGCTGGGCAATTAATTACGTGTTTGCAGTAGTTTTCCGTGAATGTTTCCCATCTTATCTCAGATGCAATTATCTGCTGTGTCTCCAGTACGACAATCTCAAGTACCTTTGCTCGGATAAATACGCGGCGGCTTGGCGGGAATGAAACAAAATTGTGGGGAAAAAAGGGCTGACCCATTATCCCAAATATCACGTGTTGCCTGCAAAATACAGAACGAGATCCTGTATCACGGTGTAAACATTCGACAGAGACAACTGACAACGGCGAGTTGGACAAGTGAGGCTAAGTAGAAGAAACGTGGTGGTCAAGTAGAGAACAAGATGAGGGAGTGAGCAAGCAAAGGAAGGAAGCAGCAGATAAGTACTGAAGTCAGCTTATTATCTGAAGAGCAGCGGCGTATAAACATTGGAGGGTATATACAGATGAGCAAGTTAGACGAGAGTGAGCAGAGAGAGGCAGCGTCCTCAGGGGAGGACCCAACACATCTGCTGTGTTCCACACAGCCGGGCGAAAAAAAGAAGGGGAAAAAAAAAAGAACTCCAGAGCTGACACACTTACTGAGGCACACACACACACACACGCACACACACACACACGCAAAGCGGCCAAAATGTCCTCAGAGTGCAGAATTGTCCTCGCTGGGGTGGTTTCATGCTGATATTCGTCCTCACAGAGACAGAAAGACACGACTCGCAGGCCCCGGCCTGTGCCGAGAGACTACTCATAAATCAGTGCTTGTACACACAGATTTCATCACACACACACACGCACACAAACAAGCCAGCTCTGAGTGGTTCTCCAGGGTACCTGCTCAGTGACTCGAACGTCTCTCCACCAACAGAGGGGAAAGCTTTGCTCCGAACGGCCTTTTTTGAAGTGATCAGCGGCTCCGTCGGCGAGGGGCCGCGGCGGCAGACGCACTTACCATCTGCCACCACACTGTGGCAGCCCTGAGACCGCCCACGCTCTGTGTGCATGTGTGTGTGTTTGTGCCTGTGTGTGTGTGCAGCCTCTCTCTTAGACCCTCCTCACCTGTGGCTGAAGTGCAGGTTTAACAACCTTACAGTATGTTTGTGTGTGGGGGGCCGCATCAATCAAAACACCACACTATAGGATATATAAGATTATTAGAGAATATCACAGAATATTAAAGACTAAAAAAAACAATAGTACTCGGATCATAAGAAGAAAAAGGGAAAAAAAAACATGCAAATAAATCAAATACGTGCATTGCATCATTAAAATGTGTGTGTATTATTTCTACTTTTCAGTCCTTTTACTGCATAAAAGACATTTCAATCACTTTTGCAACTTTAATCTTGACATTTTTTCCCTCCAAGATAAGATCTGGTGAGTGTGTGTGTTTGAGCGTCAAAGGGTGGGTTCGGTTAATCCTTTGATGCTCGCAGACAATTTGCGAGCATGCGAGACAGAACGAATAAAAGAGATGCTGAGACGAAAGGAAGCGTAATGACTCCGAAAGTAGAGGGGAGGAATACAAACAACAAGGCAATTTTTTTTTTTACATTTTTTTTCTTTAAAAAGCAAAAAGCCTGGAACACAACAGAGACAAACACAAAAGACTGACAACTCTCAGGGTTTGACCGAGGTTGGAATCATCGCAAGTAACGATAATCAGAGGTGACTGCAATACAAGACCTCCTCTGAGGATTTATGTGTGTGTGAGTTTAACACAGTGTGGGAGAGAGTGATAAGGGAGAGACACAATAAAAGTGCAACAGGAGTTCTGATCTATATATATAGATCTACAAATGCCACGATGATGCACGCAGCTTTCTACAACAGGAGCTCGTTGAGGTGGAACGTAGTGTCATAGCAGCGAATAGGAAGCTTCTCACTGGGAAAGGGCCAATAACCAGGCCTTCATTCTGATTGATTTGTAAGTAAAGGACTTTTAGCTCGCAAGCGAAACAGCGGAGAACAAATATCAACCCTAGAAATGTTCTCTCAGACTGCACCGCTTAAGACATGTGATTACTGTGTGGAAAAAGAAATCTCGTGAATGGGTCTATTTAGACTCACCCCCACCCAGCCCGCCACCCCCCTGCTATTTGGCAGTACTCAAACGTGTCCTTGAATGCACCACAAGGGAGACTTTTCCGAACAGCCCGTGTGTACAACTTCGGCATAATCTGCAAAATAACGCAACATCAGACAAACAATGCGGGGGAAGCAGTAAACAATCACACAAGAGTGGCCTTTATGGAGAGCTGAATGAGAAAATGTTGTTCTCTTGCAACAAATGCACACTTCACAGCTGTCTTCGATTCAACGTTGTGTTTTCTTTGAACGCTGGGTTGTAAAAAAAAAAAAAGCTCATGAAGAAACAATTTAATTTATGCGGGATTCCTCAGAAAACTCCAACTAGGGGCTACGTTCACATGCAGTCAAATAAGCCTTTCTAACCGGAATATTGGCAATAACCCAGTAAACACCAATAACGCGTTTGAATAATATGCTCATATTCCAAACTAATATCCCCATCAAAAGGAACATGAATGAGTCCAGGAACTACTTGTAAACATGGCCAAACGCAAGAGCAACACTACGCCAAACTTTTGGAGTGAGGAGGAAACCAATCACTTCATAAATGTGATGAAAGACACAAACATCCTGGCATTTGTTGACGGAAGAAAGTAGCGAGATAGCCAGATCCACAAAAAGGGGAGCGGAAATTGTGACTTTTTTGTAGTTGTTGTATGAGCTCCTCACCATCAGTTTGGTTCATCACTATTGACTTTTCCCCCACTGCATCCCGTGAGCGGAGTTCCAGCCCTGTTTCGTTGTTGCACAAAGTAGTTCCGTCTGGTTGCTGGGGTCACACGGATAAAGCGTTTTGCTACAAAAAACAATATGCCTTCAAAGGAGTAACCCATTTGCATATAAGATTCTTTGCCATGATTCTAGCCGTTCGTATCACTGCGCCCACCTTTCCATCAGCTTGAGAAAGAAGGCCGAAGAAGACAACGCGAGAGAAGTTGCATCGCAGACGTCTCTTTCTGAGCATGTGAAACAGCTGATGATGATCATTATGCATAAATAGAATTAATTATGCAAATGGTACTGGTTACTCCTTTGAATGCATGTTGCTTTTTGGAGCAAAACGCTTTATCCGTGTGACCCCATCAACTACGCGGAACGACTTTCTGCAACAAAGAAACCCAGCCGTTCACGGGACGCAGTGGGGGAAAAGTCACAACTGATGAACCACACTGATGGTGAGGATCTCAAGCAACTTATATTGACTGCATGGAAACGTGATCAGTGAGTGAACAACTGTCACTAAACAAAGAAAAAGTTAGGAAATTAAACGATAACTAGTCCCCTTTATAGATATGTGAGCGTCCACATGCGCTGCGCCGGGTATCATGAGTTCACGTTGCAGTTTAACCGTGGAGTCCAGCCCGTATGAGGGCGAGCCAAACCGAGCCAGACCCGGCAGAGCTCCCGTGAAGGAGGAGCAGGAGGAGGCGGGGGAGAATTGCGCCTGTCCCTTCACGGTCTGCCGAAAAGGTCTTGATCAGGGCCCGGGCTCTGTGATCCGCCTCCGCTGAGCCTTCCAGCGGCGCTCCAGCCTCCCGCTCGCCGGCGGCTATAAATACACGCAGCCTCTGCTTATAGCTGCTAACCGCCGAGCCGCTCACACACCAAACTATGATTAAAGGCCTATTTTAGGGAGGGCTTTGAAGCAGCGACAAAGACGGCGAAGCCAACGAGAAGCTGAGAGAACGACGGATGAAGAGAAAGAGATGCTACGCCGAGAGGAAACCGGGCGTCGTCGCAACTTCATTTGAGAATATCTGAACAGGAAAAGTATATACACACACACACACACACACACACCGCAAAAAGCAGGTGTACGACAGAATGAGTGCATGAAAACAAGCAAAAAAGAATAGACAGGTTCTTATCTAAATATGATCTAAGGATGAAAGAGCTTCACATGTTGGATCTCATGCCATAAAACATCGCCGCGGGACAAATCAAAGGCTGGTCGATGCCACAAGTGAGCTTTCCCCGCGAGCGGCGCGGCGGTGGGCACCAGCTGGGGAGGGGTCGGCCCTCTGACGCGGTGGTGACACACATAAAGGGAGACGGACGGAAACATGTGGCGCCGCGTGAGTGTGCCATGACTCAGCTAACAATCTGGATGCCAAAAATCTCTAAAAGTGACCCAGACACGCCATTAAAGCTGAAGATTGGGCTGGGACTTGAGGCATTATTGATTATTCTCATTGCTGATTGACGTGAAGGTTTTCCTTTGATTCACTCGCCGCTTAAATTGAACATCTACTTCAATTTGTGCTTCATTTGGTCAGCGTCACGCTATGATGCAGGCAGGGGAGGAGGGTTGGTCTGGGTCACCTCTGACATTCAGAGAAATAGCCTCAACAGCACTTAAGGGACCTTAGAATAAATGGCTCATCCGAATCCTGTATTCATGAATCAGCCAAAACTCAGACAATGATTCAAAATGGTTCGTAGTAAATGTACTTTGTCTACCTGAATGGTACTTGGAGAACTGTAACAGACGAAATGGGTGGGTGGGAGCCACATTACAAATGGCCCAAGACACTGAAAATTGCATGATGTGCTGACGGGCCTTTTAAAATTTGAACTTATTTATTGAGGATAGCTTTTATTGAGTAGTAATATTTTATTATTTTGTTTGCTTTTTCATCTACTTTTATTCTACTTTATTCTACTCCACATCTACTTTTTTTTAGCTGTTTTCGACATGTGAAATATAATATGACAGCTCAGATTATGGCTTTAAATATCTAAATGTATGACTTTATTGTGTGAAATATTTTGAACATGTGGGGTTCTCTTCAGAGAAATAGCCTCACCCAGCGCTTGACAGATGTTAAAATGAATGGTTCATCCAAATCCTGTTTTCATGAATCAGCCAAAACCCAGACATCATGGAAATGATTGAAAATGGTTAGTAGTAAATGTACTTCATGTACCTGAATGGTACTTGGCGAACTGTGTGCAGCTCAAGCAGGACTCATGGGGGTCAAACCACGCCTCATGACAAAGACACCAGATTATGAACTTAGTTTGCTTATTACTATGTTATAACTGGTTAGTTACTATTGTATTACTACACAGAAAATTCAATGCGGGGCTGATGAACCTTTTTAAATGTGAATGCATTTATTGAAGATGGCTTTTAATATTCAGTAGTAATATCTCATTCTTTTTGTTATTCTTTTTAATCTACTTTCATTCTTGTACTTGTCAACATTTCAACATTTGAAATATGATGTGACAGCTAAGATTCTGGCTTTAAATATAAAAATGAGTGAAATATTTTGAAAGTGCGGGCGTCTGAAGTGATATAGACAGAGCTCAGTTTTTTAAAGATGATTGACACCATTGATCTTTCACATCGGGCAGACGGGGCCAAACCGGAGTGGCAGCGGCGGAGCGGCGGCGGAGAAAAGCTGTGGTCACGGGCAGCGGTGAGGACGTGTTTCAGACGAGGGCAGCTCGGAGAGGCACTTTCATTTTAATCCACATGCCCACTTACCCACACATCAGCTCTCAGCCAGTCACTACGACAACAGAGAGCACTCGGGGTCCCGACATATGGTCCAGGCTGTTAATCTTCACTGACCAATCAGCGCAGGGTCAGGGGATGAGTGACACTCATCGCAGATAAAAAAGCGGTGATAAATTGCTTCTTTTTTTTTTCCATTCCTCCTTCCCTCCTTCCCCATCTACCCTCCCAGTCACGCACAAACTCGCTCTGCCTCCTCCTCTGCCTCGCTCTCAACCACTCATTACTGTAATTGGAGGGTTTGGGGAGATACGGCACAGAGACAGAAAAGAGGGGGAAGAGAAAAAAAAAGAGAGGGAGAGAAAGAGATTTCTGGAGGTCAGAGGCCCGGCCCTTCCCCGCCCCCTTCTCCTCTGTTTTCCCTCTCCCGCCATTTGTTGTTCTATCTCTTTTTCCAGAAGAGAGGGGCGAGCTTGTCCCGCTTCCCTCCCAAAGATGCGGGTATCTCGTTTGCAGCATCAAAGCCGGCTCCATTTTCAAACAAAATATCAGATTTCCAAAGGGTTCAGTTTCTCCTCGGCTCTTCACCTCCCCGTCTCCCTTTTCCTTTTTTTCCCCCGAGCTTTCTTTTCTTCCCCTCATTCTTTGCTCAACCACAGCTGCTGTGTTTTGTCATAGTTTTGGCTTACTGGTCTTTGTCACTGGGCCGGGCGAAGGGCAAATTGTGCGCGTATGAAAAGGGGGGCAGACCAAAAGAAAACCCACCATTTGGATTTGTCTTATCATCACATTAGGACACAATAAAAGCAGGTGTAATGTGACTGAGTCGCACAGTTTCTGAGAAAAATGCGGCTACTTTGTTCAACTCTGGAGAAAAGAAGAGAACGTAGCCGCCGAAAAAAGCAAACGCTCCTTTCTAAAACCCGAGCTGTGTGATCAGAGGAAGGCTGAGGGCATTTTTGAAACCCGGTGTCACATGAGACAGAAAGAGAAAAATGCCAGAGCTGCAGAAAGATGAGGAAAAACAAAACAGCTTTTTAATTGTTTCAAGTGAACTGGAAGCTAGGAGCACTGGGACCCGAAATGGCTTAAACTCTTTTGCAAACTACAAATGTCAAAAAGTTAACTTGAAATGTTGGTTGACCAGCTTTGTCTTTGTGAACCTACTTTATTTTTCTAAAGTCTGCAGTGAAACTTGCCAAACTTGTGCACTGGGATCTTCAGGGTGTGACCTTTGACCTCAACAAGCTTCAGCTAAACTCCTCTTAAGGCATTTTTTTTTGCTCCCTGCTAAGCTGTAAAACGCATATATTTCCTAAACTCTCCATCGCGGATGCAACAAACCGGCGCCGTCGATAACAACAACACCACCAACAAACAGCCTCGGGCGCCTTTCAGTCAGAATTTAGGGATCGCAAGACCTTTAACGAAAGATCAACAGATGAAAAACTTGCACCGTGTAACAACATAAACATGAAACATTATCCGCATTAGTGAAGTGAAAAGAGATTAGGGCGCACACACACACACGCACACACACACGCACACACACCGCTGTTGGTGATTAGCATGAACAGAGAGCTGACGATATGCGAGGAAAAATAAAAAGTATGTAAATTTACAGCTCTCGTTAGCAGCACAGCGATGGCCATATAATAACGTCTGTACATAAAGGGCCTCCTAACGAGCGAGTGATTTTTTCTTTTTTAATTCCTACATAAATATGAGGAGGGAGGGAGGAGAGCTTAAATTTCAAAATGTCAACATGTGACAAAAAAAAAAAGAAAAGGCGTTGAGCGGCCAATAGAGAGGCGGGGGAAGGAGACGCTCAGAGAGAGAATGTTTATCTTTCTTCTGCAACCTTGTGTAATTGCTGGGCGGGTGGTGGTTGTGATGGTGGGAGGGTGTGTGTGTGTGTGTGTGTGTGTGTGTAGGGGGGTGGGGGGTAAATATTATCTCTGAAACCATCTCTGCTCCTGCTCCACCATCAACCAACCAACCAACCCTCACAACCCCCCCTCCACACTACACACACACACACTCACACACACACACACATTTATACACAGCATCTGCACAGCCCAGAGCTCCAAATCCCTCACACTGCCAGCCTAAGCAGTACACACAGTCACACACACTTATAAACAAAGAGGGATTAGATAGACAGACATACAGCTACACACACACACACTCACACACACTCTCTCTCTATACAAATAGGTAAAAGGTCACATGCCCTCTGTGCCCCCAAATTTTCTCTCACTCTTGTTTTTCCATCGCCTGTCGTCTTGTTTCTGTCTTGTTGACTCGCGCTGCATGCGAACAGCCACACACACACACACAGGCATGCACACACACACATGCACATTAATATGGATTCTGTGTGTGTTTGCGAACAGATGCCTCCATGCAAAATGAAACAGGGTGGATGGCCTGCACTGTGTGTGTGTGTATGTTTTCCTTTTTCTTCTTGTCGCTCGTCTGAAAGTACTTTCTCTCCTTTTAAGGCAGTGAGTGACTGGCCTCTCTCTCCCTTTCTCTCAGTCTCTCTACCTGTCTCTCTTTCTTTGCTTTCTTTCCATTATAACCCCCCCCCCCACACACACACACACACACACACACACGCACACACACACACACACACACACGCACGGCCCCTCTCTATGTTTTTCCATTTCACCTCTCCTATCTCGTCCTTCCTCGGCACTGTAGCGAGAGCCCATCCATATAAGTCACTTAACCAGCTCTGAGGCCCGAAATCTCATTTTTCTTTAACCAAGTGGAGAATTCTCTCTCTCTCTCAAAAAAAGAAAAACAAAAAAATCCCCCACTTGTTTCCAATGCAAATCTATTTTTGCGTCGAGCTCCTCGGATCAAACGCAACATGATCCGCCTCGTTTTAGGGTTTAGAGGCTTTTGTGCCCCGATAAAGGCAGATTGTTCTTTTTTTTTCTGGGGTTGAATAAAGAAAACTTTGGTAAGGATAAATCTGGGACTCCTCCCCCCTTGTCCCCCCCCCCCCCCACACACCATATTCAACCTCGTGAGCACAGCTGTCCCCGCTTGCCCCGTCTGGTGTGTCTTCAACCACGAGTGCGTGTCGGCCAAAGAGCAGCAGCAGATCTGGGACGCCCTCTGCCAAAGGCCGATTCGGTTTGCCATGCTGCACATTTCAGCAGGTCGATATTATCGCTCCATCGATCGCGCCCCCCGCAACAGACCCCGCCCCCAACCCAAAAACCACCCTCCCTTCCCAAAAACCTCTGTCCTGACATCCCACCAACACGGCAACAACAGCTGCATGCAGGGATGAGAGGGACTAGCAGGACTGTCTGGGAAAACGGGAGAAAGGGACTGGGGAGGTGTGATAAAGGCATGAGAAAGGAGCTTTTGAACCTACACACACACTCATACACACACATACACAAATA
>CAESWR010000276.1:18725-29258 GCA_903171835.1 Mullus surmuletus | reverse complement strand
GGACATTTCTCTCCATCTGGGCGCGGCCGGGGGACCTGCATTTCCTCCGGAGAGGTGGGTCGGGCTAGAAAGGCTCGGTGGGACGGCTGCCGCTCTTCAGCACTGCCCGCCCTGCGGCTCACCCATTACCGGGTCCAACTGACACATCGCTGTTTCTTGGCGCCGCTGTCATCCGAGGTTTTAGCGCGATGCAACCAAGAAAACATTCCTTTTTCAGATGATTGTGTGTCGTGAACATTGCCGCTCTGCCCTTGGCGGCGGCAGCGTGCACTTCAAATGCTTTGCTGTTTGCATTCCCCTTAAGCTTGGTCATTTCTATTCCATACAGTTTTATTTGTATAGCACCAATTCATAACAAACAGTTCTCTCAAGGCACTTTAACACAGAGCAGGTCTAGACCACACTCAGCTATAGACGTATCATCAGACCCAACATTTCACCCAAGAGTGAGCACAAGGGACAGAGGGCGGCAAAAACTCCCTTTTAATGAAAGAAACCTGGAGCAGAGGCACGGCTTGGGCTGGGCAGAGAGAGACGAGCAGTGGGGAGAGACAATAAGTGCGGTTACATGCGCTCAGAAATCAGACTAAGCGTCTGGCTCGATTGGCGTGCATCAGTAATGCAAACGGCTAAGTCTGTGTAGTGGGACTACGGCTGGAGTCAAGGCTCCTCCCCCCGGTGAGAAGCTCTGTTGTACTTTGTTGTTCTTGGGCCACAGCATGCGAGGAATCCCCTCCTCGGCCCCTCGCTCGGCCACTTTTTGAAATAAATCACCATTTCTGGTTTTACAGCCGTCAGTGAATTTAAGGATGTTCATCTCTTTAAGATGATGAAGCATCACTTCGGTCTCTGCATCATTCCAATAATGTGTTGCCATCTTATCTGGATCTCGGTTTCCGTGGCAAACTGGTAAACAACTCGGTCGGGCGCTTTGGTTTCCGGGTCAGCGGATGTGCAGTGCGTGTAGTCGAGCTACCGTCTTTACATACGCACGTAAATGGACTTTGAATGGAGCTATCTGGGGTGGGCAGCTCGATTAGAATCGGATTGTAGTCGAGCTACAGTGTTTACATGCATTTACGTCGTCGAGCTACTGCAGTAATTTGGTTTTCTTGTGTGCATGTAACCGCACGTGAAGTTAGTGACCAATGTGACACTACGGCATGTGAAAGGCAGCACTCAACATACCTAGATGACCCACTACATCTGGCTTGATTTTGCAGTACGCAAGCCGGATTGCTACCCTGGACATTCTGACCCACAATCCTCAGCGTGCAGTTCAAGACGCACTGATATTAGTAGTATGTAGTAGTATGTCCCAATAGTTGCATGCAGTAGTAGGTACTTTCTGAGGGCAGATGCACCATATTGTTAGTAAGAAGTATAAGTATGCAATTTGGCACGCAGCGCACATTTGTTTGTGATGGGAGAGCATTGGCAAGAGAGTGGAAGAGGAGCCCGGTGCATCATGGGAGGTCCCTCAGCTGTCCAAGCCTATTGCAGCATGTCTGTATAAAATAATGTCCCAAAGTATACGCTGCACCAAACAGCAAAGGTTTTAAGTCTGCTTATTTGACCGAGGCTAACAGAGTCCACAGAAGAGGAGCCTGATAGCTGGTGATCCTCTGAGGAAAAATCCAGTAAATTCCACACCTGAAATGTGCCTTTAAGAGGCAGATAGAGAGAGCAAGAGGCCATGGTGACAAAAAAGACCCTATGTCTCTTTCACACTTTGAATTGAAAAACACAAGACAATACGCTCTTGCAGAATCTGATAAAAACATCATCAGTAAGATTATTTGTGCCTCTAAAAAAGTTGTTTGTAAGAAGCTAATAATATTTTAGAACTGAAATCTTTCGCAAAGAAGAAGGGCAGCGTCTCCCAAATGCACCAAAGCATTTTGGAGCCATCACGTTAGCCGAAGGGAGTGTGACTAAGAGGAGATTATGCACGGTGTTTGAGGCGCGGTGTCCGAACTTAAGCAAAACAAAAAGACACACACGAAGAAACACATGTAAATGATGTATGTGGGAGGGGCCAGTGAGTGGCCAGCCGCCGCCCACCGCCGCCGCCACCGCCACCGCCACCAGCCAATGGTCATATCTGGGAACAAATTGGGTCCACTGATAGATGAGGAAGGTCGAGATAAAGAGCGAGGGGAGATCTGAAGGAGGAGGAGAAGTTAGATAAACATTGTCTCCGTGCCCGCCTGTTTCTCTCCGGGTGCTGAGGACAACTCACTCCGTGGAAATCAAATGTTGATAAAGAGAAAATTGCATCGGACGGGGTTGAGGAAAACAGGAAAGATACACCCACCGGAGCCCCACAGGAGCAGTCGGAGCGGGGGCGAGACAGACAGTGGGAGGGAAAACGATGGAGAGAATGAGAGATGCAACTGGGGAAAAGAGGAGGGAGATTGGAAAATGTAGCTCGCAACCGCATAAAGACCGGAGTGACCGAAAAAACCCACCCAAAAATCAAAGTAATGCACAAACTGAGACACACAAACTACATTTGTTCCACAGACACCAGCAAAGCACACCCTGTTTGGCTATCTCTTGATGTGTTGACACTATTAGGAGCTGGCAGAGAGAGGAAACGGCTTTGGGGTGTGTGTGTGTGTGTGTGTGTGAGAGAGTGGGGGTGCGCAAACAAATTTAGACAGCAGAAATTGGCCCTCTTGTTGCACTGCAGTCCTCCTCCACAAACACCTCAATTCTCTCATTACACTCCATTATTGCGCCCATCCTCAGACAAAAGAGTTCCTCCAGCACCAGTAATGGGAAATCAAGTCGCCGGCGTCGTGCATCGCAGCCCATCAGTCCCGCCGGCCTCCGAGGGTCCGGGCGAGTTCACGGCGGCGGGGAAATGGCCGGAGAAAGTTGAGATTCAGAGACTGATGAGGTTACAGGAAAACGAGCATCCAGAGTTAATTGAAGTCACAGAGCGTGAATTGACGACACGTTGAGACTCTCTGCACTACTTTGTTATTTTATATGATGACTGATCACCTCATTATTGTCACTACCATCCTCCATTTTAGTTTCAGTGCATATAATAACATTTCGCTTCACACTTTCATACTATTATTAGGGCTGGGTATCATTTAAAAAATGTTGATACCAGTACTGATACAAGTACTTTTAATGTGATACTGATACCAATTGAGTACTTAATTTGATATGTTTTGGTACTTGATTTAATATTAATCATGCAAACAGAAAGCAATCAGTTGTGCAAATGTCACCACTCCTCCCCATTCAAAAGATTTTTACACAAATACATTTAGAAAGTGCTCAAATTACGCTTGCGGTGATTGGCTGCGAATAACACCATAGAATCAGTCTTGTTTTTCTAGATCTGGGTACAAAAACAACCGATTGCAGATATTGTTTGACAGGCCCAGTTCGGTTGTGACTTGATGTGTTAAACAATGTCGGGAAAAAACACAGTGACATTGCAAGTGAAGGTTACAGGCCTCTGTTCAAGCTCAAGTCATAAATCCATCGATTCTTTGCCATCTGTCTCTTGATTATAAAATGTGCGGGGATCTTTGGAATCTGTAACTTGCGTTCTTTTGTCTTAGCGAGGAAGAGGGATCTATTCATTTCATCTACAGCACGTTAACTTTGTGAGTGTGTGTGTGAGAGGAGGGCGGGCCATTGAACCGTGGGATAAGTGGGACTTAATTCTGGCTTCACTGCCTTTTTGTTCTGCTTTCAGCCACTAAGGAAAGTGTGTCCCTGGGTGTGCAGGTGGACCTCCAAGGATGCAAACACCACACAAAGGTGAGGAGAAACAGATGAAGACGGACAAAGTAAGCATTTTTTTGCACTGAAGAATTTCACCCACCTTCCACTTCGTTTTCTTGCCTTCAGTCCAGTTCAATTCCATTATAGTTAAAGCCGTATTCATTGATTTTTTTTTTTCTGCTTAGGGGTGGAAAAACAAGTGATACACAAAAACATCTGATGTTTGACAGTATCTGTTTATGAGGCGGTTATGGCAAACAGCCGATGCACACCCAGCAAAATATAATATTTATAATTTGAAGTCGTGCTTCAGGCGAACTGAGAATTAAAAGTCCAAGATTTGTTCTTCCTCTTCCACTTCTCTAAGCACCTCTTCAGGGAAATAACATCATACCTGCAAGATTTGTTTAATCTGCAAACTTTGTGAGCCTGTCATTTATTGTCTTCAGTGCTGAAAACAGCTGAGAGAGGAAAAGGATTAATATGGACCCAAAGGCGACGCAGGAGGCTGTATAATCAAAACAAGCTGGAAAATCTTATAAAGCAAATGCAACGTGTCATGTGACTTTGTTATTGCAATATCAATCCGATATTACCCTAAAAAGTTACCCATCTTTACTTACACCAACGTACTTTTTTGCAAAGCCCAACTTTCCAACTTTACCACTAAATTGGTGGAATGAAAACTTAATAATTTCCATTAAGTCTGTGTGTGACAAGGAAACTTGTCAAGTGCAGACACTCAGTATTTCTTCCACCTCTGGTATTAGTGGGATGGAAATAAATGAAGGAACAGATTTGGTTACCGGCATGTGACATTAGAAATCTTCTGCAGAGTCTGTTATTGCTCTGAAAAAATAAAAAGTAGAAGTGCCAGACCCATTTATTTCAAGACTTCTCCATTTTCGCATAGCGCTGTAACTTTTATACCCTTGGTTATGACTTATTGATCACAAAGCAAAACGCAGGTTTAACTTCGCTGTCCATTTCCTTTCTAATGAAAAGATGTTCTATACTTTTTAGAAAGCACTTAACAAAAACACACAATCTTTGCTCTCTACTACTGCAGCTGTGAGAGTCTTCTAAAGGTCGGGGTGTGATGTCTTCCTGTGAGAGAAAGACGAAAACGTATCACAAACAATCCAGTGGCAGCTACGATGATGTAATTTTCCTCTAATTTTCTTCTTCTTATACCTTCTAACATGAAAATATGTTAAATATATATAAGATCAATAAACTCCAGGCCGATGCACAACAGACATGTGATGCAGTTGTAAAGCGCCTCTTTTATTTTGGAAGTGGACTGGTGGCTGTGTCTGACTTCCTGTCGTGCATCCCCCCCATCAAAAACAGCCTGCAAGTGTATTCGCTGCAGAGATCCCCTTTTGAAAGGCACAGCGGCACTGCTGGTGGACTTGTAAGGGTCTCGAGCGGCCGTGATCAGCTGCAGCGGGGGCGCAGGGGTCCCGAGCTGTCGTTCGGGTTAAATCAGCAGAGCGGATCATGTCGGCGGCTGTCAGACTTGACTTAACGAACTGACCTAAATCTTGAACTACTGAACTCCCTCTTGCTCTTTCTGCCTTTGCCCCTCTGGTCAGGGCAGATGTGAGCCCACCCTGAGCGATCGTTCTGCTCAGAGGGTCCGACCTGTCGCCACAGCCCGGCCATGTCATAACGGGGCCGCACACGTTTCATGACTTTGATAATGAAAATGGATGGATGGATGATATGCAATTAATTTTCCATGGAGGAATATTGACTGAGATTAAACACACACTCACACACGCACCAAACACACACACACATGCACACACACAAGCTTTTAACTGCGCCCTTCAAAGCACTCCTTCACCTCCTTTCACAGCCTCTATTACACTGTAAAATATTCTCATGGACTCTGTTGGTGTGTGAGCTCCGCCCCCTGATGTCCATCAACAGCAACAGGTCTGCTGAGGTTTCTTCCTTTAAAGGGAGTTTTTTTCCTCCACCCTGTATTTTTGGGATCATCCATGTCAAGTCCCCAAATTATAGTTGGGCACTTTCTGAAAAAAAAAGTTCAAAGTTAATTCCTTACATCTATGAGCTACTACAGAGAATAAAATCAAAATTGACGAGAATTAAGTAATAACATTACAAGAATAAAGTTGTAATTTTACGAGAATAAGTCTAGGTCTAAACAAAAATGAGAAAAAGCGAGTAGAACAGTTCAATGAAGGTTTTAACATGTAGCCTACAGCATCACGTTGACCTTACCTGCTGACTGTTCCACTCTGACATATTCACTCAGTATTTATTAAAGGATTGGATGATTTTTTCTTTCAAAACTTTATTACACAATATCAGTGTACAACAAAAACACTGAACATCGGGACCATGATATATGGACACTACTTTATAGGCTGAAAAAAAACTGTATAGGCTGCATTAACGCCGAAAACACCACAAATATTATGACTTACTCTTGTAAATCTACAACTTTTAGTCTTCTAAATGTATAACTATTCTCGTAATATTATGACTTTATTCTCGTTATTACTTTATTATCAAACATTTCCTCAGTGTGGCCATAATACTCCTTTGTAATGGGCTTCTGAGCACTTTATCTTTTTAAATTCTCATTCAAGCTGCTGAAAAAAACATATTTCTGAGTCGTTCCGCTTTTGTGTTAAACATTTACGTAAGATATTTTTTAACCGAGCTGGTAGCTTTTGTCCTTGGGTTCCTGAATTTCAAACCTTGAGCATTCAGAGGCTTAAACCTATGTAGCATTGTCAAACAACAATCACATTTCTGTACCTGGCACAAGGAGATTTGGTGTCCACCTGTGGTTCCGTGCTTCCTTTCATTTGTTACACATCTGTAAAGTTCTGCCTGCTGAAAAGTTTTTCCTACACGACTCACGGTGTCGTCTGAGGTCAGTGGAAACACCTTGAGGGAGTGACTTACAAGTAAATTGGCTGTTTGTGGGCGTTTGGCGGATGATCTAAGGATGCTCGAGTTCATGACAGAGCTCCACAGAGCCTCAATGAAGGTTTTTGTGTGGGTTGAGAGGAAGTGATGTCATCCAATCGCAGATGGCGATTGTGGTGTGGGGGGATTTCAGTCATAAAGTTACTGTGGAAGTAACAGCCAAAATACTGGGTGGAAGATTGCAGCCACTGGATAGATTTGAACCATTCAGATATTTACCAGATTCAAAAGTGAAGTGGCTTCTTGTGAAAATATCAAAAATCCGCCACAATAACTGCGGACAAACGGAGCCACCTGCCAGTAGTGTTGAGGTAGTTACTGAAAAAAGGCAATCCATTGCACATTACTAGTTACTTTGCAAAAAAGTAATACCTTACTTTATTTTGTTACGCACTGCATAAAGTGATTAGTTACACTACTAGTTACATTACTTTTGGATTACTCCATGACATCACCTGACATGTACCTTACCATAATTGCCAATTAACACTATAAAATGTAACAATATGCCTAAACCAACATGAATCTCTTTTCTAAAAAGTAGAGCACAAATTTCCGTTTCTCAAATGATGTTTCCATATCTGTCTTCCTTCCTCGTCTTCTTCATCTCTACGCGTCTTCTTCAGCCTATTTTATACTCCTACATCACGTTGCCACAGACGTGCGGTGCTTCACTGCCAGTTGGAGACTCTAGGAGTGGATATTTGGCGACTGTGGAGCTCCTAAACTGCTCAGGAAGCCTCGATCGGCCTCAAACACGTAAACATCAGAGAAGCCAGGATGAACAATGGGGGGGGATTGTTGGAGTTTATTAGTTGATTGAAGTTAAACATTGGATGTTTTTAATGCAAAAGCTGCACCGCAGCTCACAGACGGCGACCAACAGCCCTCGCATGCTCGTCTTCTTCGTCTCCTCAAGTCAAGTCTACATGTCACGTATGTCCTCCCGTAAAGAAGCACAAGTAACAAGATCATTTTTTAATTCGTAACAGTAATTTCATTACAATGTTATCAACAGTAATGCGTTACATTACTGCGTTACAGACGAATGTAATCTGATTACAGTAACGCATTACCCCCAACACCGCCTGCCAGTCAGACGTGGTCAATAAAAAAAACTATCCTCTGTGCTCTTTCGCACCTTTGAGAGACGTGGCCCGAAGTAGGCAGGCTGTTTTGCGGGGTTTAAAAATCTAACACTCACTTTTACTTGCAAACCTTTATTGAATCAGTGCATCAGTGGTCTGAAAAATGAGCCGAGCTTTTGAGGAGTGTTCCGTTGTACTTTTTGTCACTTTTATCGGGCTTCTAAAAACTCACAGCACATGTGGAGGTATCATTCCTCCACTCCCCGTCCCTTTCTTTTCACACATCCCAGCATGCAATTGACCTGCAGGCGCACACTGAGATGTTACACTATATAATGTCCACGGACACATAAGCGGATGGGGTTTGATTTTCAGCCACTCTGCCACCATATTGGCACAGTTTGTCCCATCCTGCTACTCAGAGAGATGGGGGGGGCGAAGGGAAGCCTTAGATAAAATAAGAAAAACTTGCTGATGATAGAGAGAACATTTTAGTGAGGAAAATGAAAAGTGCCTGGCGACAGAGTGGTTTTGAGAGCAGTGTTAAAAGCTCCAATTTTCAGTGGAAGGAAAATCTGACTCCCGCCACGTAATTTTATTCTCACACCTTTGGAAAGACGCGGCGATACACCAAGACAACATCTCCAACCTTCTGTGCATCCGCATGCGCACGGCAACACTCGTTACACAGTTGTCATGAGAAAAAACGTGTGGCTGCATCTGGATTGCTTGTGACAGAATCCTGTGTGTGTGTGTGTCGGTGTGTGGGCGTGTGTGTGTCGGTGTGGGCGTGTGTGTGTGTGAGGATGGAGTTGTTTAGGCATTAGAGGAAAATGGAGAACCCTGAGATTTGGTTACAAGTAATATGAGAGCCCTGAAATGAAGAGACAAAAAGAGGATGGCAAAAAGAAAGGGCAAAATGGAAGGTGGGTGAAGAAGAAGAAGAACAAAGGAGGAAATTCAGACACAAAGCTCAGCATAAATGTTGGGATTTCACTTCAACAACAACGAAGAAAAGCTGCTCTGGAGTACCGTGCCGGCAGTCGTGCCAATGAGTCATAACTCTGCCTCATTAGTGAGTTGTCTGCCGACCTATCGACACCTCCATCGCGCCGCGTAATCCCCGCACATCGATCCTCTGACCTCCTGAGCGGCTGGATTGTTACCACTCCTCATTGTTTTAGCATCTTAGCTCCAGTATATGCCTAACGCTCTCCCGGGTCCGCGCCCCCCTGCTCTCCCACCCTCCTGCCATTAATATTGAACTTCCTCAAACGAGAACAAAGGTCAGGATTTGTTTATGCATCGTGTGGTGGGCCGACGCCAGGCTCGCATTTTCAACTAGTGATTTGGGAATGCTCAAAGTTAGCTTGTTGTACTGTACTTTTAGCTGGTCATGGGTGTTGCACAGACATAAAACTTCTCGAATCAAAGGTGCTTTTACAATATTTGACCACCAGCTGTCACTGTGAGCAACAGCATCTCAGACCAAAACAATGGGGCAGATTCCTTTCCGTTTCGCTTTGGCATTAGCCGAAGCATTTGCAAATCTAAAGCTAAATGTTGACTTGAGGCTTCTGTTTCTCTTAATTACAAGTGTTTTTTGGTTGGAAGAGACTTTAGAGAGTCTCTACCTGCCAAACACTGAGCTAGATGGAGCTACGTGGCGCTAACATCCACAGCGCCAGAATCAACCCTCAGCGCTAGCATCCACTACACCAAGGGTCAGGAACCTATGGCTCGCGAGCCAGATGTGGCTCTTTTGGTGGCTGAATCCGGCTCGCAGATAAGTCTTAGCTGACATTTCTTAACCTTCCTCTGGTGTTAGGGTCAGGAGTGACCCGTTTTGAAGTTTTGCATGCATAAAAGTACGACATAAATTTGTTTATTGCATCAAGACTTTTTGACTTTGTCAGGAACTTCTATTTAAACAAAATGAAGAAAAAAAAACAATTTTACTAAATTATAAAATGCTCCTGTTAAAATTATGACATTTGTGTTGTTAGGGTCGGTTTTGACCCGGTTGAAATATAAGATTATAAAACAATAATAAATGCCAAAACTGAAATCATAAACACACAATCAGGCAACAGCCCATAGCCAGCTATTCCTCCAACCACTTGAGCTTCAGTTAGGGACACTTAATAGTGGACAACCTAGACAAGCTGACTGCCACCTACACTTGCCAGCGAATGACCAGGAGACGGCCAATGGCTGTGTTTTACAACATCCTTGATGTGTCTGCATTTGTGTTGTGGACCCACATTCACCAAGGGTGGAAATCAACCAAAAAAACCTGAGAATGTTTCTTGAGGAGCGAGGGAGCTCCCTTGTCAAGGTGCACATTGAGCAAAGGGAACCGGGGCCCCGAGACCCGGGTCCCAGCCGCTACAGCCTTGGTCAGACAGCTGCAGAGCTCACCAAGCCCTCCATCCACGCCCATGGCAACACAAAGAGCATCAGCACCAGCTTCCTCCTCAGCCAGCCCTGCCTCAACATCATCAACAACGGCCACAGCCACAACCTCATTGAGACCACCTGGTTCTGAAAGAAGGAGATGTCAGATCTACCCTAGCTATAAGGACAGAAATACAAACACATTGTGCTTCACCTGCAAAATATCTCTGCAAAGAACACACTAAAAGTGTCACTTTTTGCCATAGATGCTTATAGCTTATATAGCTTATAATATTAAAATTGTAAAAATTTTTTTTTACATTTC
>CAESWR010000275.1:143253-157643 GCA_903171835.1 Mullus surmuletus | reverse complement strand
CGGGGCCAAAGCTCAGTTTTCTCCTTAAGTGTCTTGGAAAAACAAACAACAAAAAAAAAATGTTCTTATTTTGTAACTGGAACTACCGTCATACGTTGAGGCGGCGGCGGCGATTACTTCGGTGCCACAGACTGCCAGCGGAAGTGATTAACAGCTGCATAGCAACTCCTCCTGAATGTACAACTGAGGATTTTTACACGAGTGACTGATTTTGAAACCAAAAAAAAGGTGTGTGTAAAGTAGCTGTTGTAAATGTAAATCGTGCTCTTAGGAGGCTGGTGTGTGTCGTGTGCTGCAAAGTTAATAAAGTTGTGAATGATGCAGCTTCTGGTCTGGAAATAACCTGCAACGACACATACACACAACGGCAGTCAAGTAGGAGTGATGTTTTATTGATTAGTTGAAAGCAAATGAGGTCTAGACATACAGAAAGAGAATTCACCATGAAAGTTAAATTTGTAATAAAGCACAGAATGCTAAAAGCACGAGAAGCATGTTTTAAGTTTTTTTAGGTGCATTTTTGCAAAGTTCCACATTCATAAACATCCAGAGACCAGAATTATTTCCATAGTCGCCTGAGAGCACAAGGATGACGGGTACAATCCTCTCAGAGAAGTAGTTTGTGCTCTCGGGTAAAAGGTTCAGTTCACAAAAGAAAACAGAAAATTACATTCAGATCACTTGTTTCTCTCAAACTGATTACTTTTGTAAAGTGATTGGCTTTTTTTTTTTTTGTCCTTGACATAGTCGGCAAGCCCTCGGAATTTAACCGTCACATATAAATGATGTGGATCCAACAGGTTTTTGCACATTCACGTTCCACCTTTACCTGTTTAGAACAACCCCAACATATTCATGACACTCAACGCTGGGCATTAAAGCTCTATTAAGCACTTTTTTTTTTTTTTCCTCTAAATCAAATACTTGGGAGTATGTAGAAAAGTGAAGGTTTGCGAGAACTGCCAGGCGTACTGGGAATAAACATCCCCCAGTAAGGCAGTTTTTGTTGCAGATGGCCGTCAATGGGCTAGAGCAAGTTACATATATCAGGGCTCCCCCTAGTGGTTAAAAAAAAACTCGCTTAATACAGCTTTAAAGTGGCTTTAGCCAAAACAAAGACATTTCAAATTACACCCGGTGTCATTCATACAATGTGGGGAAACGCTTGTGACTGAACAAGAAAAGAAAACTTACAAAAAGAAAAATTGCACTAAGGCCGCCGATAGTGACAGAAAGGAAAAGTCAAGACATGTCCAGGTCTCACCGAGAAAAGATGGAAAACACTTTATTGAAGAAAAATAACCACATGGAAGATCTCAGTCGCATCAGTTTCCCCCCCGTTTCTGCTGTCTGTGACCAACGCAGCCCGTTTAGATTTTCCCAGATGTTTCATGTGTGAGCTAGAGAGTGTGTGTCCAAACTGACAGAACTGGTCCATCACTTCAGAAAATTAAGGCAATTCCTGAACTGAGGAAAACATAGGAAATGGCAGTCGGTTCAACACCGTTAATAAAAACATTAATTTCTTTTTTTTTTGTGCTACTGACCAACATACAAAAAATAATTTTCAGAATATTGACATTTTTTTTTCCCTTGTTTTAAGAACGTCTTTAGTGAGGGAATCGCGCTCGGGCTTCCTACACCCACGTTTTAGTGACCAACTAACTTTGGGGAGTGCGGCTTCGTATTCACAATATCCAAAAAAAGTTGCTATGATACAGGTGCTTCACACACTTGCCACGAATAACATTACCGACATGGTCCACACCCATACAGTACGTACATCATCAAGGTTTTCTTTTCTTTTCTTGTTTTTTACCTTTTTTTTTGTTTGTTTGTTTGTTTTAAAAGTCTCGTTTTTGTACATCACAACCTGACGTGATGACAATTCCAGTATTACACAGGAGTAGTACCATACATCGTTAATACAAATCTCCCACACACTTGTGCATATTTCTGGTAGGTATGTGGTAGGTACGGTGGGTTCAGGACTTGAAAGAGGATATGGCCCCTGCGGTTGGAGGTGTGTGGGGGGGGGGGGGGTCGGGCAGGGAGGGGCAGTTAGACTGGCGGCTCGTTCAAGTGCTTGAGGCGGATGCGCTGGATGTAGCTAGCATTGGCAGGGCTGTAACGACCGGGGCTGAAGTCCGGCGAGGCGGCGTGCCGGGCGGGGCTGAAGCGACCGCCGGGGGACATGAGGCCGCCGACCGGGGAGCCGGGGGTCTGATGCTGCATCCTGAGGCGTGGTTTGACCACTGCGGGGCTCGGCCAGCTGACAACACACACCCACCAGCAGCAGCAGTTAGACATGAAAACAGACGATACTAAGGGTGTCCTCATATCGCATATCGGTCCCATTTCAGCAAAAAAAACAAGTATCGGATTTTATCAGCCTGTATCTAAAATCTCCAATATAAGCATTTTGATTCCAACAGTCCATTCCAGACCCAACACTTCTACTTCTGTTTAAGGTTCAAATGTATGTGAGCCATTGGTTAATAATCAATGGGTGAGTTTTTCTCATAGCTACTGTTGCTGACTATTGTTCTCTGTTTGAGTAATATCACTTGATCAAGCCTTTTCTAACATTCCATACTACAAAATAACTTATAAAGGTATGTATAATTCGTACTGATGTCGTATCGGATCAATATCGGTATCGTATCGTAAGTAGAAATGTTGTTTTGGGACACCCCTAGACGATACTGCTCTTTTAAAACACAATGTTTGTGTTTGTTTGTGTTACATAACTTTCAAATTCCACTTTTCTTTCATTAAAATACTGTTTACGTAAAGAAAGTGGCATTTAGAGGGTTCAAATTCCCTTAAAATATATTTCAGGCAGTTGATTGACAAGTTGATTAAAAAGATCGATATAGTAATTTTCACAGCAGTTTTTAGGGAGGGGGCGTTTTTCATCCTGAGAGATGAATGAGAACGTTTTTTTAAGGCATCTTAAGGGTTAATTATAAAAAGTTGACAAATAAAGCAAAGGTAAGGTGGAGCATCAGCCTGAGCGACTCACCTCTGCATGTCCGATTCAGAGTACGACTTCATTGTGCTCTTCCATTTGTGAATGCTGGGAAACTTTAGGGGGTTGATGTCGATGCTGTCGATTGCTGACAAGACGTCTCTGTCCAACTTGGTTGGTGAATCCCTGTGAGAGCGCGAGACACCAAACACATCAGCCGGCCGGCGTCAACAATAACAACATTAACATACATATCATAACATTACGTTTTCAGGCGTAACATAACAACCAATCAGCAGCAGGTACAGCATTTAAAGGGGCGTGTCCACACGCGAGCAGAATACACACAAAAACAAAACAGTGACCAATTATAGTGGTCGGTATACAAGTGACCTACACACTTATTAACTTAGTATTTAAATGTTTGACTCATGTTGTGTTTTTTTATTTTTTGATTACATTGATTTTATTCTTTCTGCTTTTCCATCTCTTTTTTTCCATTATTGTACTGTACTGTTGCTGCTAGAACTTCAATTTTCCATCCATCCATCCATCCATCTATTTATCTATTTATCAATCTATTTCACATACAGCCGATTCGTATATGTATGTCAATCCATCTGTCTCTCCATCTATATATCTAACACACATACACTCTATGTATATATGTATGTATGTCCATCCATCCATACCGCATAAGTGGCTTGAAGTTAAAGGCCAAGCGGTAACCACGCACTACGCCTTCCATCATTTAGTTCTAACCCCTCTGGGAAAATAAAGCGCAGGTATTTAAGGTGGGATGTGGAATGAATGAGGTGTTAAGGTGGCGCCTCCACCTACGATCCGCCAATGACTCACCCGTCGATGAAAAGTTCTTTCCTAATGTGCGGTGGGGTCCTGGGTAGGAACTCGTGGGAGTTATCCAGGGACTTGTAGGAGGACCCCGACGACCCTGAGCTGCTCAGGTCCCTCCCCCCGTGGTCCCACGATTTGGACCTGGCACAGAAGCTGCGCACCCCCGACACCGAGCCCCTAGTCCTGCCCAGCTTCTCCAGGCTCTCCTCCGACTCAAAGTACTCCTCCGAGCTGCCGCTGCTGCGCCTCTCCTCGGCGCCCCCGCCCTCCGTTCTCCAGCCCGGCTCCTCGTTGGCCTCGCCGTCGTGGCCCAGAGACAGGCGGTTCAGGCCGCCGCTCAGGTCTGTGGCCGAGGCGGAGGAGGCGGAGTCCCGGTGGTGGCTCCCCCCGCTGCTCCTCCGCTCCCGGCAGCCGGCCGGCCCGTCCAGCGGCTCCTGCAGCGACATGCGCTCGAACTCCGCCATGAGGTTGGAGATGGGCGACAGCAGGCAGGAGGAGGAGGACAGCGAGGCGCGGGGGGACACCTTCTCCCCGTTGTGAGTCCTGTCTCTGGAGGAGGAAGAGGAGGAGGCGGAGGAGGAGCACAGCCCGTTTTTGCAGACCAGGCCGGGCGACAGCAGCCCCTCGTCGCAGCAGCACAGCAGGTCCTGCTCGGCCGCCGTCTCGATCAGGTCAGCGCCGCGGTGGTGCAGGATGTGGAAGTCGCGGCCGCCCACCGCCCCCTTCAGGCCGTCCTTGGACGCGGCGGAGGAGGTGATGCTGGTGAGCGCCGCGTTCTGACGGTTCTTCATCTCCTCCAGGCTCATGTCGTCGCCCTCGTCCAGGAAGGCACCGACGGAGATGGAGTTACAGAACTTTTTGGGTTTTCCTGGACGATCAAAACATCACACTTTTGATCAAATCATCCCTCACTTACAGAGCAATGCAACCACTGCGACAACCACAATTAACCAAAGTACATCGAAACCGGCTATTTTGCTGCCACGATTATATGCGCACAATCGTCCATGATATTGACGTTTGAAATGCAGGGTTGAATATCAATATTGATTGATTTTTTATTTTTTTTGCCATAATCGTGCAGCCCTGCTGTGAACGTTGCAGATAAAGGTGTGCCCTGCTGAGGTTTACCTGGGGAGGGGGTTTTGAACCGGTTGCTGGTCTCGTTCTCCCCGGCCTCTTCGTGAGCTCGGGGGCTGAAATCCCGTTTGCTCAGGAAGTCCTCCAGCTTGCGGAGGCCGTCCTCTGACGACAGGTCCACGAAACTGTCGAGGAAGTCCCAGTACTCCGCCCAGGGGTGCCCCATCTCACGAGCAAGGTCTCTGCAGGGAGAGGAGGATTCAGCACTTAGTAGGGAGTTTCGTACCATGAAGTTGCTGCTCATCAATGCAAACGGATGCTGTATTCGCTCTGAACTTCCACTTCCATGCTAATTTGGATGCTTAATACATTTTTAACACGGTCCGTCTGATTTATAGGCTGCTGTGAATAAAAACAGAGCAGAAAAGTCATCTAACAAGTTTGAACCCGGAGCGTGTAAAACAAGCCCCAGCACGCCTGTGACCTCAGCAGACAGATACAGCAGACAGATCTGAGGCAGATACATATCCACTTCATGCTTCACAATAAGGAGAAGCAAAAAAACATCCGGATCGGCCCTCAAATACTGATTCGTAAAAGCTGTCTATTATGGATGCCGTCTTCTTATTTTGTATTGTGTGTGTGACTGTATCGCCGCATTTACACCTGGCAATAACATGCGTCTTCACTGTCCACACTGAGATCCGATCACATCTTTGCGTGGGAAAATTAAATAAATAAATAAGAAGAAAAGAATAGAAAATGGCAGCCATCTGTGAAGCTGTGCGATTGTGTGCTCTTTTAGTTGCCGTTTAGAAGCGGTGGAAGAAGCTGTTTTCAACAACTCCAATATAAGCATTAGAGAAAAAACTGAAAAAAGGAGTGCTTCTTGTGGTCGATGAGTCAAAAAAAACCCTTAAAGGTTCTGTTTGGTGCAGGTTAGTAAACTGTAGCAAAAAAGGGAAGGTGACCAAGGCACTCTTGAGGTCCCAAAAAGTAAAAAGCCTGTATTAACAGTGGTTAAAGCATTGTAAAAATATAACAAGCACCCATAAAAAACATTTCTTTATTTGTACCATGTATTAGCCACGCACGTTAATGCCAGCTGGAAACGGGGTAAGGGAGATTTTGAAGCACAGGGCTTCTGCACGCACCTGCCCACTCTCTCTGCTCCGCGGTCCGGGTCCGATTTCAGGATGTGATGGTGCTCGGCTCGATCTCTGGGCGGCGTCCTCCAGGAGCGGCGAAAGTCGTCCGCCTGAAAGTTTTTGGATCAAAAAATGATGGCGGCTGGCACTATCCTGAACATTTGATAATAACCTTGCTTTTATTTTGACTTGGGCATCCAGTTGAAGAAAGACCAGGCAGGAAGACCACGCCGTTATGGAGCAGCAAAGCCCCGCCTCTTTGTTTCCAGTACATATCATCACATAAAAACTGATTTTTATGAATGGGAGTCAATAAGGAGACAATTATTTTCTGGTCCTGTTTGAATTGTGGCATGAATTTCACATATGTTGTTTGTGGTTTGGAAAGATAATTCTTCAGGCAAAGAAGGGCATGTGGAGAGTTTCAGTTACGCCGATGGCGAAAAGTAGAAGGAAAGGGCGATGACGTGACGTCACACACGCGACATGTAGTCTTTCTCTTTGTGTTTTCTCTACAGCCTTTAACTGAACAGTTCCACAATAAACACTTAAATCCACAAACAACATATGTGTAACTGGGACCAGAAAATAATGAATGAAACCCATTCATTTTTTAGAATTTCATAGGCCAAATGGGGGTCTACTGGAAGGGGCGGGACTTCGCCACTCCACTGACAGACGCATTTATACCCTGAGTGTGCTGTGTTTGGATAACTTTAGTGATAATTGAATGAATGAAGCACTTGCTTTGGAGGGGCTGAGCGGTCCGGCAAAGGCGGTGACGGCCATCAGCGGATCCATGGGACTTCGCGAGAGCCAGGGGCTCAGGTGCAGACCCTCCGAGGGCTCGGGGGACCACGCGTCTCCGATGACGGGCTGGGAGGTGTTGTCCACCGCCCTCAGCAGCGGGACGAAGCAGCGGTCTGCGAGGGAATGGGCGGTTTGACGTTAATCTGACAGCGGATGTGGCTTGTTCGCGGTGGATCTACAGGATCAGCCAGCTTTTCAAAGCAGTAACCCTGCAGCGATCTCGCCACACCGGCCTCGCCCGGACAGAGGACAGGGCCTGAGGACGGCTGCTGCCAATGCCAAACTGTGTCCTTCAGTGAGCAGCACCGACTCCCGACATGCCATGTTTTTAAAGCGAGTTGTTAATGCTTACCCTCCAAATAGTCGTTTATCTTCTGCTTCACTTCCGGGGTTTTATTTTTTCTGCTACATATAACCTGCGCACAAAAAAAAAAAAAAGAGAGAAAACTGATGATATATGCGCAGCTGACACCATGCAACTGTTGATGGATTAGCTGGGGAAAGAATCTGCTCATGCTCATCTAAGTTTAGCCCCCCTCAATGTGCGCCCAGCGATTGTGGCCAAAAGGTCACGGCTCCAAAAACCCAGAGCGAGTGAAGCTGCACGTCGCTCCGCCGCTTCTACACACACACTCCCATATCAATTTTCTTACAATAAACCTTGGCGGCAACCGGCCAGGATTCACTGGGTCTTGAGGCAAAGCAGAAGAGGACTCACATCACAGGGCCTCTGACCGTCCTTTTTCTTGCAGTTTTTGTCGATGTCAGGGTGTGAGCACAGCACGTTGACCACCTCGGGACAGCCGAATTTACAGGCAAAGTGGAGCGGCGTCTCGAAGCCCTGCCGCACACCAGCAAGACAACGGAAAAACACAGGTTAGAAAGGTGCGACAACAGCTACAATAACAAAATGTATTCGGTAGGACAAGACTGGTGAGGAATAGTAACGGAACAAGAAGGGGAACAACGTACTTCCTCTGTGCGTGTGTGAAAAAGAGGCTCATGGGAATTGGAGTGATAAACAAAAGGAACAATAAATAAATGGAGTGAGAAAGGAGATGGGAACAGAGAAATAAAATAAACAAAAGTGCACTCAGACTGAGGAGAAAAAAGGGAGTTTTCTGCTGAGCTAAACAGCCCCTTAACCCTGTTAGAAAAAATCATCCCTCAGAACGAAAAAGATCCCCTCCCTAAAAACTGCTGTAAACATAACATATTAGTATTTTTCCACTTTAAGGGAGTAAATCTTTTTAAACAACTTCAGCCTGAAATATATTACGTGCCAATTTGTTTACGCAACTTCACAGCATTTTAATCGAAAAAAATACAAAAACTCAAATAATTTCCAGAAAATGCTATTCAAGGAGAATTTAATTATTATCATTATCATTAGACCCTCAGATGGTCAATGATTAGCAGCAACACTGAATTTGAGGCATTCTCATTTTGTCTGCAGTGACTTTTTTTAGCAAATTTTTATAGCAAACTCTCTTATTAGTTCCTGGGGACAAAAAGCATCTCCCTCCAAAAGACTGCTGTAAAGAAACATCATGTATTTATACTTTTCCAACTTTAAATTAGTCAGTCTTCTTAATCAGCCTGAAAGATACATATCAAATATCAAATAGTGTTTCGAGATTTTGACCCTCTAGGGGTTAACTCCATGAAGGTGACATGGGAAAGAGGCGAGGAGGACACAACAGGGTGCTGCTTGTGTGTGTGCGATGAATTAGCGGTGCTAATAATAAACCGTCAGCGAGGCCGACCCACTCACAGCCTTATCGGGAGTGTTGAGGTAAAGATCTACGATGTAGCGGATGCGTTTCTGCAGCATCTCCTCCTCGTCGTCCGGGTACATAAGGCGCATGAACACCGGGTTCTCCAGGGTGTCCAGCAGCAGCTGAGCGATGCCGGCCTGGTTCTCCTTGGCCGCCACGTGCATCACGTTGTACCTGCAGCCCTCCTGAGCGCACAAAAAAAACAATATGGATCAAAGCGTAATCCCCGCTAATCTCCTTTCGGCTGGGAGATTTGCTCACTTTGGTCCAAAAGCGGCGCCTGATGACACTTCACCTGATGAAACTGAGGATTTTTTTTCCTACAAAAAAAAAGGATTTGTGCACAAACTAAGCAACTTTCTATGATGGTTCTCCTCACGCGAATGATAAATAATTCTGTTTTTATCTCCAACGGTTACACAAATCTGCAGATGCATTCCCCTTGATGCCTCTTCATCCAGCTTACTGCAGCATTTTTCCCCCCACAGTGCAACTTGATACAAATGTCTGCATTGTTTTCCGTTGCCTTCGTATCCACTGAGAGGTCATATCAGCCTAATACTGTTAAATGACAGCAACAACAATAGTATCATACAGCAAACGAAGTTGCGTTAATGCAGTTTTAAATCTAATTTTACAGCTTTGAGAGATAGAAACATGCTGTTGGAAACGATGCATCCAACTTAATGTATCAGTTCTAGTGTTCTGATTCCAGTTTTAGTCACGGCGAAGCCAGCAGGCATGTTTGCTAAAGGTTGCAGCTGATGTGGAAATGACGTTTATATATCAACAAATGCTAACGTTCCAAGTCTGGTGGTGAATCGCTATTAATAGCCGAGAGTTTCCACAGAGCGCGCACAGCGGACCGACTCGGAGCCTCACTGCACTTTCATTTGTCCGATAACAAAACACAGACCGAGCAGAACTTGGAGGCTGCTTGGTGTTTTCACCTGTACAATGGTGGGATTGTCCCCCAGGCCGATGAGATAGCGCGGGTTGCCCCACACCAGCTCGCTGAAGACCCCCTCGTCTCCCTTCTCCACGGCTTTCCTCAGCTTAGCCGTCAGGTCCTGTGTGCGCGGGCTCTTGTAGTTGTTGGCCCGCTCCCGGTTAATGGTATCAACCTCCATGTTGTCTGGTGTGGAGACGAGACAACACAAGGTCATCTCCAAGGTGCAATATTTCCACATTTAATGTACGAAAATGTTCCACATGTTGCACCAATGTAGCCTGAAATAGAGACAATAGAGACAAACCTTTGTTTACGACCAGGCCGGGTTTGACAGGTGACACGCAGGGTGCAGATTTGCTTGGGGAGGGGAAGTAGTCGCACATCCCCTTGGCGAACTTCTCGGCGTCCTCACGGCTGGAGAAAGCTTTGAAGCGGGCTCCTTTCATCTTCTTTACCGCTTGAAGGACATCTTTCTTATCGGTATATACATGTGCTCCTTCTGTGGAGGAAAACAAAGAATTTTACCCCCATTTTAAGTCGACTCAACAACATGACACTTCTGCATAAACTGCATTTTTCCCTCCATTTCTGTGTGCTCAGCTGGTAAAGCTACATCCTGATGAGGCTCCGCAACGGCCTTAGCTGACAGATCTACATTAATAGCATTGATTTTAGGAGTAGCACAAGATGAATTTGGATCAATACTCTATTCCAGAGAGGTCAAGCCGTGCCACTGCCCCGGCGCCTTACTATCCAAGAATCAGCCGGCAAATGCTTTCATCCACTAAACTAGCAAATGCAGATGTCAGGGAGGATGGGCGGCAGCAGTGGCTACAACCGCAATAAATACAGAAACTGGACAATCCAGAGGACAGCAGTAGTGGAGAAAGCTTTGATCTGACTTCAGTACTCAATTTACTGAATGAGATGTAAACAAAGGGTGTTTTGCTCTAACGGAGGTGAACAGCCCATCTTACCATTTCTGGCCAGAAAGTCCTCCCAAGGCGGACACACTCCATAGAAAAGGGTCGGGGACACTTGTGCGGCTTGTGAGGGAGTTTCTGCTTTGGACTGAGAGTCACTGACTTCAGGAGAGCTGCTCGAGGTCTTTGCTGAGATCTCCTCTTCCTCGGGCGGGTTGAGACCCACGCCGTAGCCAAAGTCCACGTCCTCGCCCGCCGCCGCCGCGCTGCTCGCTGTGGCAGCAGCAACAGCGGGCGCGGGATCGGCATAGTTGGCGCCGGATGCCGCGCCGGTTGACGCGCCGCTGCTGTCCGAGTCGGCTGCGTTTACCTCGGGCCCGGCGAGCACCCGGGCCAGCTTCCTCTCAAAGGTGGCGCGGGTGGTGGCGGTGATGGGGCCACACTTCACACCCGCCCGGGCAAACTCCTCACGCAGTTCGTCGGCACTCAGCCCCTGGAGCCTGCTCAGAACTGCCTCCATGCTTCAGCTCCCTGGAACACCCAGAAATAGTTCATGTTAGGAATTAGTACCTCCTGTTTCATCCATAAAGGAAAACAAATCTATTCTGGCATGATGTCAGTACTGGGTAGGGGTCCCCGATCTGATATTGATATGGGATATCAGTCCGATATCGGTAAAAAAAAAAAGGGAGAGAATCGGATTATGTCAGCCTGCATCTAAAATCAACGATATAAGCACTTCAATACAAGCAGTCCATTCCAGACTCCGATCCAGCACTTCTACGTAGAGTATTCTTATGTTTAAGGTTCAAATGTATGTAAGGCGCTCGTTAATAATAAATGGGTGAGTTTTTCTCATAACTACTGTTGCTGACTATTGTTCTCTGTTTGAGTAATATCACTTGATCAAGCCTTTTCTAACATTCCATACTACAAAATAAGTCATAAAAGTATGTATGAATCATGATGCTATCGTATCCAATCAATATCAGTATCGGCCAATACTCAAGGCTCCAATATCAGTATCGTATCGGAAGTAAAAAAGTGTATCGGGACGCCCCTAGTACTGGGTAACACTTCGTTACTGAAGCTCACAGAATGATTAGAAGTCGCTGGTTCTTACAATTAAGGTTTCTTTGGGGGATTTAAAAAAACATACATATCGACCCAGTTTAAGATCTCAAACGCCTTTTGTGCACCTTCTCCCATCATCAAAATATTTCATTTGTCAAGTGGATGCTCAGGCTTTTTGCATACAATCACAGCCACTGCTTGTGACACAACACACTCACATGAACTTCCTCTATGAACAAACAAACCCTCACACGTTGTCAAACAACAACACCAGCTGCCTTTGCCCTTCAGTGGCCGAGACACAGACCAGAGCAGTGCAAGTGTGTGTGTGTGAAGACCAGCAACAAACCCAGAACCATCACAGCTCCATTCTGGTGACACAAATCCACCAGTTCCTTGGCTGGTCTGAGGCAGCCGTGTCAATGTGGGAGCTAGCCTCTGCTAGCATGGGAGGGGGGGGGGTGGAGGGAGGAGGGAGGGGGGGGATGGGGGGTCGACCGTTCTGGTGGAGAATTTAAACCAGCCCTGAATAACAATCGCAATCTGCAAAAACCATGACGCAAAAACAAAGCCCGAGATGCCCAGCGGTGATAGAGCTCGGCTGGTCCGCACGCTGTCACGCCCAAGTGTGTCATTCGAGGTGGCTGTAACCTCACCGAGCTGATGATGATGCCGATACAAAAATATTTAAAAAAAAAAAAAAAAAATCAAAAGTGTCCACGGTGACAGCCGGTGAGAGCCGCCCGCCGATACTCACCGAGCAGCATGTCTGTGCGGGGCGCGGAGCTGCGGGGAGTTTTGCACGGATAAAAGTCTTGGACAGACACAAAGCTGGAGACGGTCTGGAATAGTCTCATTGTTTACAACGTGTTCTGCGCATGCGCGCTTTCAAGGCAGGGCGCGCGGTGCGTTCAGGAGCGGTGGGAATCTTGAAGATTTGTTGGGAGATCCGAGATCACAGATACGGATTGGTGGCCAAATATTCAAGCCAGAGCCTTTACTGATCCATTATTATTATGTGTTTGTCTTTGAATTAAAGTCATAAGACAGGCAGGAAACCCTTAAGGAGATTATGACTGTACGTATTCACATGTTGTCATTACATGTCTGAGAACATGGACATCCTTGCTTGATTATCCGTGTTAGAGTAGAGAAACCCTTCAGCAGTGGAATTCCTGTTTATGAAAATAGCTCCTTTTCACCATGCTTCCTTTAAAAAAATACAAAGGAATAATATAATGTATGTGTAACTCCAGCAATACAATTCTAAGGAACATCATCGCAACCTTAATTCAGCATCTGTTATGTATTGCACCGACTGCAATAATTCAAAGCCATTAATGCCGTTTCGACTAAGATGGCATGTTCTGATAAAGATGTTTCGTTTGTTCATTTATTCTTTCCCCACTTATCTATTAGCCAGCCAGCACCATCTGCGATGATGTCATTGTATTTGACCACATGCCAGTGGCTGTGAGACGCCAATATGCATCCCTGTATATTTTTTCTAAAGATAACAGTATTACAAACTAAATTAGAAATGACTCACGGGACCTGTGGCTCACGAGGGATTCGGTTGGTTTTGTATTTCTAATAACTTGCATTGAACACTTTTCTTGCTCAATGAAGCTGAAATCTCTTGACACGAGTTGTTGATATGTGTACAATATATAACACATACTTCAATATATCCAGTATTCATTACTAATAATGGTCAAGGTAATTCTGCAGTTATATCTACATTTTCTCATTCGCGGTCGCTTTCATTCAGCTACAGGAGGGCTTTTAGCGCATTGATTATTTCCACTATTTCTCTTTGTTTTTCATTAGGATGTAAAAATGCACTTAACTAAATTTCATCCAAATCTGCTGGGATGATGTAAAACAGGCTAAGAACAAGTCTATTCAATTTTGGGGGCGGCTCCATCACATCGTGCTGTTCATTTGTTGTTTTTCTGAACCTGGAACTGGCTGCGGTCTGCTATCTGTGAGTACCCTTCTGTTAGCAGGATTACACAAAACTGTGGCAGGTAGGCGCGGCGTGCAAATGAATAACCCATTAAATTGTGGATCAAGACAAATTACACGGCCCTTGGCAACGGTCTTGAATCTCTGAGTACACCTCTGTGAGCAGGATTATGCAAAAAAAAACAACCTAGCAGACCAATTTCCATAAAAGTAGCTGAAGGGTCGGGCATGGATGGAAACTCATAACACACAACACGTCTGTGGCCGCCGTTCCAGTTTCAGACAGATCACAGATAACCGTTCCGTGTACGAAGCCTAGTCTGATGTCGGAATCAGCATGGAAACATATTTGTCCTCCTTGCACGAATAAGGAGGTATCAGCAGAGTCCAGTCAAAGCTGTCAAATGACAAATACTATTCTCAAACAATTGCCTTCACATTTTAACACATAAAAACTGGCAGCATCCCAATAACAACAATGCACTCATTACTCCACCAATGAGTGTGTTGATGTGCTTCTACCCACGATGCTGCTCTCACACAGCAAATGTCCTCAGGTGCGTTTAGCAAAGTATTATTTCATATAAACCAATGGAACTTTTAGTGATCTTAAATTGTTCCCAGTGGAAGCACTTTTAAGGGATATTTGAGTTGCAGGCTCAAGTTTTGCAGCAGCAGACGAGTGCATGCAACGTGAAATCGTCTGATAAGTTCTAATCAGCTTGAAATAGCTGAAATGTGTCCTTTTTCCATCATAGGTATGCATGTCTAATAATAAACAACACTGCAGGATCATATGGGAGCATCTATGAGGGCCAACTTTGCAAGGCA
>CAESWR010000275.1:126575-142552 GCA_903171835.1 Mullus surmuletus | reverse complement strand
CAAATGTCCTCAGGTGTGTTTAGCAAAGTATTATTTCATATAAACCAATGCAACTTTTAGTGATCTTAAATTGCTCCCAGTAGAAGCACTTTTAAGGGATATTTGAGTTGCAGGCTCAAGTTTTGCAGCAGCAGACGAGTGCATGCAACGTGAAATCGTCTGATGAGGCATTTCTAATCAGCTTGAAATAGCTGAAATGTGTCCTTTTTCCATCATAGGTATGCATGTCTAATAATAAACAACACTGCAGGATCATATGGGAGCATCTTTGAGGGCCAACTTTGCAAGGCATGTGAGGGTGGACCCTGAAAAATGGCAGGAGGAAAAATTAAGTCACATTTTTTTTTTCAGTGATTATCAGTTAAATATAGAAGTAACAAAACAGGAGGGAAAAACAACAACATGAGCTAAAGCATGACGGAGTTTGACAGGCATGCTAACGTAGCCACTTAGCACAGGCAGGAAGCTAATTACTCGAGCTGTAAGCTAGCAACGGCGCCCCCCTTAAATACGCCTCTATTTTCCTGCTTTACGTGTGAAATTCGGATAAAATAAGGGAAAAGCGACGCGCTGACAGCTTAAAATACAGATATTATGAACACCATGCCCACCTCCTCCTCTCTGCCCGGCTGCTGTTGCTAGGTGAACTCTCACCGCGACGGTTTCAAAACGCAGGACGGGCGAGGACCCCGCGGGCTGCCCGGCGCGGCGCCTGAGCACAAATCACAGCGCCGGTGTTCCGGTGCTCCTCCCGGTAAAAAACGGGCGACGACTGAGCTTCTTCCGTGTGTTTGTATGAATCTCAACCCCCCCCCCGTGTTTAATCACACAGTGTACATATTAGCTCTGCAATGCATAAGCGATTGCGCGGCAAATCAGTCAGGCCGGAAAGGGACACCGTAATCAGGTTAACACTGGTTTATCGCGGATGCCGGATGATCCATAACACCCATGTGCTGCAATGTGAAGCGTGGATGCACTGGCGCTTTGCGGACACATTCACTTACAGGCTGCGATTACAGGTGGATAGTGCAATTTTATGATGAAGTACAATCACAATCTCCCAAACACAAATGTTTAAACATAGCAAAAAATCAAATCTTTTGAGGAAAAGAAAGAAAATAAAAAAGAGCAGATCACAGTAACGCGTATGCATAGAGCTCAGGTGCCCCCAGAAAGTGTTATTACAGTGAAAGTTAGTCAGGAAGAATTTGAAAGATTTGTTCAGGAAACAGCACGTGTTGTATTTATCCTCCTGTAAGCATTCAAAATATTTATTGTCCCTTTGGAAATACATGAGCAATACAATGGTGTTTTAAAGTTATTTCAGCGTGGGGACGAGCACCGAGCCCGCAGCTACACCCTCTGATGGCCCCTCGACACTAAACTAACTGCATGAACAGCAGCTCCTGTTTGGATTTGCATTAGATGTCTTGCCTTTTTTTTATTTTTTGTAATCGTCTTTACACTATTAAACATTTATGATGAATTTACAATCATACAAAAAAAAAAGATTATTTATATATTAAACTCTGGAAACAATTAACTTATCCCAGTAACCATCAAACAGCCATAAAACATCTGATTCAAGGGTTGAATTTTTTTTTTCCTCTTCTCTCAAACATGTAGCAAATGTAACTACAGAAAAATCAAAAATCGCAGCTGCTGCTATGAGTAGTAACGCCGTAGTTTTGTATTTTTTTGCTTCCATCCTACAATTTTCTGTCAGTAGAGCTTTGAAAATCTAGTGTGGCCTGTCAGTTGATGTGACCCACTTACTTTACAGCAAACTGCTTTCAAGTGTGGATTTGGAAACACACACGTAACGCACACATTACATCTTGCACACACGCCCTCAGCAGGATAACAATCATTCCAACCAACTTTACAGCTTATTAAAGATAGCGTAAGGCTTTTTTTTCTCTTTTCTTTTTTTAACATACACATGACTGCAGTCCATGCTAGACAAAAAACACCTCCTTAACATAACTCGGGATTAATGTTTTTAAAGTTGAACAACCCAAGGTGATATGGTTACCTCATAAGAAACACTGCATTTTTTTAACAAGAGGCAATAAAGCGAAACTGGAAGAATGCGCACGACTTAAAACTTCAATGAAACGAGCGACGTCTCATCGCCCTACGGCGAACACATTGGTGTGTAACCATTAAATCGTAGTTGAGCGGCTTCACCCGTACACAGGCACAAAGAAATGGAAGAACAGTTCATCGTCAGTGTGGCGGCTGACTCACGACCGTTTCTGTCAGCGGAAACATTTTTTAAAATAATGTCAGCCATTATCAAGCAGCATCAAAGCCACTGGTTTAATATTACAAGAGGCATGACTAAAACCTTTTAGTGAAGCTGCAAACCTCGATGGGGGAAAGATGACCGATTGGAGCATCTAGACCATATAGGAATAAGGGGGGGGTGGGGTGTACTGGAGAGGCTGTCAAGTTGCAATTCCTTTATACTAAATAAATAAATGTGTCAACAAAAATATAAACAACCGTCAAATAAAGAGGAAAGAATAAAGCTATGGTATATAAAGTATTACTCTGCGAAAGCACATCTGTGCTGATGGGAAAATGCCAAATGTTGGCAGCAATTGTTAAGAAAAGAGAAAGGGAACAAGGGGCTAAAAGTGCCGTTTGTGGATAAAACTCCACTCTCCCTCGATTGGCCTGAGAAAAGTTTTTTCGTTTTTTTTCCTTCCTGTTATGATTGCGGCTGTTCTGTGTCGTTGTTATTTTGGGACTCTGCGTTGTTGAGCGGCGCGGGTGACGTGGAGACGTTGTTGTGGAGGCCCAGTCCAGCCAGTCCTTCCTCTGCGTTTGTCCATGAACTCATCGACTCGTGTACCGTTACGGTGTGTTCCTCCATCTGCTTCTGGAGGCTGTCCATCTCCTCCCTGGAGGACGGCAAACAAAACGAGGCACGTTAGAGCTGAAAATAACAACAGGCAGCTTCAGGCGGGTCGGTATCATCAGCGGAGCGTCGTACTTCAGCTGCCGTAGACAGTTGTGCAGGTTGTTGAGGGGCTCCTTGTTGACGGAGGTCGACGGCTTCAGCAGCTCGTCCAGCAGGGAGGCGGGCACTGGGCAGTCCGGGATCTTTACTGGCGTCACTGGGTTGGATGGGTTCCCCTCACTTTTCAGCTCCATTCGTTGCTGTGCCAACAACACCCAGCGTTACAAGGACAAATTTAGCAAACTTATCGTCTGCAGGCGGCATTTCTGGCACAAAAAACATTGGCTTGTAAATCGTTGGAAAGAGAAGACACCTTCTTTTTTAAACTTTTATGCAATGAATGGGTGTTATATTTAAAATAACAGGCTTATCACAACAGGGCTGATTTGATTTGTGGAGCAGTTGCTAATTATGTCAATATTATTGCAGCTTTTGTTTATTCAACATCTTAATTTAGTCTCTTTGAATAGTTTATATTTTCATTTCGAAAGGAAGGTACTTGGGATTCCCTAATGACCCAAGTTTAGCTCGCGCTATAATAGAAATCCCTGGAGACAATGGAAAATCTACCATTTCGAGCTCTAAATTAAGTTTTGTCTTGTTTGTTTTTTATGAAAGTGTCTTTTACAGCATATTTTACCAGTGCAGTGAAATCACAGTGGGGAAAGCGGATGTGCTGTACCTTCCTTAGACGACTCTGTTTGAGGTCCTGTTTCAGCTGCTGGTTCTGCAGCAGGACCGTCTTCATGCTGTTCCTCAGCTCGCCCACTTTAGCTTGCAGCATGAACTTGTCCTTCTTGGTGCCGCCCAGGTCCTCCTGCACAGACTCCAGCTCCACCTTGATGTTCTGAAACACAAAGAGATTTTATTTAATGGCTTAAAATCCTGAAAGTGGGTCGTCAACCGGTTTTCTTTCGGGCGGGTTTTGATCAATATTGTTCTATATTTCACGATCAAATGAGCACTTGCCTGCAGAGCCGTCTGTAGGTTGTCCAGCTCCCGATGGTGGCACTGCTCCATCATCTCCAGCTGCTGCTTCTGGGCCTCAATCTCCCGCTGCCTCTGCTCCACCTCCCACTTCAGGTCCTCAACCTGAGAGTGCAGCACCCCCATAGTTATAAGCTCACATGGCAACGATGACTAATCACTCAAAGTGGTATCGACATCATTTTCCACCCAAAAGAAAAAAATGTTGGCTCGCATTCTATGATGGTTGTATTTGTGGTTCTAACAGCTTCTGTAACAGCTTTGGGACAATGCAGACCTACAAAGATCTTCTTACCTCTTGGTTTGTGAGGGGCTGCTTCGACAGCTCCTCGTCCAGCTGTTTCTGGAGGATCTGGAGCTGGGAATGGGCTTCGCTCAGCTGCTCTTGGAAACTCGACACTTCCTGCGCATGCTGGTCATCCTGAGCTCTGCAGACAACGATAAGACGAGCGGTTAGATCTACAAACCACAAGCAGACACCCTAATTCGTCTATCGATCTAACGGCACGCACTGTAGTTTGTGAGCTTCACTCTGCAGAGCTTTGATGAGGTCTTCTTTGGCGTGCAGGTCTTTCTTGATCTCTGACAGCTCCAGCATGGCGGCCCTGTAGTGCCGTCTGTTGTGTGCGGCTTCGGCCTTTGCTGCTGCCACCTGAAGGACGTAAGAGGACAAAAAAATGTTTCGCCAAAATGCAAAAGATATTAAACGTAAAAAAGGGGGGCGGGGTATTTATGTGCCGAGTCAGTGCTCTTCTAAATTCTCAGAAAGGTTGTAATTTGGAATCAAGCCAAGCAAATATTTTTCCACAGAAAATTCAAATATATTCAAAGCAGACACTGAGATCTCACCTGTTCTTTCAGGTCTTTGACTTTGGTTTTCTCCTTTTCCAGGGCAAGCTGCAGTGTGTGCACCACCTGCTTCATCTGCTGGTCCTCCTCTTCTTTACGCTTCAATACAGCTTGAACCTATATTACATTTTAAAACAAGCATGTTGCTGTTGATGCGAGCAAACAAGAACCGCCGTGCAGCACACGCTTCATCCAACACAGCGTGGGAAGATTTTAAGATTCAAATCGGTTCCTCACCTGTAAGTTGAGCTGGACGAGGTCGGCCTCTCTCTTCGCTAAGGCTGACTCCAGAATGTTTGAGTGTTCCCGCAGTGCATTGTGGGACTGTGCCAATCCAGCTAGCTTCCCCTTTTCGTGCTCCAGCTCCAGCGCAAGCTTCTTGTTTGCGTCCTCCAACTTTCGGATTCTCTTCTTGAAGCATCGCGCTTCTTGAAGCTGTAGAAATAATGACAAGACGTGAATATGCAAAGATGAGGGATGATGAGAAAAATATCGACAGTTAAATTGATCGGTACTCACCTCGTCCTCCAGCTCTAAGACCTTCTCCTGATACTCTTCCAACTCTGTCGAGGTGAGCGTGATGACTTCCTGCAGCTCCTTCTCCAACATCATCTTGCTCTTGCTGACTGCCTGCAGCTCTGCCTGGAGAGCCTGGATCTTCTCCTAGGGGTTAATAAAATCTCCAGAGTTAAACTACAAGGCAACAGTGACAGGGAAACAAATATTTTAAACTACTAGCTCAAACCTTCATATGTTTTTAAACAGATATTCACACAACTAAAGGACGTTTATACTGCAAATTTGTTAATGTTTTTCTACAAAAAAAAGACAATTTTTAATCCCATGAAGAAAGTACACAGTAACATTTCAGATGCATGTGTGTTACCATTGGTGAGGTTAGTACCTGTAGCACCTGGCTGTTTCCCCCATCAGACACCTGGGCTTTGAGCTTGACCAGCTCAGCCTCGGCCGTCTCCTTGTCAGCCAGCGCCTCCTGCAGCCTCCTGCTCAGGATGCCCACGGCGTTCTCGTAGGCCTTGTGCTTGGCCTTCACCTCCTTCTGAGCGCTGGTCAGGTCCGTCCCCAGCCGCTTCATGCGTACCTTCTGCTCGGAGATCGCCCTGTTTTGAAGCAAATAGGGAAGGCATGCATGAATAAAAGACCACACGTACAAGCACAACATGTAGGTGCGCTGACAAAAAAACGCATTCTGAGAATTGTATCTGCAGATTAAAATAACAAGCGCGGGATACGTGACCACACAAACTGACTCATGTGCAGACAATCTGTGCAGAGATCAGGTACTGTATAAATTAAGCTCCATATTTGTATATTAATAGAGCCAAACAACGGGGATATTAAACGAGGTCCAAGTCATTATTGTGGACATCATTCAGTCTCTGCAGGTCTTTATGAATAACACGACTCACTTTTTGGCTTCTCCCTCCATCTTCTCCACCTGTTTCCTCAGGCCTTCGTTCTCCTCTGTCGCGGCTCTCAGCTGATTCTGATCAAACTGTATAGACTGAGAAACAGAGCAGTTTATTCATAACATGCATAGAACGACTTCACAGATGGGCAAATTAAAGCGCTCGCAGTTACCTGGATCTGGGACTCGAGCTGATCCCTTTCGCTCTGAATTGTTTGCAAGTGAGTCTCCATGTTGCTCATCTGCTCCTGCACTCGCTGCACCTCCTTCTGCAGTCGCGCCTGCTCCAGATCCGCCTTCTGCTTCTCCCCCTCAACCAGAAGCAGCGTCTGCTTCAGGTCCTTCACCTCCGCCAGCAGGCGCTTCTTAGTGGACTTGAGCTCGCTGATCAGCTGGTCCTTGGAGCTGGCGTCTCGTCGGTAGGCTTCCACCATCACCTGCGAAGTAAACCTCATGGTCTCTTTGGGCTTGTGCGTATGAAGGGCTGCTAAAGTGGGTCGTTTTTCCATTGCATCAGTGCAAGCAGACTCCTCATGACTGAGACAGAAGGCAAAATGACATTTCGCAGCATACTGACGGCACAGTGCAGGAGTGAGGGCTGCCACATCCCACACTCCATCTCACGGCTTCATTTGAACACAAGAAAAAAGTCTATTTACTCAGAGGGGCAGCTCTGCTAGTATGTGCGGCCTTTATAGAAATAAAAATTTCACCTTGCCTGTTGTGTAATACCCTGTGACTTCAAAGAGTTATCATTTCAAGCTATTCAATAGACACGTCATTGACTTTTGCTCTATTTTGCAGTAAGATGCAGCCAAAAAACCACCACCATTTAAATGTCAGGGATTTGAATAAGTGGCCCAAATAAAATCAGCCAGGATGAGCGTTAACATCCGAGTCTAAAGAGGATCCACAAAATAATCACGCTCATTTATGTCATTCTGTCACCAGACTCCGCCCCCTTTATAACAGCTTGTCAATGCAAAATTGAGCAGCATTCATCGCTGTTCAATCCATCGAGGCACGATGACCTGCACTCCACATGACAGCCATCTGGTGATACAATGCATCCTCCCACAACAGCATCAGCGTTGGCCGCCTGGGAGATCTGACAAGTGTTTTGTGCTAATTTTAACAAGACAATCTTCCCACATCTGCTCCAAGTTATGAGCACGAAATGGTAATTAACTAAACATTAAAAAAAATCTGAGGTAATGTGATTTCATCCTGATTCCAGCTTTTTTTTCTCGAGGCAAATTAATTTATAATAAACGTATTGTTATCACATATGACGTGATGAGAGAGTGAAATTTAAAGCAGGAGTGAAGCATTACCTTTTGCTGCTGAAACTGCTCCTTCAATTTCTGAGTCTGTTTCTTCAGTGAACTATTTTCTTGTTGTAGAGTTTCAATCTGTAACAAAGCAGATGCTCCTCATTAGTTCCAACTTAGCACCAAGATGATCCAGTCACTCGGATTGTTAGACTCCTACCTGATTGGCTTTGACCTGGACTTCCTGTCTAAGCTGGTCTAGGACATCAGAGGCAACCAGAACGCCCTCTCCGAGTCGTTCCGCGCCCTCGTCCAGCTGACTCTTATCGGCCCGCGCCGCCTGCAGCGCCACCTCCAGGACGATCTTCTCGTTTTGGAGGTACTGGATGTTGTCGTCCTTGGCGCTGCTCTCGGTCTGCAGCTCGGCCAGCTGGGCTTCCAGCTCCAGGTAGCGAGCCTCCAGCTGGTTGATGGACTGCTCTTTCATTTGAAGGTTCTCCTGAGTGGTGGTCAGCTGGCACATCAGCTCCAGATGTTCCTTCTGGAGGGACTGCAGCTGCAAGTCCTTCTGGGAGAGGGTCAGCTTCACCTGAAATGACAGAAATTACAAGGACAATCAGGACAGATGGAAATGTCAATCTTACTGCCAAAACAATATGGGCACAATCTTCAGCAACTTCTAAAAAAACGTAATCAACAAACTGAGAATCTGAAACAGCTACCTGCTCCAGTTCCATTTCCAGGCTGCTGGCTTGTTTTGCCAGTTTCAACAGGCGGTCTCGTTCTTCCTCAAACTCTTCCAGTTTGAACTGCAGGTCATCTTCCACCATGGTCTTTGCATCCTGGATCTGCTTGTACGCCGCCTCCTGAGTCATCATGTCAGCCTGACAGAAAAGAGAATGACAACAACGTTAAGTTTATACAAAAAAACACATTTAAATATGTATAAAAAGGGGACATTTAAAAAAGGATGTCAAGAGAACACACCTCAATGCTCTGCAGCTGAACAGCAATACGCTCCTTCTCCTTGATGGAGCGGTGCTGCGTCTCAGTGAGCTGGTGGGACAGGGTTACGTTTTCCAGCTTCAGATGTTCGAGGACACCAATCTGGGTCATCTTTCCAGCCTGAAGAAGAAAAAAAAAAATTCATCATGTCAACCAATATTTTACGGTGACATATCTGCATCACCAGCATCAGCGAAGGTCTTACCTGCATGTTAGCCATGTCATTTTGCAGTCGCACTCGTGCCTCCTGGGCCATGGCGAGCTGCTGCTGGTACCACTGTCGAACCTGCTGGAGCGAGTCGATCTCAGCCTGGGAGGTCTTTAATCGACTCTGCAGGGTGCTGCGCTCCAGCTGGACCTGTTGAAGCTGGCTCTGAAGACCACTCATCTGCTGCCGCAAGTCCTGAACTGCAAAGTGCAGATGCACAAACTCATTGTCATCATTTTTGGTCGGTGGTTGTTAAGAACTTTGATGTTTATTGGTGCACTGAGCTCTGAATATCACCTGCACTGTCTCTTGAAGTGACAGTGTTCTGCATCTCCTCTACCTTCCCTATCAGCCTGTTGTACTGGTCTTCTGCCACTTTCAAGTCATTGCTCAGAGAAGCCAGACTGGCGTTTTTGCTCTCCAGGCTGCCCTGGAGCTCCACCATGGCCTTCTCCAGTTGACTGCAGTTCTTCCGCAGAGTGCCAACCTCTGTATTGAGGGCACTCTGCTTCTCCTGGCTAACCTGAGCGTCTGCCCGTTTGGCCTCCAGCTGAGCATTCACTGTAGCAAGCTGGGCCTGAAGCTCTGTCTTCTCCTTGAGAGCCTGGTGGACAGCAGAGATTAGTCAGGTGGGATGGATTTGTGTAGAAGGAGCAACAATTGCTGAAATCAGTGTTTGACAACCTGACTGGCTTCGGATGACAAGGACTCCAGCTGGCCCTCCAGTCTCATTTTTTCTTTCAGCACTTGAAGCATTTCATCGTGGCCCATCACAGAACTCTCCAGAGAAACGCTAGAAAAATGTAAACATTCATTTCATTCACACTTTACATGGTTGAATAAATTCAAGCAATTATATTTTTTTGATCAAACTATCATGTTATAAACAAAACAAAATTATGTTTAATAAGAGATGCCAAACATCCAAATATTTGTCAAATAAATCCATTTACAATACGCAAACATTTAAAGTCAAGCATTTTCAAAGATATTAAGCACCTGTACGAACCTCGCACAAGTGTTCATTTATAAAAAAAAAAAAAACAACCATCTGTTTACTGATCTACATGAACAACTACCTGCTGGAAAAACTGTCCCTGCGGCTGCGAGGTTCCCCTCCGCCTTCTTGCTCCATCTCCATCAGGTGCTGCTCATCACTGGCTGCCTGTAGCACCTCCTGCAGGGAGGGGAACTGTCCCATGGCCTCCGGGGCGATCTCCCTGCCCTCCACCGTGTAGGGCCCCTGCTGCCGGTCCACAGCAGCAGAGAGCATGCCGTATGTCCCCCTGGTGGACACGCTGCTGTAAGACGAGCTGTCGCTGTCATTGCCGTCATTCCCCGGCCTCGTTCCCGATTCGCTGCCGTCGATTTCAGAGACGTTGTCGCCGACCTGGAGTGAAGCACCGCTCTGTCCCTCTGCCTCGCACGTGTTGTAATCGGAGATCACACTGACCTCTGACAGAGTGGATACTGAGCTCATGGTGGACTGGATGGAGCCCATACTGCTGTCTGCTGCCTTTACTCCACCCCCTCCTCCGCTCCCACCATCATCCTCAGGAGACTTATAGTCGGCCAAGGAGTGGATCTTGCTTGGGCGAGGGGACCTGGACTTCTTCTCCTTGGCAGGGGGAATTCCTAAGCTGCCCAGTTTAGGCCCTCGGGGGACACTGGTCCTCAGGAAGGAATACTCCTTGGTCAAAGCTTGAGTGTTGGCCCTGGGCAGAGCCTCTGGATGCAGCATCAACTCCGGATCCAGGGTACTGAACAGTCTGTTTTTGGGGGTGCTGCGGTGAGACTAAACCAAAAAGAAAGAATGTACGGTTATCGGAACGCTATCCTAGAGTGTTTCAAGGCGGTCCAGCTTGAAAAACACAGTGATTTCGGGGCAACATGCGCAAGGCTGTAACACACAGCTGTAAAGCAAAAATGGGCTTTCGTATCTATTCAGTATTTTTTTTCTAAAGCAGAAAAATTTGTGAAAAAGATGGATGCAATAATGGCAGAGAGAGTACAAGATGAATTTAAAAGCACGACTTGTCACTGTACTTGACCTCGCTGTGACTCCATTTACTCACCCTCTCCTTTTGTCTCTGCACTCTGTACTGTTTGAGTTGCTCCTCCAGGCGCCGCCGAGCCTCAAGGCGAATCTTCTCCTCATTCTCCATCTCCAAAGAAGGCTTCTGGTTGGCTACAAAGAAAGCACATTGAGCAAAGACGGAGGAATGTTCCGTGCCATCAAGCCCTGCTCACGACAGTACGGTTTGAACACTGAAACAATGAGCTTTATTTAGCATTGTTGATCACAAAGTGAAAGCTGGTTTATTTTGTTTTTAGCACTCACGTTGTTGTTTTTACCATGAAATGATCGACAATATTCAAGCATAACCAAGCATATGATAATGTTAATAAATGAGGGGAAACCATCAAGAAAACATTTGAGGGAAATACTAAGATTCTCAGATTTCAATTTAGACCCATTATTCCCCATTTCTAAATCCTAAAAAATATTCAAATCTTATGTCTCCTAAAAACCTATGCATAAAGAGGTATCTATAGATCATCAGAGCACATTTGGGCCAAGCAGCAAAATCATCCTTGCATTTCTGGTTCACGTGTCCAAATGTGCTCACACACCATGCAATGAGGCATGATGCGATTGTTTGTCCGCTCATTAAAGTGTGAGTGACACAAACAGACATGTGATTCAATCTGTATGGAATGTCGGAAATAGCCAGGGTATTATTTGTTCTATGTCACTTATATTTACCCTCCATTGTGGGCTGATGGGTTGAGTAACCCATAGACAATCAACCTGCATCTGAAGGTGCACCTTCCATCTTTATATGGTTATATTTGTATGGCTAATCTATTATCAAATGAGAAACTTAATCATGCATCTATAAAAAGCCCCTCGGCTATCACTTACTACATTTTAAGGCTTGAAAATATTGTAGTTCATCATGGTGAATGAGAAACTTGAGTGTAATATTAAAACACCGCCAAAATAAGACACAGCAAAGGGATTAGCTCACAGCAACGACTCCAAAAGCTGCTCCAAATCAGACACCCACACTGACTCTAATCAAGCAATCAAATGCCTATGGGAGTTGAAGAAATGACTAAAAAAGAATTAGATCCCACTGAGCCATCTGTTTAGACAAGTCACAAACACGGGTGTTAGAAAAAGGATACGTGCAAAATAAGTAACACATCCCACAACAAAACGGGGTTATATGAGGTTAAAATGGGGTTACAGAGGGGGCACTCACGCAATACAAGTTTATGCTTACACAATTCAGTCTCCTGCATAGGCATACTGAGCCTGAGTGACTGCAATGCATCACCCTTGTGAATCGTGACCTCAGCACTAGCTCCCTCAGACTCTAGCATCATGGGTGGATAAGGAGCCAAACCTGGGGAGGGCTCTTGGTTCTGGGAGTTGACAGGGGAACTGGTGCTCTGAGGAGGGGCTGTCGGAGGCAGGGACCCATTCATATGGGTGTCCTCCGCCACACCGCAGCCCGCTGCCAGTGCGTCTCCATTTGGCATTGCATCGGAGCTGACAGGACCTGGAACAGAAAGAGAAAGATGTGCCCCGAGGAATGCCACAATTAGTCACCTCTGCTGGTTGTGAAATAGTCTCTCAAGTGATTCTAAAACTGGCTGAGCGACTCTGTTACGCTACAATGGCAACAATGAAAAAGAGAGCTGGCAACATTTTAGCAGCACATGGCTGCCAAATATTCTTTAAGATGCACCTTGTACAAAGCAGCACACTTACAGGTCTTCTTTTACAAGGCACCTGGCATACAAATAAAATATTAGATACTTCTATATCATATGCACTAAAGAGTCTGTTTTGACCTCGATGTAAAATCAAAGCACCATTCAAAGGTAAAATGACTCAGATTCGAAGAATTGTGTGTAACAATTCAATTTAAAGTTAAAACTAACTCCAGTAACATCCACATGCATACACACTTGATCTACCACGCAGTGAAAATATTACCGTGAAGCCTGCACAATTGCCCAGCGTGATGACCAAGTACAATTCAACACCTCATTTGAAAGAGCTGTGTAGCATTGACGTGGAATGGGCCTCAGCCCGCGGAGCAGCAACTGAAGCAGGTCATGTATAACTGGTCCGCATGCAAGCATGAGATGAAAGAGATGCCAGCAATGCACATTGGGGAAGGAACTTTGCAAATGAGAGAGCCGAGCTGGAAACAAGCTAAATAACCTTTGTAGTAGGAAATTTGATACTATACGCATTTTTAAGCCAGAGGTTGCTCATGTCAGGGTTAGGACAAGCTGGGTAGCAAACATTAATCACAAACCACCACTTTTAAAAAGGGTACAATAAGTGTTTTCTTATGCTACTCTGGGGTGGTGAGGAACATGTGTCAAAGGAGGACAGCACACAAACTTCTTTAAATAAAGCACAACTTTATCATGCTCTATTAAAAAGGTATAAGCACTTACCGTTATGGATACCCCCGTTGGTATTTTGAATGTTCTCAAGCCCCTGTTGCTTCAGCGGTGTTTCACTCTCCACAGTGTGTGCTTTGGTCTCTTTGGAGGTTAAAACGCCACGTTCCTGATCGGCAATCGCCTCCATTTCAACGGCTTCTTAATGATTTATGTCCATTCCCTTTAAGACACTGACGAGGTCATGCTGCCGGTGGCTCATTGAGAAAAGTCCTCACAGCACCATCGTCTTCGGGTGAAGCTGGGAGCAGTCCAACGTCGGTGAGGCAGACACAAACAGCACAGAAAAAAAAAACACACAAAACAATGAGTCAGACTCATCAGCCCACTGTGAGGATCCAGACCCGCAGAACAAACCAGTGACTTGCTCCTAATGATATTACGTAACAACACAGGCTGCTTTAATTTCAACTTAAGCCAGAGTCAGGGGCTAACGAGCTGACGGCGTGGTTAAGAAGATTGTGTCGTGTTAAATATAGATTAACTGGGCGGTAACGTTGAATCCCTGCAGTGTCGTGGTGAGAAACCCTGACACTGACCACAACTTTTTATTGGACACTGTTGCAGGTTGTGAAGGTTCATTGATTCTATGTGGCGGCATAACAGAGATTTAAAGCTTGGTTGATTGAGTTTACTGATTGAGCTGGTGTTTGTTTCAGTCCTGCACGACTGCTAGTCTTCTGTCAAGACTGCATATTGTTTTTGTTGTGGTTATATTCATTACAGGACGCAAAACGCCATTATTGGCTGCACAAATTCCGCAAAAACAAGGCCATGACGTCAACTGCGGGGATGCACGTCAGGTTCCGTGATGGAGAGCTAAACGTGGCAGCCAATGCATCCCATGTTGTTGTCAATGAGCGCTCCCTGCACAGCTGATGATCAGCTGCGGCGCCACTGGGATGTGCGGGATGCGCAGCTAGCTGTCATTAGCTCCCTGCTAGCCGAGCCTCCACCCAGCTGTTAGCCGCGGTAACAACCCCTGAAAAACACGATAAACAAACCCACGCGTGGTCTCACCTCGGCCCTCGGGTGTTGAAGACCTCCGTGGGGCCGCTGTCACAGCTGACAGGTCGCTGTGACGCTGCCACGGCGCAGCTAGCTTGCAAGCTAATAGCAAGCTAACGATGCTAATTTGCTAAACCGGAGATTTTTCTCACATATTCTCACAAAATACACTAATAATATTGACGTGTTACAAACAGCAGGTGTCCGCTACGGAGTGACAGTCATTAAAAGCCACAAAAAGACAATGAACGCTCACCTTTTTTCTTTTTCTTTTTTTTTTTGCGAGCTTCGCCTTTTACTACGTGGCTGTTTGCGGTCCGTCCCCTTTTTCTGTCCGACTGGAAACAGTGGGCGTAAACAATGCAATCGATTGGAGCGGGAAAAGCGAGCTGTCAAATGACGGGTGATCTCTAAAAATCGATACAGCGATTCTATGATGTGAGACAATGCTATCACAAATGTTTAATGTACTGTGATTATACATTTATCACGTTAATGATTTAATACAGGGAGAACTCGGCTCTGTGGTTCTCTCCTTTCATCTGTTGCAGGTTTGATGCCACCGGAAGTCACATTCAACCAGTTTGTGTTTGTGCCGCAGTGTGCGAATATGTTGATGGTCGCACCACTCCTCGGTATTCATCTTACATAATTGCATTGGAAATAGCCTCTGTGGCATATAGATAATTCAATTACACACAATTTCTCATACTCAGTACACACCAGAATGCAGATACACACACAAGTTGTTCACTTAAAGGACAAATACAATGAATTATTAGAAAATGTACATGTAATGGTTTGTTTTTCCAGGGAATTTTATTTTATCATCAGTGTGTATTTTTATTTGTAGCATCAAATTGTGAATTTTAATAAGAATATATTTGAGTTTAAGAAAATGTATAATAAAAGCTGTGATGCTGACTTTTCTTTAATAATCCAGCAGAGGTTTATTAACATAAATATACATCAACTAGCTCTATTATTTTTAAAGGTGTTGCTTTGGCGCCATCTAGTGGTAGCATCATGACTAACAATGGCATGAATTTCATCACCACACGTCAAACCACAGCCATTTAAAACACTGGGAAGAGTCTTATGAATATTTCACGCATGGTTTCTCTTAGGAGTGACTGCCTCTGATTCTGTGCTCTCCGGGAGCTTGTTTTGTATCGTCCTCAGTGAATCAAGTGTTAACGACTGCTATAGTTGGTAAATCAGATTTGGAGCGATTCAGGGGATAATAGCTTCACTGATTGTCTGTGAAATTGAATGAAGCTGGTTTGAGCAGTTAAAGTCATTGCGAGATAAGTGAATTTACAATTCCACTGTCCTTTACTCAAAATAAAGTCATTGTTGGCTGCATTGTTTGTCTGAAATACTGCATCCACATGAACTGCTCCTCAATAGACTGGGTTACATTTGAACTTGGTTTGTACTTTAAATAAATCCACTGCAAAACGACTAGACTATAACACATCTATCATGTCCTTTTCTCTGCTTTTATGTTTTCCTAGAAAGACTTTTTCTTCAGCAAAGGACCTCTTCTTTGATGAAGCCCCTCTCTGTGCGCCACTTTGCCAGCACAGAAATAATACGACAAAAAAAAACCTGATATCTTAAAATGTTACACTTTGAAAAACCACACACAGAGCTCTCTGTTCTTCCAAATTAAAACAGAGCCGCGTTTAAAGTCACAGCTTTAACTAGTATTGAGGGCAACCGGTATACTTCAGACAGGAAGCAGTGATGCGACGTCAT
>CAESWR010000274.1:982403-995382 GCA_903171835.1 Mullus surmuletus | reverse complement strand
AAAAAAAAAAAAAGGAGGGTGATGGAGGGAGGAGCTTTGACTCTGCCGGCAATCCGAGCTGGAAACTAACACGTGGAAACTCGTCTTGGCTTGTTGAAATGTGGATAAACAACAGAAAATGTACAGTTTTACACTCCTCAACTCTTTTTTTTGTTTTAGAACCTCCACCGCTAACACACCAATACTTTTGGGAAGCTCCTGCATGTGATGTCACGGCGTGACACACTCCACATGCACGGGAGGCTTCTTAAACGTGTGTTGGTCGTCGCGGTTGCTTTGTTCGAAATACCGCTCTCAGAAAACAAGGATCGCAACATCGTAACAGCACACCGTAAAAACCAAAAGGCCAGCCGACCCTTTATGGACCCCCACCCTTGTTTTTTTTAGGGACTCAAAAAGAATTGTGCTTCTTTGATGACATTCTTCATCAAAACCCACGGTGTCCGAGTACCGTCCACAGGGAAAATACTTTGGATCAGCCCCCCCCCGCCCCCAACTCACACTATAGGAATAAATATCTGGCTTTAAATGTACATTAAGTATATATGTGTAACAAAAACATTATCAATGCACCAGTTCTTCCTCCAAGAGATCCTTTTTTAAATGCATATTTTTTAGCTTCTTTATTGTTGTATTTATTTTGAAGGGGGCGGAGAAAAAAGTCTTCTATCACCCCCCAAACTCTGCTAATTCTACTGAAAAACAAGGTCTCGTCGAAGCACCCAGCGGAGAATCAGTGATGAGACGGAGGGGATCAACTACCTCCGAGTAAAAGTTGCGGACTACATCTGACCGTGTTTGCTTATTATCATGTACATTGATCCACGGGGGGCGACGTCGAGCGGCATGCCGGTCCCTCGTGACGAGGCGTCTGCGGAGGAAGAAGAAACTGAACAGAACTCACAATGTCAAGGCGTCCTCTGGAGCGTCGCCGCCGGAGTGTGAGATGTTGAGAGTGCAGGTCAGGAGCGGTGGACTGCAGGACTATCTCAGGCATAGCATGAATTCACATTCAGGATGTTGATGATTGAAGAGTTTTCACCTTCCCGGTGAGCTGAGAAAGATTCTTGATGACACCCAGGGGGGGGGGGGGGGGGGCGGCGGCTGATTCAGGTGAGGCCAGCCTCCTGGTGCCCGGGTTGGTTTTACGGTTGTAGTTCTCATTGTCTAGCTTTGACTACCTGTATGTCCAGGTATGGAACTGAGAGAGGCTATGGGGAAAACCTCTTGATCAGTGTGTGTGTGTGTGTGTTTGTATGTGTGTATGTAAATGTGTGTGTACCAGGCGCAAGAGGCTCGCTACTGCAGGACGAGGCCAACCTGAAAGAGAGTTTTTTACATTTTCGTGATTTGCCAAAAACAGAGAGAGAAAAAACTCCACGAAATGATTTACGGCACAAACAAAATGGTTATTTGTGCAAAATGGAAAAGTTGTCTTGGCAGAAAGGAAGTGCTTGTATTCACGATTCATCACACTTTGCACGTTTCATGGAACATCAAGTTTTGGGCTGCAGCTATCATTGAGTAATCGAGTAAATGGATCTCCTACAAAGTAACATGTTTTCATTTGTTTCAAGCAAATCCTTACTTGAAATAAGTACAGAAATCTACTGAATTGAAATGAAAGTGATATTTTGTGATGAATGAGGTGCAGAATTTATGCTACCAAGAATGCAATTACAGATCCCAAAATTTTTTTTCATTTGATTTCTTCTGGTTGCTATTTCTATCTTGACGTTACATCCTTGATAAACTAGCTGGACGGTCAAACCCTGCACATGTATTTTGGTCAGTTGATTAGCGCATTAGCAATTTAGCTACATTAGCTACATTTGTGGTGTCGCCGCCCAAACATGCAATACACTTTTGCCACATTTCCACTGATGGTATCGGCTCTACTCAACTCTACTTGACTCGCATTTGTGTGCGCTTCCACTGAGAAAAAGTACCCGATGCTTATTTTTTTGGTAACTGCTTCTTCGGGATTCCACAAAAAGAAGCCTGGTACTTTCAGGTAAAAGGTGACGTAGACACATTGCGAACAGTGATCCAGTGCCGTGAAAAGTAAAAAAATTTTAAAAAGCGACTACCGCTCAACCAAGGACCACAACAACCGAAGTAGGGCGAACCGCTGAAATGACTTCTGGAGTGAAAATGAACAGCTCCCAAAAGCAAGTAGAGTAGAGGCGAGTAGAGTCGAGTAGAGTCAAGTAGAGCTGATACCATCAGTAGAAACGCGGCATTTGTCAATCTGGTAACAGCATGCGGTTATGTCATCGGCTCTGGCAAAGTCGAGCCACACTTTAGCTCCCCGCCATGTAATAATCCAATGTTATTCCACTAAACTGTGTTTAAGTGCTGTAATCTCTAAATCTCTAAAATCAAGTGGCTTGCCGACGGGAATCAATAAGGGATCTGTCAAATGAATAATAAACTTGAAAAAGGGAGATTTTCAAAGCACATTTTGTTTCTGTAACTACGTTTACATGCAGTCAATATTGGGGTAATGGTCCATATTCCGGTTAGTGAAACATTGGGAATAAGCCGTTTCCATGCGTGAGCAAACAGGGTTATGTAATAAGCTGGAGTCGGTGTGTGTGCGGCTGCTGCTGCGCTCCTACGTGTGTGTGTGTGTGTGTGTGTGTGTGTGTGTGTGTAAGCAGCCTCATCTCTGCTGGCAGAGAGAGAGCCGCTGAGAAGGACACGCGTCTCGTCCATTGCAAAAATATATCACACACAGCAGGATACTTGGGGCAATCACGCACTGCAATTTTCATCTTTTGCGAAAAGACAATCGGCTGTAAATTTTTGCTTTTGTCATTGAGATTCTTTCAGCCCCAGTTAACATATTTTAATTGTTGAAATATAACATTGGCCTCTACACCACAACTCTAGCTGTTTCTGTCGTTTATCAATGGGGAAATGGTGGTACCGACCTTGTCAGGGTCCATCGGGGGACATTTCCAGTTGTAGAGGTAATACTGAAGGTTTCCGTCTCCTATGCCGAACTTGAGCTTCTCCAGAAAGACCTTATTCTCCATCAGATCCAAGGCATTGAACACGTCGAAGCCTTTCTGTGAAAGCCACACAACACAGAGTTACTGAGCTAAATGTCATCAAATACAGTATCACACCATGTTGGAGGGCTTGGTGATTGTGGGTGAAATCAACAAATCACAATTATTATATTTACTGATTTGACATTTGCTGATGTTGCTTCTTATAACACTGGTGTTTAAACTTTGAATTTAACTGAACTGAAGAAAAAAAACAAAAACAGACATTTATTTACATTTTGTAGTGCAAATATTGTGATTATTAATTGCAGGAAGCCAAAACTGATATGGAACTTTGATTGATTCTAAACCCCCGACAGCATTGCATAAAAAAAGACGAAGAAAATGTTATATTCATTACTTTGTTGTCTTTTGAGGGATTCAATTCTTATCCAATAATCCAATTTTATTCCACTAAACTGTATTTAAGTGCTGTAATCTCAACACTAAAAGTTAGAAGGGTTAAACATTCTGTTTATTCAATTGGGTTACTGGTGTTTACATGGCGGCTTGCAACCAGGTTATTGCTAATATTACAGTTAAAAAAAGCTTATTGACTGCATGTAAACGGAGCCTGTGAAGCATCTGAAGTGAAAAAACATCAAATGCATTCATGTTGATACAAAACATAGAAATTATTGTCATATTTATACATTATTTGTTTCTCTGTGTCCTCGCTTCTGTGATGCTAGTGGTGAGTTCTCACCAGTTTGGCCAGGATGAGCGCGTCATTCATTAAGTCCAGTAGTGGGGTTTGCGTGTGAACGTTGTGAAAGGAGTACGCGGCCTTCAGACTCCGGTGAAGCGGGTGATGCATCACGGTCGAGGGCAGAGTGTAGAAACTAGTGAAATCTGTCAGCACGCCGCCGGCACCCTGAAGAAAACAAACAAACAAACAAACAAAAAACATCAAAACGAATGAATCAGAGGAGGGGGTGTGTGGACGGCTCTTTCTCACACACACACAGGGATGGGTATCGTTAAGGCTTTATCCGATACTGGTGCCAAACCAGAACTTATGAAAGGGTGCTTTCGCAAAACCAGTGCTTAAAGAATAGAAAACATACAAACTTTGTCCAAAAATATTTTTAAGGCATTTTCTTATGATGTGCAAATTGAACAGAATATTCGTTTTTATTCAACTGCTGGTAATTCACTTAGATTAGATAGATAGATAGATAGATAGATAGATAGATAGATGATAGATAGTTAGATAGAAGGATATATAGTTAGATAGATAGAAAGATATATAGAAGGATAGATAGAAAGATATATAGAAGGATAGATAAAAGGATAGATAGATGATTGATAGATAGATAGATACTTGATTGTCATTCACAGCATGAAACATGAATGAACGAAACATAGTTCTCAGGTATTGGAAACTACAATCAAGATAAATAAATATCAGCAATAAAATAAGTCACTATTAATTTAAAAAATCTAGTAAGTCCTAATAAAAAAGGGGGGCGGCCGTGTCACCGACATGAAGCACCGAAATCGGTGTTGATTTTCGGTGTGGTTACGCTTGCGCCAGCACTGGTGCCATAATGGTACCAAGTATTGGTACCCATCCCTACACACACTCACAAACACACATGCACGCACACGCGCACACACACACCACCGACCTCCACCACGTATGTGTCGATGATGTTCTCCTGCGGTAGGAACCAGTGAGCCACCTCCTCCTCTCCCATTGACGGTGCGAGCTGGAAGCGTCTCAGGTATTTCTGTAGGAGCTCGGTGACCTGGCGGATGTCGCGCCTCTCCATCGGCCGCAAACCGGGGGTCTTAGTGCTCTGGGGAGGTTGCGGGGGGTTGAGAGAAACAGTGCATGTTAGCTCTATAAATGTGTGTGGTGATGACAGCTCCACAAGAGAGGAGGACAGGGGAGGTGGTTTACATCTGGTAGTCTGTAGAGCTTCATGGTTCTCTGCAGGGTCATGTTTCTGCTCAGGTGGGAGAACTTCACCTCCACGAGCTTCCTGGGGTTCAGAGAGCGATGCCAATACCTGAGAGAATCGGACCGAGAAAAAAAAGAAGAAAGAAAAAAGAGAAGAGCATGTAGGTGAGCATCCCTGAGCAGTTTGACATTAAACTGCTGAAATAAATCAGGTACAGCTGTTAACTTCATGTTTGTGTGGTGTGGGGTAACGTCTAAGGGGGTCCCGATACAACTTTTTCACTTTGATTCTTTTTTTACTTTGTCGGAAACCTGGTATGCTTAGATACAGACCTCACCGTGTCCTAACAATCAATTACTCAAGGCATAGGATCATTAAAAATAAAGAAAAATAATAATATGAAAGATAATGTTAAATAAAAATAGTGACCTTAGTTAAAATAACACTAGTTATTATACTAATAGCACCAAATAAGTTAATTTAGAGAATAGAAAAAAAAAAAAAAAAGATGTGATACCGATGTTGCAGCCTTGAGTATTTGCCGATACTGATATCGATCCGATACAATATCAGCAGGAATCAGACCTACTTTTATGACTTATTTTGTAGTATAGAATGTTAGAAAAGGCTTGATCAAGTGATATTACTCAAACAGAGAACGAGAAAAACTGAGCCATTTATTATTAACCAATGGCTTACATACATTTTAACCTTAAACATAACAACATTTTACAATTGAATAAATATCCATTATCAATATCGGATCAAGACACTCCTAGTACCATGGCTTTAAAGGTGTTTTTTTCCCCAACCCTTAAACCAAAAGCTGTACCTGCATGTGGACACCGGTTTGGGCAGCACCACCCCCGCTGTGTAGACGGCCTGGAATATTCCTTCTAGATTCACCCGCCGTGTGATCTCTCTGATGAGCACCGGGGCTACTCGCTTCGAACGCAGCTTCTTGTGGACGCACAGGAAGTTGATTTCAACCATCCTCTTCAACCTTAATCAGCGGGGAGAAAGAGGACGAAAACGTGAATTTTGAATATGTAAAAAACATATCAGAGAGGTATGTCAGATAATATTGGCCCTCTGACATCATCGTCCGATATCAACATAGAAATTCAATATCTGGAAATATCGGCATTGGCTTTTATAACCAATGTTCAACTGCTGTAGGGTTCCGCATTTCCGAGCCTGCATGAACGCAGCATTGACCGGTGCGCTCTTAATGATATATTACAACAACAACAAGAACACCAAGTTAGAGTAGTTCCCTTTTGTCAAACTATGGGCTGCGGTCGGCACCAGTTCCAGCTGGTCCGTCATGGTCCGACTGCGTGTCGGCGCCATGCTCTGCCGTCCACCATCACCCGCTGCCTCCGTCAGTATTCCGGCAGCCGGAGTGAACGAGACTTGCGTAATTCAATAGTCAAAGTGAGATGGCGCACTACAATACAGCATAGTTTGTATAAAGAGAACTGCAAACCCGAAAAGAGTCGATGTTTCCCATTAAAGGGATAGTTGGGATTTTTTGACATGAAGTTGTATGAGCTCCTCACCATCAGTGTGGTTCATCAGCATCGACTTTTCCCCCACTGCGTCCCGTGAGCGGAGTTCCTGGCCGGTTTCAGTGTTGCAGAAAGTAGTTCCGTCTAGTTGCTGGGGTCACACGGATAAAGCGGTTTGCTCCCAAAAACAACATGCGTTCAAAAGAGTAACCCATTTTCATCACGAATTCTTTGCAGTGAGAAAGTCCGACCTCGCAATCACTCTGTACTATTTTCACCCGGTTTTGTATCACTGCGTGCACCTTTCCATCTGCTGGAGAAAGGAGGAAGGAGACTGCTGCGACGCGAGAGAAGACGCGTGCAGCAGTATCCTACGTAAACACTGTGAAACAGGGAGAGAAAATAGTGCTGGGTGATTGCAAGGTCGGACTTTTTCACGGCCAGGAATTCGTAATAAAAATGGATTACTCATTTGAAAGCATGTGGTTTTTTTGGAGCAAAACGCTTTATCCGTGTGACCCCAGCAACTAGACGGAACTACTTTCTGCAAGACCCAGACCGAAACTATCACTGAAGACTATCCCTTTAAGACCAGTAACAGAGGAGCTGGTCTGTGTGCTGTTTTGAACGCGTCAGTAAATGCAGCGTGTGTGTGTGTGTGTGTGTGTGTGTGTGTGTGTGTGTGTGTGTGTGTGTGTGTGTGTGTGTGTGTGTGTGTGTGTCTGTGTGTGTGTGTGTGTAGGTGCTGCACGATCATAGCAAACAGACGCCCGCGGCAGCGCCCATGTCTCTAATGATTCTGTATTCAAGTGATTCTGAATGACATTATGCATTAATGTAGTTTTTGGAACGTGGTCACCATGGAGACAAGCTGATTTGTTATTGTTCTGGTCGATGACTTGGGCCCCGGGAGGCCAATGGCAAATATTACTGGGGCCCAGCACCAAAAAGTTTGAGAATACAATAAAAAGAATCACAATAAAATTAGGCATACTGTGTTAATTCTCTCTCTCTCTATATATATATATATATATATTGTTACCCAACATTAATTTTGGTGTAAAAAGCCTGTACATATCAGTATCGGTTGATATCAAAATAGGAAAGAGTTGGGCGATATCGGAACATCGGATATCGGCAAAAAAGCCAATATTGAGCATCCCTTATATTAAACACAATGAAATATGCACATACATATGGACAAAAACTGAGATATTTGGAAAGCAGTGAGAACAGCTTAAAAGAAACCCTTTTCCTTAAGCCATTAATTGATCATTCGTAACAAGTTTCTATCTAATAGGCATATCTGATTATACCAACAAAATACAGTGATTTTTACATACTAATACATACATATAAACAAAGATATACATGGGAAAAGGAGGAAATAATGTGTTTGTGTGAAGCTCACGTGTCATAAATGCGTATATCTGCAGGGATGGCACTGATGAAGCCGACGAGCTTCTTATTTGAGGAAACTCTCACTCCGCAATGCCACTGAGGTAACCAGCCCGGCGGACGTAGAGCCCTGACAGGGGAAAAAAAGAGGGGATGATGAGCAGGAGAGCAGGTAACAACAACAACAACAAAGCGTGAGAAGTAACTCTTACCATTTGAGAAAGCTGGGTGAATAATCAAATCTAAACATGTTGTCGTCGTCCTCCACGTAGTTCTCGTTTAACAACGTGTAGAGCTCCTTCAGCTGGAAGACACACACGGACGGCTCATTTGTCTTCTTCTGTTTCTACATAACGTTGTTGCTGTCAGAGACCCCCTTTACAACTGCTGTTGATAACACTTATATATAATCTATACTTTGTATATACTATTGTAGTATTTTGAATTCATATTTATTTATTTATTTACGGTTACTTTTTCATGGCATTTTATTGAGTGATTTTAAGGTTATTTTAGGACAGGATGCTAACTTTCCTTTCCTTTTTTCAGTGCAATGACAATTTCAGGGAGCAAGTCTTAGCCCAGGAAAAAAAATGTTTTTAAATAATAATAATACAAATAATACAAATAATAATGATAAGAAGAAGAAGAAGAAGAAGAAACAGATAAAAGCCAAAATTAAAGCAGCGGCAGAACACGCCCAACATCTTGCTACCTTTGGATTTAGCATATGCTTGTTGTTGCTATGGTTACAACGTGCACAGGATATGACGCTATAGATGCTTGCTGGCAGAAGGAGAAAGATGTGACGCTTGCAGCACGGATTGTGATAAGGATTGCATCATCGACGCCAGAGACGCATTTTAAAGCTATAGTTCGTGGTTTTTTTTAAGTACATTAGTATGATCCAAAGTGATGTATTTTTGCAGTCCCACCTCAAAGCAATACAACAGTTAGTGTGGCATATGCGTGTGGTCTGTGCTCACCACATCAGCATTGCTGAGGTCCAGAGTGTCCCACATGAAGCCTTGAGGTAAAGAATACGGCTCCTGTCTGATGTTCTCTTTGTCGGCTTCGATCGGACCGTGACTCGTCACCACCTCATCTGCACAAACAGAAACACAGCTGCTCTTAGAGGCAAAATAAAAGCAGGAGGCGGCACTGCTGAAGCCCCACACCCCACGTGTGTCATCATGGCCACTGGTTTTCATCCGCCCAGTGAGGACTTACTTAACTTGGGGACCGGCTGCGTGTCCCAGAACTGGTACTTGTGCTTGGCCGCCTCGTCGATGCTCTTGGCCGGACCCTGGCAGGACAGCAGCTCCATGGCTCTTTGGATGTCTTGAAGCTTCTGAATGGGCAAGCCAGGATTCTGCACAGCAAAGCAGAGGCTTTTGAAGCAAATGAAAACAAAATTACTGCAGATGAATCTGTTAAACGTGTGTGCTTGCAATTGCAAAACGCATAGGTCATCAATCAAACATCTTATGACACATCTCGTCAAGCTACCTTGGCAACGCGGAAACTTGGCCATGTTTAGTTTTTGTCAACTGATCTGTTGACTTAACTGGCAAAATCCAAATCATCAATCAATGGTGTGAGTCCTAACAATCCAATCAGGACATTGTTGATGGACATAGACACTAAAAGCCCTCGTAAGGTTTCTTACACTTTGATATTCTCATGCTGAGAAGTCTCTACCTTTTAAGGGTGGGTGGAGAATAACATCTAGGGGTTTCCCAATCCGATATTGATGTTGGATATTGGTCCTGTATCACCGTAAAAAAAAACAACTATCGGATTATATCGGCCTGCATCCAAATCTCCAAAACAAGGGTATATTCAAGAATTTTGACTTTAATTTCAATACTTTTTTAAGACGTTTCCATACTATTTTCCATAATATTTCTTAATACCTCACCGCCACTTCAAGCAACAACCGTTTTCATCAGTGACACCTTTAACTTTTAGTTTAGACTACTTTCACACAACAGAATTCAAATAATTCTGAATTTCTGCCCGCGTTTTGGTCTGGCGCTCTCAGAGACAATTCAAGAACGCACCCATAATAGTCTAGTTTTTTGGGTTATTGGTTCATCTTTGTTTTTTAACAAACAAATAAGCTCATAGACTTTTAAAATGTTTTTTCTTTTACTCAAACGGTTTTAGCAGCTAATTCAGAAAAACACCTTCAAATATTTAAGACCTCATAAAGTGCTGATAAGACTTTTTAGTACTTAATTTCCCCCCAAAAATTGATTTATCAGCTTTAAATACTTTTCGCGACCCAGCCGATGCCCTGCATAATACAACATAAGCAATAAAAGTATGTATGACTCGTGCTGATATTGTATTAGATCGATATCGGTATCGGCCAATATCGTGAAACAATTGTATCGGTCCCTAATAACATCTATCATCCTTTCACACTTGAGATGAACAATGCTCTCCCTTTTCTCCTCGTGCCATTTTTAGGCCAGCAGGACATGTGTGTGTCTGTGTGTTTGGGGGGGGGGGGGGGGGATGACCTTTGACCTGCGAGCCTCTCATCACCCCACCTTTATCTCCTGGGAGTCGGAGGCAGAATCGGACTTGGCTCCACCCGAACTCGGCTTCTCCTTCTTCCTCTTCTGCTTCTTCTTCTTCCTTTTAGCTCCCAGGTCTCCCCCGGGACTCCTGCAGAGCACAGCGGGAGCATCAGTGACCGCACCACACATACACAGGCGCGCGCACCACACATACACAGGCGCGCGCACCACACATACACAGGCGCGCGCGCTACACATACACAGGCGCGCGCGCTACACATACACAGGCGCGCGCGCACTAGCAGCGGAGCTAACGCTAGCTGCCATAGCAACGAGTGACAGCTGAGCTAACGCGGCGCTAGCTAACGGCCGGCTAGCGTCCTGTCATTCAGCCGGGGGGGGGGAGGGGGGGGGGATGGAGGCAGGTTCAAAACACCCGCACTGGCAACACCAACACAGCCCCCCCCCATGTGTGTCCCCCATGACGGCTGTGTGTTCGCGTCGCCTCGCTAGCCGCTAGCAAAGAGCGCTAGCTAGCTAGCACACACACACACATACGTAAACACAACGTTACTGCGTCGCCCACAGGCCGCCCCCCGCACCCCTGCATGTTCTCATTCTCCTCCTCGTTGTCGCCGTCTATCCCGCAGGTGTCCTGGTCGTCCAGCTCCAGGCTCTGCTGGCTGGCCGCCGACTCGCTGTCCTCCGCCATCGTCTGATAGAGATCACGGCCAACGAGCCGAGCGAGCGACGGGGGGAAAAACAAAGAGGCGGGTCGGAGGAAACGACGACACCCAGAGGACAGAGGCGGGACTGCAGCGCCAGACTGAACCGTTATTTCTCTGCAGATACAGATTTGCTTATTAAAACATGAGATTTTTTATTTTTTTATTTATTTTAAATCCACTGACATGTCCTGACAGAGAGTGTTGATAGGGTTGCAAAATTCCGGGAATTTTCAAAGTTGGAAGCTTTGAATTGAAAATTTCGGGAATTAACAGGAATATGTATGAACTAAATTGACCTGGTCATAACCATGTATTAATAGGGAACACTTTGGTTTGTAATAAGCAGACATGCATGCAAACATGTCTAATGCAATATTTTTAAATGACATAAATGAATTTTCAGCGTATTTGGGGCAATTTTCCCCTCACATAGTCTAACTGTCATGAATAGAGGCATCAGTATTTGTCATAAGCAAACATATGTGCAAATATGCCTGCTACATTTATAAATGCCACTTTCGGGAATTAACAGGAATTTATATGAACTAAATTGACCTGGTCATAACCATGTATTAATAGGGAACACTTTCGTTTGTAATAAGCAGACATGCATGCAAACATGTCTAATGCAATATTTTTAAATGACATAAATGAATTTTCAGGGAATTTGGGGGAATTTTCCCTCACATAGTCTAACTGTCATGAATAGAGGCATCAGTATTTGTCATAAGCAAACATATGTGCAAATATCCCTGATACATTTATAAATGACACTCATCAGTTTTTAGAACTGTAGAACTTTCATGGTTTCTTTCACAGTACAACAAAAACCATGAATGGTGAAAAATCAAAGAAGGTTCAGGTATTTACAATAGCCCAGACATATTCCTGATGGCCCCTCAGCTCCCCCAAAAGAGTCTCATTAAAAAATATCCAAATATTTAGTTAAGCCTCTTAACCAGATCTTAAACAGATCTTAACCACCAGTGTCAACAAACAAACTTCTGTGGAGGGATCGGCCCCAAATTTGAATGAAAATTATTCCAAATATTCCAGAGCATTTCATCATTTACACATTTATCTTTATTTGATACTGTTCTTGAATTCCCTTCATATAAATGTACTGCTATGACACTATACCTATTATTATACAAATAAACACTCGCAAATCACTCCAGTTTGGCTGTTTTATTCAGAATAATAGGCTTCAAATATAATGCAAGCAACCAACATGAACACCCAGGATGCCGTGGTGCAACTCCACTCTGCACCTGGGAGGTCGCTCTGGGATACAAAGAGAGAGGAGGCCTTCGATGACACCAACTCACATCATCATTTAAACCGCGCAGAGGAAAAAAAATAATAAAAGAAACAACTGGACATGATTGCTATGACGACACGGACCCCCGAGTGATGCGGAAACGGTCCGACAACAACAAAAAGAAAACCTGCAGCATCGCACGTGGTGAGACAAACATTCGCTTTCCACAACACACACACACACATACACACACTCAAAAAAGTCACTGAAACAAGCTGCAGTTTAGCTTCACATACAATTGCACTTTGCTTCATAGATCCCGTGCTACACTTGAGCAAATCTGTGACTGTACTCGGAGAGATTGGAGCTTCGCTGATTTACCGGAGAGGATTGCAGCTGTTTTCTTCTGTAGCTCGTGGCGAACAAAGTTTGCTGCGTGCTTTCTTTTCACAGAAGGGGAGGGAAGAGAGAGAAAAGATAAGAGAGAAGGGATGGCTGAGGTAGAGGAGAGAAGCTGAAGGCAAAACAAGGTGAAGGAATAAATAATGGTCAGAGTCAGCTCGATCATAGGCACTTGGAGCACAAGGAGG
>CAESWR010000274.1:971228-981575 GCA_903171835.1 Mullus surmuletus | reverse complement strand
CATGCCTGATTAGTGGAGTGTGTGTGTGTGTGTGTGTGTGTGTGTGTGTCTGTGTGTGTGTCTGTGTGTTTGTGAGAGTGTGTGTGTGTGTGTGTGCGTGTCAGTGGTCATTTCAGAAAAGGGTAGTGTGAGGTTTTGGGTCCGGACGAGGATGGAGCTCAGTGCTGAAAGATACTCTCAGTGCTATATAAAGAGCGACAGGGGCGACTGAAAGAGATCCGTCCTTCACGTGGCGTCCTGGAGTTGTGTGGTAAAGCGTTGCGTCACTTCAGGTTGAAGGCCAGCAGGGGGCGCTCCTCCCGGCGCTGCCAGGGGCTCTTCTTCTCCTCCTCGCAGTCGTCCTGCGCCGCCTCCTCGTCGGGGGAGGCAGAGAGCGGCGTGTCGTCAGTCCTGAAAGTCTCGCACTCCGGCGTCGGCAGGGGGGGAGGGGAGGCCGGCGAGGAGGAGCAGGAGGAGGAAGAGGAGAGCGAGGGGGCTTCCTCCTGCACCCGGACCCCCTCCGCGCCTTGAACGTCCGCCGTGTCCGAGCCTGTCCCGTCCTGGGGGCTGCACGCCGGCGTCCCCTCCTCAGCGCCGCCCCCGTCCAGGTCGTCAACGTACACCAGCTGAGTGTGGCTTATGGCGGGGGCGCTGACCTTTGACCTCTCCCTTTCGGCCCCCCTCTCCTCCTGCTCGCTGTCCCGCCCCCGGCGACCCCCCCTGGGCTCGTTCAGGTCCACACCGGAGTCCAGGCTGGCGTCGTTGCCGTTGCCGCCGCCACGCCGCTTCCCGCTGCCTTGCGGTGGCCCCGGCGCGTTGCCGTGGCAACCGGCCCGCTGGAGGTCGATGTAGGAGTGGCGGATGTGTGCGTTGGAGCGACCGTCAAGCGAGACGAACCAGGCGCGCGGGTGAGGCAGCGGCTTCCCCCCCCGCAGTGCCATAAGGGTCTTTTCAGCCAGCAGCGTGTCCTCACTGTTGATCTCCACCAGCGCCGCCTCCCCGAGCGCCGCCGGGATGGACAGAGACTCGGACAGGCCCAGCTTCTCCGCCTCGCCCTGCTTGGCGGGACCCGGGCCGCCGTTGGTGGGCGTGCCCCCCGAGGGCTGCTGCGGGTGCGAGGCGTTGAGCTCGGCCTGGATGGTCTCCAGGTCGCTCTGCTGGTCCGTCTGCAGCAGCAGCGCCTGGCCCGACAGCGGGTGCTCGCCCGGCAGACGCATGTAGTGGGCGGGGATCACCAGCGTGGGGCGCACTCGCGGGAAGGTCTCCGCCCCGCTCAGCAGGTCCACCGAGCCGCAGCAGAGCAGCTGGCCCGGCCGGGACAGGCAGGTGGGGCTGGGGCGCTCCAGGTGGTCCACCGAGCGGGACAGCAGGTGGTCGGGGGCCCGGCAATCCCCCGCCTCCCCTCTGCTGGGCGAGTGCGGCGGAGAGGACGGCGAGATGCAGTCCACCATGCCGAGGCTGCTCAGCTGGTTGGCCGACACCAGGCTGTGATTGGCCGCCGACAGCCTGTCCGAGATGTGGTTGGCCGACGAGCAGACGGAGGTGTAGGACTGGCGGTAGCCGCGCTCGGGGCCGCACGACAGCGCCGCCTTCAGCTGGAAGGTCTCGGCCGACTGGCGGTAGTCGCGGCTGCGCGGCGTCAGGTTGCCCAGGGACGAGCCGTGCTGGCTGTTGTTGCCCAGCGACGAGCGGCTGTGCTTGCCGTGATGCAGCAGGCCGGGCTGGCGCTCGTACGGGGACTGCTTCAGCATCGGGGTGGTCATGTCGGGCTCCGTTGCCGTGGAGACCAGCTCCAGCTGCACCTGAGGACCACACATTCATTTAACTCATTGTCGTCATCATCACTACTACGATTTTCAAACGATCATAATATTCATCCATCTTCAGCACCTCCCCAATTTCTTCTCATTTGTTCTGAATGTGAATTTTTTTCGATTTATAATATCTATAGTATATTGCATCTTTCATTTACATATATATGGATTTTTTTCCTTTTTATTTCATTTTTTTATTTTATTGTTCCAGAATTGGATATCTTTTTTTATTATTCTATTGTAATTTATTAGCTTTTCATATGTTCTGAATATGATTTTTTTTCAATTAATTTTCATTCAATATATTTATAGTATATTGTAACTTTAAATTACATAACATTTTTTCTATTTTTTTTATTTTATTTGACTATTTTTCTATTTTTGTGTTCCCGAATTGATATTCTGTTTTTATTATTATCTTATTGTAATTTATTAGCTTCTTTGTCTTGCTGTGCTCCTCCCTACTTCCTATCGCGCTCTATTCCCCCTTTCTCTCTCTGATGGCTCACCCTGAGTCATGTTTCTGCTGAGGTTTCTTCCACTAAAGAGAGTTTTTCCGTGTCACCAAGTGCTTGCTCTTAGGGGATTTGTTGTGTTTCTTTGAATACACAGATATAAATAAATACAAATACAGATTATTTAGTAACATTGTCCTGCCCTATATAAGATAGTTAGGCATGAATCCCTGCTTAATAAAGAAAAACTGACTATGCTATAAAGAAAGCTTATTTGGACGTGACTGTTATTAGTTTGTGTGTGTGTGTGTGTGTGTGTGTGTGTGTGTGTGTGTGTGTGTGTGTGTGTGTGTGTGTGTGTGTGTGTGTATGTGTGTGTGTGTGTGTGTGTGCGTGGCAGGCTGACCTCATTGCTGATGAGGTTGAGATGGGACATGGAGGTGGCCTGGTCCCTCTTGCTGCCGTCCAGACCAGACGACAAAGTCAGCTTGCGGTGTGAGCCGCGGGGCTTCAAACAGCGACGCCTGCGGAACAATAAAGGTCATCACCCATTCCTTAAAAAAATATGACGCAAGGGATAACACAGAAATACTGTTTACACCACTCGGACTCTTAAGTTTGTTCTTCATGACATTTTCCTGCGTCTACAGCTCATCAGGCCAAATTTCTGTTTTGTTAAAAATTACAAATGACAAACTGTATGATTGTGACACACACACACACCTGCAATAGTACAGAAGCAAGCAGAGCAGACAGAGCAGGATGAGGGCCATGCCTCCCAGTATGGCCAGTAGAAACACAGTGTGGTACGTGCTGATGTCCTTGGACACCACTGGACCTGGGGACGAGAGCGGGAAGAGAGAGAGAGGATGTAAATCTTCATCCTGTGATGGACTGAAAACGGGGGGTGGAATATTCTGAGACTGTACTGCAAAACACTGGGGATGTCACCTGTAAGATAAGCCATTATGATAAATGGTATCATGTGAGGTTGTAGAAGCATCCAGTGTGTGTGTGTGTGTGTGTGTGTGTGTGCGTGTGTGCGTGTTAGTGTGTGGATATGGTGTGTATAGATAAGTTTATCATCATCAGTTTTCCGCTAACCAGCTAATTTACAAACTGTAGGTCTAATTAGAATGGCTCATGCTAGGGGAGTCCCGATATTGATATCGGACATTGGTCTGATATCAGCAAAAAACGAGTATCGGATTATATCAGCCTGCACCTAAAATCTCAGATATAAGCACTCTGATACAAGCAGTCCATTCCAGACTCCACTCCAGCACTTCTATGTAGGATATTCTTATGTTTATGGTTCAAATGTATGTAAGCCATTGGTTAATAATCAATGGGTCAGTTTTTCTCATAGCTGCTGCTGCTGACTATTGTTCTGTTTGAATAATATCACTTGATCAAGCCTTTTCTAACATTCCATACCACAAAATAAGTCATAAAAGTATGTATGATTCGTTCTGATATTGTAGCGGATCAATATCGGTATCGTATCGGAATTGAAAAAGTGTATCAGGACACCACTAGCTCATACACAAGTCAAATTATTATTTTGCAATTAGAATGACTATAATTCAAATTTCATGATTAACAAAATCTAAAAATACTGTAAATAATCATGATAATCGGCATGGGGGCTCACAATAATCTTGACACTAATATTTGACATCCCTATAATACATAATACTTTGATTTGACTCTTCATCTAAAGATTTCCTGAGACATCCTGAAATCAGATGATCCACTTCAGAAATCAAAGCTGTTCGGAATGTGTCTGGTAGCGGGTTATTTTTCCACGTGGAGCGTTGCAGTTTGTCTTCAAGAATGAGACAGGTGCGCGCAAACTTTTCGGAGAGTTGGTGCGATTGTTGGCAAATGTGATGTGTAAGAGGTGAAGGTCAATTGTCCCGTGGAATCGGCTCTCACCCGAGTGGAGGGGAGACATGGCGGCCACCCAGTATCCCAGCTGAGGGGCGATGTAGGTCAGACTCAGCTGGTTTCCCTCCTTTTGTACGTGACCCCAGCTGCTCTTGATCCAGGAGCCTGCGCGCACACACACATATACACACACACACACACAATTACAGCTCCCACCAGCAATTCTTGGAGATTAAAGTCAAATTCTCACACACTTTGAATGAACAGGCAGATTGTTTTTATAATATTTAACTCAATTTGAAAATGATACTCTTCAGAAATATCACTGTATTGGTACATTTCTAGCGGTGTTGTTGCACTTTACTTTAAATAATGTGATAATACAGCATACTTATACACATGAACATGAGATGGCACTGATCATCATAGTTTACCCCTATTTGTTTATATTTCTTAGATCAGTGTGTACTTTCCATTCTTGTTTGGAGCAGCTGTAACAAGCAATTTCCATCAAGAATCACTCAATTATATCAGAGTCTGATTCCAATTCCAAGGCTACTTATATGTCACAGTATAGGTTAACTTTAAGCACTTTTCAGAGACTTTTAATGGTTATGTTTTTACAACATCTTATTGCTTGGGGGGAAATGCATATTTATAGGACTACATATATACTCGTAATGATTTTTCTGCTATAAACTACTAAAATTATAAAAAATAAAAACCATGCAAAATATCAAGCATGTTCAAGCACCTTATCCTCCAGGCACTTTTTAATCTTTGGAAATACATCTAAATTCAAGCAGTTTCAAGGATTTTCAGCACCCACAAGAATTGAACCCTGTAATTCACAGATAGAGGGCAGTACTGATTGCAAACACAGGGGGGCAGTGTGCAGCCACACACTGCAGCCGCGTTCAGCAGGAAAAATGAAATCACACACCAGCAGGTGGGAGAGCGTGTGGCCGGTGTCCCAAACATCCCTGCAGCAGTCACTCAGAACACCCGACCTGCTCTGCTTTGCCCTATCCAACACAAACCGCTCCAAAGCAACGCCTGAGTCAGGTGTCTCCCACAATGCACTGCAGTGTTGAGTGCTGCACTGCACCTGAATACTGGAGGCCGACTAAAATCAACACTGCGAAAGCTTGTTTGATAAGATTTAACAAACTATTCAAAATTAAACATTCACAGTTACATCATTACAGAGAAACAGAGAACCTTTTAAAATCTGGTTTTTCCCTCATTTAAACCCTCTGAAAACACTTCTTGCAGTCTTTGCAAGAAGACAGCAGCCTGCAATACATCACTGAGTGCAGCTACCCGACCACTTTGCAACCACTGCAAATGTGCTGGAGAGGGGGGGGCAAGAACACCTCAGATAGCACCAAGCTCAACCCAAGGGCACCAACTGATCAAGTCACGCTTGGGGTCAAATAGTGAGTGGTTATTTTTTGAGGGCGTCACCAAGACCAGTCAGTCCTACCAAGCTGTAAAAAGCTGAGTATGCTCTGTAGGTGTGTGTACATGGTCATATATTATGATAACTGCACTATTCAGGGTATATACTGGAATCTTGAAGTTAATTTCAATACCTTTTAAAGACTTTTTCAAGACCTCCTCTATATTTTTTAACACCTCACCGTCACTCCGATAAAGTCTATAGACCACTGTCATACAACACAATTTAAATTATTCAATATTTCCGCCCACGTACGTTCTGGCACTCTCAGAGACAATTTACAAACACGCGAACAGTTTTTTATTTGACTGGTTCGTTTCATCTTTGTTTTTTAATAAACAAATATACGCACACACTTATACATTGTTTTTTTGGACTCAAACTCTTTAGCTAATTCAGAAAAATGCCTTCAAAAATGTTAGACCTCACAAAGTGCTTTTTAAGGGTTTTAATTTCCCCAAAATTGATTTATTAACTTTTAATACTTTTTAAGACCCCGCAGATACCTTGCTATTATTACACAGAAATGAGGAATGATGAATACTTTCCTTGGGTGGGGTTTTATTGGATAAGTAGGTTGCGATGTGGCGACCCTGAAATTATGTATGGTGAGTTGTTGTGGGGGAGGGGCGTGCACGGACCAATGGTGCTGTGCAGTGCAATCCCGTGTATTAGTTTATGTATTTATGTAATTACCTATTTATAGTCATTTTCTCTCGCTCTTTCTCGAAGCCAACCGGGCGAGGCACATGGCCCTGCCCACCCCGAGCCGAGGTTCTGCTCCGGGTTTCTTCTGTTAAAGGGGAGTTTTTCCCGGCCCCTGTTGCCGAGCGCTTGCTCTTGGGGGTCTCTGTAAGTACATAAACTATTGCAAAGGGCGGTGTGGCCCTGCCTAGAAACGGTGCTATATAAATAAAATTGAAGTGAGTTGAACTGATTTTCAGTTTTTTAGAGGGTTCTTGTTTCTTATTTCTTTTTTCCTAAGCTTAGTTCGCTACTATGAGAGTGCAGACTGTTCTTTTGAGGGGGAAAAAAGCAAATAGTAATTTATAAAAAAGGAAAACATGCATGAAAAATATGATGTGTTGCAAAAACCAACAGAAAAAAGGGAGGAAGCATGCGTGAAAAAGGATGCACAAACATAAAAGCTACGGCAAAGCTGCGGAAAGCGAGGGGCGCGAGGGGAAACGAGGACAGAGAAACAAGAGGGATGGAAGGAGAGCCGAGCAAAAGAGGGGCAGAGAGAAACAAGTGCTTGCGTGTGTGTGTGTGTGTGTGTGTGTGTGTGTGTGTGTAGGTGTGTGTGTGTGACTCAGCATCTCTCACACTCGCTCACCACGTGCTCAGCCCGACCCACATTCACCCCGGTTCTGCTCGATCCGCTTCCCCAGGGAAACCGGCCGCTCTGTTTGTGCGCTGACATTTAAAGGGATAGTTCAGATTTTTGGACATGAAGTTGTATAAGATCCTCACCGTCAGTGTTGTTCATCAGCAGTGAGTTTTCCCCCACTGCGTCCTGTGAGCGGAGTTCCGACCCGGGTTCGATGTTGCAGAAAGTAGTTCCGTCTAGTTGCAGGGGTCACACAAATAAAGCGTTTTAATCCAAATCACAATATGCGTTCAAAAGAGTTATCCATTTGCATCACGAATTCTTGGCCACAAAAAAGTCCGACCTCGCAATCACCTGGCACTTTTTTCCCTCCCTTCGTATCAATGCATGCACCTTTCCATCAGCTGAAGGAGGATGGAGGCAGAAGGAGTCTCCTCCCAAACATGTAATACGCCGTGAAACAGCTGATGATGGTGCGCGCAGTGATACGAAGGGAGGGAAAATAGTGCCGGGTGATTGCGAGGTCAGACTTCTTTGTGGCCATGAATTCGTGATGCAAATGGATTACTCTTTTAAACATGTTTTTTGGAGCAAAATGCTTTATCCATGTGTCCCCAGCAACTAGACGGAACTACTTTCTGCAACACCAAAACTGGGACGGAACTCAGCTCACGGGACGCAGTGCGGAAAAAGTCACTGCTGATGAACAACACTGACAGTGAGGATCTCATATAACTTTCTGTCCAAAAATCTGAACTATCCCTTTAAAGGTGGTGTTCCCATGCTTCCATGTGGCGGCGGCTGGGTGTCGACGGGGCCGCAATGCAAACACCCGCAGCCACAATGGAGCTAGCTTTTAATTCTGCTTCCCTGCTCACGCAAAGAAGACACCTTTGATTTTATTTTATTTTTTTTACTTTTTTCGGTGGATATTCTCCTTTGGGGACGGAGGGCGTGTCACGACCAGCTTGCCGGAGGAGACGCACAAGAGTTTTTTGTGTATGACATCATTAATCTCCACGCTCACTCGGTGTCAAACAATACGGCTGCAGGCTGACAGTTGAACGGGAGAAACGGGTTCTTTTTGTGTGTGTCGTCCATGTGCGCGTTGTATAAACAGAGCAGGTTTATTAGGCTGCTCTCGGCACGAAAGTGCTGCACTCCAAAGTTCGTGTTTGCTCGTTTTAGCTTCATTTCAACACACACTCACACACACTTCAACTGCACCGGAGGAGAAACTCAATCACAAGCCGGCTGACTTGTTTTGTTACTTATTTGGGGGGTTGCTAGGGAACAGGAGATGTAGCCTGGAGAGGGGGTCCGGGATGGCTCGTGTTGTGGAAATACTCACAGCTACAAGTGTGTGTGTGTCTGTTCTCTCAGCTTTTATCAAAGGCCTTCTTTTCTTTTTTACAAGAGTTGGATGTTGATACTTTGGGCGAATCAAACGGAGCCTTGAGATCTTTCACGCTCTCGAGGGAGCTGAGACAGTCTTGATTTTTAGCAGAGATTGTTCAGCTGTGAGTGGACTTGCACTTACAGTTGAGGCCGTTTACCTCACCAACATTCACCCTGACTAACCACACGCATCTAGGGGTGTCCTGATCAGATATTGATACTGGATATCGGTCCGATATCAACAAAAAATACGAGTATCGGATTATATTGGCCTGCATCTAAAATCTCTGATTTAAGCTCTCTAGTACAAGCAGTCCATTCCAGACTCTGCTCCAGCACTTCTACTTATGTTTAAGGTTACAATGTATGTAAGCCATTGGTTATTTTAATGCACAAGTTTGACCCTTTCATCTGAAAAAGCAGGGAAAGTCTGTCTCATCTCCAGCTGTATTTTGACAGGAAATGATAGAGGAATGAGTTATTTCTCTGCTGACTGACAAGCCACGATTGATTTTTTTTTTTAATCCCTTATTGGATAAAAATAAATCAAATTACAGCTACAAATGGCCGTCTCTCTGTCAAGACAAATCCTTTGGGCTAAAATGCCACAAAACACTGATATAGTGAAAGCGCTTGTCGGTCATTTTTGACTGCTTATACAGTTCATGACAGCCGATAATAAATAAACTGGGGAAATATCTGCATTTGGGGAGGGGGACGGACTCTCAGTTGTCACCTGGCATTGCAGATCTCCTCAGCAGTTATGTAATCTTCCATCTGATTGTATCTGTTTTCCTTTCAGCAGCGCAGCAGGACTCTGTTTTCATCCCTGTGATTCAGCGGTGGTTTCCGCTGCTCGCCGTGGGTCAGAACACACCGCCATTGTGTGAAACAACGCAGGAATTATATTGCATCTCCGACAATAAAGAAACAGCAGAGGCCTGATAAGCGGGCTCTGGCAGCTCGTCCTCCTGTACCGGTGCAGAATCAGTGCGAAATGTGAGACCAGCGTTCGCGCCGGTGTGACTCAGCTCCTGATCTAATCGCCGCCTCTCTGCTTGGGCGTGTCGCAGCAGAGCGGCGCGGGAAGCTCGATACGGCGGCACCGCGGGGTCCGCCGAGGTCCACCTCCGAGGCTTTGAAGGCTTCCTGGCCGCACACGCCGCCATTGTTCTGCTGGTTGACTCAGTCTAAGCGGATTACGCACCTACGTTCGCAGCTTGTGATGTGGACCCGCATTTGTGTTATATTTTGCAGATTAATGTGGCGCCACACGCTGGCTGCTGTGATGACCTTATGAATAAATTCATTCATCGCGTTCGGCCACTACAAGGGTTGACCTGGCGGCGCAGGGCGGCACGCATGTGATTCGTGTTAATGCTCCTGTTGCAATAACTTTCAAGAAATAATTGACCCGGCAGAGGTGGCTCAGATGGAACCCGACACCTGCACAGAGCTTTGTTAACCCTAAGAGTTCCTGGGGACGTCTTTTTGTCCAGACATTTTTTGACCATTTAGAGGGTCAAGTTACCTAAAAAATATTTGACACACACGCACACACACACACACACACACACACACACACACACACACACACGAGACACCTGGACAGAAAAGCTGTGTGTGTTTCCATTGGTACATACCCAGGCGTGGGTCGAATCTCCAAACAGGGACGTGGTCATTTTCCTTCAGGCCGCCGTCGGCCGGCAGCGGGACGGAGACGGTGATTGGCTCGCTGACCTGCAGCTCCGCTCCGTCGCTGGCCAACAGGTGCACGGAGACGGCGGCCACGGGGGTCGCCTCCACCAGCTTCTCTGCCCCTGCGAGGGAGGAGGGAGGCCGTCAGAGAGGAGAGTGCAGCGGCAGAGGCGGCAGCAAAGGAAGGGGAGGGGGGGCGGTGAGGTGCACGGAGGAGGGGTCGGAGAAAGCAGCAGGAACATAAAACAGCGGAGATAAAGGAGAGTCGTGTGGGGGGGGTGGGCAGACAGGAAAGAAAACAAGAGAAAGACAGGAAAGAAG
>CAESWR010000274.1:956826-970456 GCA_903171835.1 Mullus surmuletus | reverse complement strand
CAGAGTCGTCATCATCATGGTCAAAACAACGGTCTCATACATATCAGAGGTCTGATCGCCTGACACGACTCCTACTGGACTAAACCTGTACTTTGACACACCGTGCTGTGACGTAACGTCTGACTGCACTTCCTATAAGCACCTTAACACAGTCGGCTCAGGCCGCTGATCCTCCACTGTGTTTACATGGTTTATGTTATTTGTTTTTATAACAATCTCTCTATTTCCCCACTGCATGACTAAGAAAAGGATTATCTTATATCATCCGATCGTATCTTAACCTATCTTACACTATCATATTGTATCCTGTCTTATCCTACCTCGTCTTATCTCATCCTATCTTATCTTATCTCATCAAACGCCATCTTATCTAATCCTTCCCTATCCTACCTTATCTTAGTCAATGCTATCCTTGATTATTGTCTTTTCTGTAGTAATGATAAGAGCTGTGAGGAGACATGAGTGTTTACCCGCCCAGGCAGCAAACAAAAATACATCTGAATTTCCTTTTCTTCATTAATTGGATTTTGTTCGAATCTGTAGTTCGTTATCATCCAATAATTATCTATATTGACCTAATATGCTTCTTTTGAGTGAGTTGTATTTTTTTTTGTTTGACTCGCATATGTTGCCGCAACACCCACACAAACTTTTTTTTCAAGTGTTTTGGGATGTTAGGATATAGCAAACTGCAATCTTCAGTTGTGATTAACGCTCTTATTGTGAAATTCCATGCTGCATCAGCTGTCAGAAATTGCTTTTTTTAAATCGACAATGACACAAACCCAACGCATCTTAGACGAGTTGTATGAATTATTCGTCAAAGGCCAAAACTAGTCATTCAAAACATTGGAGCCAAACATTGTGATGCGCTCGGCCGATAAGCTATTAAAGCTACTAGAAACACACCACGAATGTTACACTGGGAAGCGGTTCAATAAACAGGCTTTGATTTTGCTACGGCTGAAAACATCTGCAGCTTATATCTCATAAATATATGAATATTTCAGAGCGCATTCGACCTGCTCCGTGCTAGAGTGCCGGGACACAACTGTTATGAAATGCCTCAACTTACTTGTGTCCTCAGCAGTGTTGGGCAAGTAATTTTTAAAAAGTGATAACTTACAGATATTACTTACTTCTCTCAAAAAGTAACTAAATTAGTTTGAGTACATTTTGAAAATGCTTAAACAAATCTCCGGGTGTCGGCACAGAGCAGGTGTCGTCTAAACACGGCTTATATTGACTTTGGTCAATGGTGTGAATGCGCCTTTAGAGATCTAGATAGTCCGAAAAAAATTAAAAAACCCCATCTTCAATTACAGTAACGCGCCGCATTTTTTGGCAGTACAGTAACGGCGTTACAATGATGGGAAGAGTAATCAATGAGATTACTTCTCGTTACTGAAAAAAGCAACACCCTTAGTAATAGACAGACAGACAGACAGATAGATAGATTTTAGACTTTAACAATCCTTTGCAGGAAATTGCAGCAGCAGCATACATTCACTCAATCATTGCACACAGTAAGATAAAAACACATCTATCCTCATAATAATTTTTGTATAATAAAAGATTAAGCTAAAAAAATAAACAATGCCTGAAAGACTAATTGCGACTAAAAGATTATCTATAACGCTGTTATTCCCACCACTGGTCCTCAGTGGCTTCAGTCATTGAGGATCTGCAGCAATCTTTTCAGTACTGAGCCATTGTTCTACAGATCTATGGCTAGACTTGCTTTTGCTGACTGTAACACCCCGCCCCCCCGCCCTCCAACCCCCGCCCCCCTTCCAGTTTGAGTAAGCGCTCTCCACCTGCTGGCAGCACTGCCAGACGTTTTACAAAGCAATTTCCACTCGGCTTCCTGGTCCGACGTCGTAATGGAGGCGGCTGCGATCGATACATTAACGATCCTCTAATCCCCCCCCCCCACAAACACACTTTTCCGTGCGATTAATTGTTTGCTTTTGATTTGACGGTGTGCACGGCGGAATAACTAGTTAAAGTGGCGCGTGTTTGGTGGAACCCGACAAGGTGATGTCATCGTGGTCCGAGCGAGCAGAGAGCACATTCCTGAGCCGTGACACACACACACCCAGCTGTACACAACGACGCGCTGTGTGTTTTACATGGATCTGGCTCTGCCGTGTGTGTTGAATTTTGCCGTGTGTGTCTGTGTGTGTTTTGCTCCTCAAATTCAGGTGAAGATGCCGTTTCCCCTCCACGGATTGTTATTTCTCAAAGGAAACAACCCTGTTGGTGCACATTGTGTGTTCCCTTCCTCAAATCCTCATGTCTCCTTCCCTTCCACTTCCCTCTCACCTCATCTGTTCCTCCTTCTGTTGGACACTCTTCTGCTCACCCACCCCCACCTCCATTCTCCCAGAATGCTCCACCCATGTCCCCTCTCTCCAGAACATACTGTATCAATCCCCTCCTCTACCCCACCCCTCCTCTTTTAATTTTTTCTTTTCTTGGATCGGGGTTTATCGCACTCTCGTGTGTGTCCAAGTTCGCAGCATGGTGACAGAGTGTGTATGTATCAGGGGTATGGGGGTTGGTGGTGGTGGTGGTGGGGGGGTTTACAGCCGGGCACGTGTGTGTTAATGCAGGGTTTTGTGTGCATCTGTCACGGTGTTTGACACTTCAAATCACAAAGACGGCAAATTGCATGAACAGAAAAGTCCCATCTAATATAATTAAACACACTGCGACAAAAGGAGGCCGGCTAACAAAGACGCTTATGTTGTGTGTGTTCATGAGTGTGTGCATGTGTGTGTGTGTGTGTGTACACAGCAGGGGGCAGTTTCCAATATCTACACCTCTCATTGACAGTGGGGCTATTAATGAACTCATAAGCTTTTTTAATTTAGAGGAAAAATTGATCTGCAGCTTACAAAACTTTTATGATTAGTTTATTAAGATCTTTAATTGTTTTGCATTTTTTGCCTCTGTTATAATTCACTGTTTTTATGCTTTTGTTGCAGTTTTTATTGATACTTTTATTGTTGTAAAGGTCCGCACAAATAAATCTTGATTGCTTGATGAGCGATAAAAACTGTTAAAAAACGAGAATTATGAAAATAGACAGCAAAATAAAGTGTGTGGGGGGATTATTGTGTTTTGGTTTGTTTGTTTTTTCTCCCCGGATCGATACAAAGTGCGTGGGCAAACATGCCGCGCTTTACCTTGGAGGCCTGAAACTATCTCCACCACATCCTCGTACACCATCAGAGTCGCAGCTCGCTCCGGCAAAAGATTCAGGCTGATGGATGAAAACACTGCAAGACAAACCACAGAGTGCACACACACACACACACACACACACACACACACACACACACACACACACACACACACACACACACACACACACGCTGCATTTACTGACACGTTCAAAACAGCAGCATACCTGTCCACTCACTGATCAGCCATAACATCATTAAACTAACTTTTATAAATATTTTAAAGGCGGCTCTTCCGTCCCGTCGGAGTCTGACCCAGCAAACTGCCCTTCTTCCCTCTTCCTTCCTCCCTTTCACTCCTCCATTGTTCGGAGCTGGTAAGCGTGTTAATCCAATTGGCCACCGTTCCGTTGGCTCGTAATAACCGCGCCATCCCCCTCCCCACTTTAAGCACTATTACACATACACACGCACTGTACACCGCAGCCTCTCGGGGGGCAGCCTGTGTGCGAAAGTGTGTGTGTTTGTGAAAGGGAGGCTTAAGCAGCCCCCTTGCTGCGTTTTGGCATCCATTGTAATAAATTAGTAATGGAGTGCTCCACTCATTAGCTCACACACCTGGCACTTACACACACACACACATTATTTCAATAACACATATTAAACTGGTCGCAAATGGGGAAATTAAGGTGCAAAAAGATTGTTTAAGCACTTACACGGGACAAATATCTTCATAAATTAATTAATGTTGTGTTTTTTTCCTGAAACACACCATACACGCACACACACACATTATTTCAAACACATATTAATCTGGCAGCAAAGGAGCAAATCAACCTGAAAAGACTGTTTCAGCACTTAAACTGCATGCCTATCAATATAAATGTTTTTTTGGGAAACAAACCGTCCACATACACACATACACACACACACACACACGTACCAGGTAATCTGGAAGGCGACCAGGGCACAGAGTTTGGCACGTATCCCTGTTTGGTTGCGGTGACGACCAGCGGCGTCCCCAGGCGGTAGTGGAAGCGCAGGTAGGTGTTGCCATCAGACAGCGAGGTTTCCGTGGTTACCAAGGTGTGGTTGGTGAAGAGCTGGATGGTGGCTCCTCCCAGGGGCTGCTGGGTGCTGGCGTCGCTCAGGTGTACCTTCACCGTCACTTCTGCGAACAGACACGGAGCCGTTTACTCCACGAGCACCGCCGTCGTCTTTGTGCGACAAAAAGACGACAAAAGAAACGGCAGATTACAGACCGACGTGACAGGCTGTAATCTAAACGCATTGAACACAATGGATTTATAATTATAGTTACATAAACACTGTCATCTCGTGGAGCTTTATTTCAGCGCCTGGCCCTGTGCCGCCCATCAACACACACGGCATTCCACATCCCCGACTATCATGAAGGAGACGGCCTGTTTCCTGGATCAGCGCCAGCGGAACTTCCCCTCCAAAACAATGGAGCGCTTCCCTCTCTCAAAGAAGGCTTGGACCACGGAGGAAAAACAACCTCCTCTAACGGCAACGGAGGGAAAAAGTGTGTGTTAAGTGAGTAGAGGCTCACACACTTGACACGCAAACACATTCTGTCCACATCTGGCAACATGTTCTCCTTTCATCAAAGAAAATGAAGAAGCTAATGGGTGGCTCCTTAATCCCTTAATCCAATTTCATTATACTTGTCTAAAGAGGAATAAAAATGTAAAGCTTCCTCCAGGATAATTTTAACACCAGCTGGCACGCACTCAGATGATAATACTAGATGAGCTGTGCTTTATTTTGTTACGTTTTAATGCTTTTTAAGTCATGGAGTGTCCTTTTTTGTTTGTAACTAGGGATGTCCCAATACAACTCTTTCACTTCTGATTTGATGATCAAAAGTCAAGGTCGCCATCGCTGCATGAAAATATTTGCTCAAGCCAAATTCAGGTAATTCAATTTCTGTCTAATTCTATATAGCATCATATCCTGATACCACTTTTTTCACTTCTGATACGATACTGATTTTGTAGCCTTGAATATTGGCGGATACCCATATCGTTCTGATATGAAAGTCCCTCTTCCGCCTGCAATTGGCGGCCATCTCCAGGTTCCGTTGGGTACAGTATTTGCATGGCCCGAGAGGAGAACCCTCCGTTTCTATCAGCCAGAATTATTACCTGCAGCTGTCGCTGTCGCTAGGCAATAAGAGCGATGCCGGGTAAAGCTGGTGACGCAAACGGGAAGTAACTTTTTTTGTTGTTGTTTTTGAAGGCTCGGGATCACGGCGGACGAGGGCTGAGAAAGATCGACCTTCGCTGGACGGGACATTACAGTTTAGGGGCATGTCGGCCGTGACGCTTGTGGAGAACACGTCGCTGGCTGCAGGACGTCGGGGTTCTTTGCCGCACGTGGGTCACCGCTGCGGCCTCGTCCCGGGACTTTGCTCGTCAATCTCTCATGCCGGGTTTTGAGGCAGGATGTTCACGGTCACTGGGGGGACGGTTTGGCAGACCATGGACATGTTTTTGACAGCGGTCTAAATATTTTACTACTTTTCTCCGGCGACCATCCTCTAAAACAGGGACGGTCAAGTTTGATGGCAGAGTGAGCCACGAATATTCTATCCTCGCGATTGGAGAGACGGGTTGTTCCTGTGCAAATTCTAAAGGGATACGAGAATTTTAGCAAATAAGCAATTTAGGAAATTTAAATGTATTATATCAGAATGCACTTTCTACTTTTTCTTATTCAAATGAATTTGGTAACATTTTTGTTTGGTCCTTATTTCATACCAACACTTAATTTGATTTGATTGTACACATGCGAACCCAATCATTAGGAGACACTACACCAGAACCAACTACACAGTTTAAGTCCCATTTAGCAGTGTAAATGTGACTGCACTACATATAAAATAATTTAAGTGATATTTTGTCAATTTATAATATCATATTCCTCCCTCCACATTGATCAGCACGTGTTGGCCCGTTGAACGTCACGCCGCACCGTTTCTAGCAAAGTTGAATCCGGCACAATTATAACTACAGCTGACAATCTGTTCATTATTCCACCATTCCATTCATTTATTGATATTTTGAAATGGACTGGTGGGCAACACATTGTCTGATTTCAAAATCAACCCAGGTTCAGAAAAACACATTTTTGATTATACACATCTGAAACACATTCTGCTCTTAGATTTCTACAATTAAAGGGAGTTTTACTTGGTCCCTTCACTGAGAGCTTGCTCTTGGGGGATTTGTTGGGTCTCTTCAAATATACAAATATTTAAAAGCATGGTCTGGAGTAGGGGTCTCCTGATCCGACATTGATATCGGATATCGATACAATATCAGCAAAAAAAAATGAGTATTGTATTATATCGGCCTGCATCTAAAATCTCTGATATAAGCACTCTGATACAAGCAGTCCATTCCAGACTCCGCTCCAGCACTTCTATGTAGAATACTCTTATGTTTATGGTTAAAATGTATCTAAGGCATTGTTTAACAATAAATGGGTCAGTTTTCCTTATACCTACTGTTGCTGACTATTGTTCTCTGTTTGAGTAATATCACTTGATCAAGCCTTTTCTAACATTCCATACTACAAGTAATAAAAGTATGCATGATTCTTACTGATATCGTATCAGTATTGGCCAATACTCAAGGTTGCAATATCAGTATTGTATCTGAAGTGAAAATGTTGTATCAGGACACCCCTAGTCTGGAGCTGCTTTATGGTAGAAGTGACAAGAGTTTCTTAAATAGCTTTGAACTGGTGCTATGTAAAATTAAACAGAAATTAAATGAACTGAATTTGATTAGAACAAACATTGTCCTGCAGCAATGGTGACCTTGACCTTTGATCATCAAGTCTAGCCAGTCTCACTTCGAGCCCATGTGCAAATGGGAAGTTGCAGAGATATCATGTTACTAACAACAAACCCTTTAGAGTATAAAACCTCTGACCATGATTGCTGCCAGTGAGGAATCTACTTTTATTTTATTTTTTTAAAGGCAATTTCCACAACCAACCACACAAACCCGCACGTCCTCTGTGCATTTAAGTGTTTGGACGCATGACATCTCCGGCCTGGTTTGATCATTGGCGACCAACTGACCCATGTTGACCTCTCAATTAAGGCTGACCTAAACACGCCCACTGCCCCCACAGCCTCTGCAGTTTTGGCGTAACTCTTGCAGAGCCCACCTTCGGAGAACCCCGGCTAGACAAACCCCCCCCCTCCTCTTCTACCTTCACCCTCCCCCCACAACTGCGGTCAGCCAGGAACCACTCTGACAATCTGCCACGAGTTCAGCTGGAGTGCAGCCTCCACCTAAACACACAGTGGCGGCTTCTGCGGCAGCTTTTAGAGGCGGCGAGATCTGGCAGAGTGACGCGTCCATCAAAGCGGCCGAGCGACACGTCGTCCCTGGGAGAGGTCGGGCTGCTCCGACCCGTCATGCCTTCCTCCTTTTATTACATTTACGCTCGCACGGCAGAGGAGCGGAAAGGACAAAGAAAGCTGGATTTCCCCCTTAACAAAAAGAATCCACAATGCATGTGGATTTTGTTGTGTGTGTGTGTGTGTGTGTGTGTGTGTAAGTAAGTAAGATCATGACCTCACTTCCTGTTCTACTCCCAGGGATCTGTTAAGGGTACCAGCTGTGCTCACTTACCAAAAAGAAAAAAAGTCTCCCCTGGGAGAGTCCAGACTGACATGCGAGCGCACACAAATGCAACAGGCCACGCCCATATTGAATCCTCATTCAATAAATCAGCCGTGCGGTGACATCATTGTTAAACAAGCCAGGAGGAGTCTCCTCTGAGCTCCAACACACACCATCAACATGGACTGAGCCCACAATCCCGATATTCACTCCTGATCTGGGTGGTTTTTCTGGTGTGTGTGATCCGCCGGGTGGGGGTCCATTTTGGCCACCTCAGCATGAACGAAGGTGCCGTGAGGATCGAAGCCTCACTGAAAGAAAACACCATAACAGGGAGGTGTGACAGACTGGAAATGCCTGGTATGGCAGGCGTCCACTGGGCGTGTGATGGGGGGTTTTGGTGGTCTTCCAGACTGAGAGAGAGGTGGGTGGGGCTCGGATCTCCAACAGCCTATTGCTGATATCATATCAAAAGAGAAAAATACAGATATGTTTCATTTATGTAAAACTCAAGCTTGTCTGTTTTTTTATTTCTGTCTCAGTCCGGCCTGCCCCATACTGTCATTCATGACAGGACAACCAGCAATTCCGCGCCATTTGTGAGATACACAGTGCAATGTGGGACAATCACTGGCAACTTTGTATTCTAATAATAGGCACAGGCCAAACTATGCGCATAAGAAGGGAACAGCAGCGGTAAAAAATAAACTGCAGTGAGTCACTAAAGGTCAAAATGCTGCAAGAAGTAAGTAGTTGACATCAGCAATTTCCTCATTAAAACTCGCCTGTGCATTCAGGGAGCTAGTAACTCCATATACATTTTAAGTGTCTCTGTTTGTCATCTGTTATGTGAGCGGTTGTGTTCGATCTCGACAAAGTTACATCATTGTGCAGCGCACAGCGTCGCCTCTGAGTGGCCTTGCCGAGCTTGTCAGCTGACGAGTCGAATCACAGCTGACGGGACACAAGGCTGCTGCCGTGTCTTTGGCCAACTTTCTTACATTCAGCATTTAGCTGCTGAGAGACACTCACTCTACTCGACATCAGCCACCGCCGGTGTGGTTGTTCTGCATTGGGCTGCAAGGTGTTGGTCTGCAGGAACTAAAAGAGCTGATCCACAGACCATTTTAGAGTTTGGCTTTAAAGCCGCGTTTACAGTACAGGTCGGTACAACCACACCATTATTGGATGACGAGAATGTTCACTGAAGGAGAAATCGTCCATGCACCAATATATTAAATAAAGAGGATGGAAGTATACAATAATGGAGGAAATGGTGTTCATTTGCTCTCTTCAATAACCAAAGAGACAATTTTCCGTCTAGCAATCAATGGACTGAAGTGGGTTTAGCTGAATCCTCTAGGTACCCTACCACTGTGCTAGGTACCCCCAACAGAAGACTGCCCCAATGGTGCCCTTCACGACTTTTGAAAGTGGAAGCATGAGTAACTGCGTACCGTACCCAAACAACGATGGCAAATGAGCAACATCTATATTGTGCTTTTCTACCTGAAAAGATTCCCAATGTGCTTTACACTCTATATGACTCCATTTTCACACTCGTATTCGGACACTTTTAGTGGAGGCTGCCATGCGAGGTGCCAACACGCCTCATCGGGAGCAGTTAGGGGTTGTTCAGTTTCTTGCTCAAGGACACATGCACTCTCTAGGCTGGGGGATAGAGGTGATAAACCTCCAGTTACAAGACGGCCACTGAGGCTACTGAGCCATGCCGCCCCGCCCAATGGAAGACATCACACGGGTCCCTTCCCTTGCTCATGTCACTTTATTAAATGATAAATCTGTCAACCATTCAAAAGAGTGCAGTGGGTTTAACTCCCTTTACGTACCAAACCACTGCACTAGGTATCGCAACCGAAGGCTGCAAAAGTGGGATGGTAGAGATCGGTTATTTTGGTAATATCCAAGCTTTTCACAGTGGCTAATTGCATGACATACTGAATAAAACTTAACTATCTGGTGAAAACTGTTTATGGCAATCAACTTTAAACAATTGTAACAAAAAGAAACGTACCAATATGGCTGTAGGCAAATGGGCACCATTGGCCAAACTGTAGATTAAGTACAAAAAATGTCTAACAATGAACATAAATCAGTACATTACATAAATTCCAAACACGCATATAGTTTTTAGCCTATACACTTAGATAATACACTTACACTTTGGCACAGAGGAAGGTTTTCACACAGTTCTACACAAACTTTTAGACAACACAAGACACAGTCAGTACTTCGTACAGGCCTTTGGCAGATATCACAGCTCACAAAGACTTTTTGTACCCAGATTTCTCCGTTTTTATACTTCAGGGTTTCTTCCGTTCTTCTTTGCAGCAGGGCTTCTACTTTGATATTCCTAGTGCATCTTGCAAACACAGCTCTTTTACGATCCACCCACGGACGTCCACTGACACGTAAAAAGTGACGATTCATCAATGTCCGCTGAAACTGCGCTCTATATTTTACATCTGAGGGAGTCCGTGTTTACACTGTTTCAAAGAAAAGTGTCATTTGTCAAAGTTTGCTGCCCACATTTGTTTCATGCAGCACCAGTTTAGGTTTTGAGTCTGAGAAAAACATGCAAGTCACAGTCAGTGTTTCTGGATGTCGTAACTTGTTAAACCACAGCAAAGGGAAGCACACTTAATGAAGCTATTTGTTTACCAAGAGGTTTCCCGGTTTCCATGTGGTGAAAAAAGAAAATTTCCTCAACTCAACAAGGGCAGAGAGTTGGAACGTGAAGCACCAGCAAGGACACAAAAAAAGGCAAATAATATGTCGACATGTCACAACATGATACACACAGGTGGCCAGACAAACCAAGCCACGGTTTAAACACACGCACACAGGCCGGGACCATAAATAGGTGTTCAGCCAGCTATTTTCCCTCATCTGGATTAAATGTAAGATTAGAAATCAATGGCCAATCCCATTAGCACAGCAGGACACACAGCAACATGGTTACATCATCAGCTCTCCTCCCTCAGGCAAGGCAGCCGAAGGGCTCTCCTGATTTGTAAATAAACATATGAAGCTTTTTATCTGTATCACAGCAAGATAAACAGGTTGTAAAAGGGATAGTTTGTTTGGGCTTTTTATCCATAGAAGCAGCTCTTTCTTCTGGAGTGGATGCTTCCCCTCTGGAGCCAGGTCGTCACCAATCGAATCAATATCTCCTGATAGAAATAAAGTTTGAGTGGGCCTTTGATTCATCTACTTCCTGGCAACCCCATGACCATGCAGCCTCATCAAGGGGGGGGTGGGGGTTGAGGTGGTGATGGGGGGGGTTGGGGGTGGAAGGTTTGCCTGGTGGAAATGCACCGCCATTCCTATTATGGGCAGCATCAGTAATGCGAGTGTAGATCTATATCTGTGGGTAGATTGTCTGTCTGGCTCCGCTCATCTATGCTGTCTGTCGACAGAGCAGGAGAAATCCTCAGTATCGACCCCCCCCCCCCCCAACTCACGAGACAATTGAAGGTCAATCTGAGGCACCAAGTGGAGAACTCAGAACGGGACGCATCCAGAGAAAACAGAGGAGGACAAACGGCCTCAACGCTCCACTCGGGCGAGAACACTTGTACCTTGTTCTTCACCTTCAGCCTGTTTATCTCATGACAAACATTAAACCCAGCGACATCAAAACTGCAACCTGGAGCTGAACGCATTGCAAGAAAGAAGAGGGAGAGAGAAAACTCAAACACACTACGACATTGTTCCAAAGCTTAATTGATTTACAGCAATAGTCACCATCTGTTTACATTCATAGTTATACTGTAAACACAGTTTACGGCAGCCAGACGACCAAATATGGGCTTGCCAAAAAGTGTCAGCACACACACACATATGCGACTGAGATAAAAACAGGCGGATAAAACACACATGTGGCAGCACTTTGAGAGAGGAGGAGGACGGGTTGGCTCCGAGAAGAGATTATTGCGATTCGCGCCGCTCACAAACTTTGCATGAATGTGGCCGACCCATGGTGATAGAAATATTCGTCACCTGTAGCTGCTCGCACTGCTACCTGCGAGGCTCTATTTTTGTTCAGATCTGGGCACTATTCACATCTGGTGTGTTTAGTTTATTAACCCTTAAGAGTAACTTAAAATGTTCTTAATTGTACCTCAGGACAAAAAACATCACCTCCCTAAAAAACTGCTATAAAAATAACACGTATTAATAAATGAATCAATATTTTTATTCAACTTCAGCCTGAAAACATATATCGAATATTATTTATTTGGCGGGATTTTAACCCTCTAAATGCCAGCTTGTTTATGCATTTTAATGGAAAAATGCTAAAACCTCAAATAATTTCAATAAAATTCAATTCAAGGAGGATTTAATTGTCATTATTATTAGAGCCTCAGACGGGTCAATGATTAGCAGCAACATTGAATTTGAGGCATTCTTATTTTTTCTGCAGTGACAGATTTTTATGGCAAACTCTCATATTAGTTCCTGGGGTGAGAAAGCGTCTCCCTCCAAAGACTGCTGGAAAAATATATTAATAGTTTTTCAACTTTAAATTAGTCAGTCCTGTTAATCAGATTCAGCTTGAAAGATACTTTTAGATATTTTTTAGGGGTTTTAACCCTCTAAATGGTTAAAAAAAAACAACATCCCCAGGAACTCTTAAGGGTTAACGCTTTCATAACTGATGGATGTGACGATAATATGCCAATTAATTGATTAAAGGAGATCTTTTGACTGTTAAAAACACACATTCTACCTCTTTACGATGGGAAAAGTACCTTCAACAGTCTTCAGTTCATCCCATCTTGTACTTGCATCAACAATAAGCCTTTTGCTTCATGGGTTCACACATCTTCAAGAATAAAACCGTGGTGGTTTTCATGTCTGAGAGCAGATGTGAGCACAGACTCTCTGATGTTTGGAGGGCCAGAAGTCAAGGTGATGAAAGCAAGGTGAGTCTTTGGCACCAGAACAATGGACTCCCCTTGTTTGTGGGACACCTGAGCAAGGTGGACACAGGAAGAGGCTTTCCTGCACCAACAGAGGCCAAACAGCTGTGTGATTCCACGCAGAAGGAGCAAAGTCTGGCTTCCAAACACAGCAGACCTCGGTGTGGGAGAGAAAGCAGCGAAACGTGACAAATCTCAGCAGCTGGACTCTGCTCGGCCAAAACCACCGCGGACAATGCGGCGGCGGCGTGTCTTCACCCGCCACACTTACAAACTCTTTGTCCCAGTTTTTCCCTCCAAAAAAACGCACGAGGCGAAGGTGCTAAAAGGTGACGACGACACAGAACAACGTAGAAACACACACCGGGGCGGCTGAAGTTCTGGAGCCCGCGAAGCTAAGCGGCTAACGCGGTGCTAGCTAACTTTCGCTCACATCAGCACCGAGCAGCTAGCGGCTCCGTTAGCCGCGCAGGGGGGCTCCAAACCCGGGCTTTTTCCCCCCCTCCTTACCTTCGGCGGTGGGGTCCTCCGGTAGCGTTTTGGTGACAGCCGTGCAGGCGAGGTATCCGATGAGGAGGAGCGGGACGGCAGATGTCCTGCTCCCGTCCGCAGCCCGCATCATTGCAGATGTGAAATCAACGCCGACGACGTTCAGGGAGAGAGAGAAGAAAAAAAAAAAAGGCGAAGAGTCAAACGTTCTGCGCGGACAAAGTCAGTGGCGGGAAACATCAGCGCCCGGGAGGAGAGTCTCCATGTTCCGAAGCTGCGCCGTCCCGGTGTGCATCCCCTCCGCTCGCTCTCTCTTTTGTTTTTTTTTGGTTTTTTTTCTTCC
>CAESWR010000274.1:901207-919299 GCA_903171835.1 Mullus surmuletus | reverse complement strand
GCTGGTGGTGCAGCACTCGAGCCAGGAGGGTGGACCGTCCCTCCCCCTCGTCCTCACATCCACCTCCACTGTCCACGAACGGAGGGGGCGGAGCCACCCAGTCCAGGTCTGAGAGGGGGTGCGTGCAGCCCCCCTCCCTGCCTCCATCGCCATCGCCATCCTCGCACTCCCAGGGCTCCTGGCAGAAGCTGTGCTGCTCCTGCGAGTCGTCCCACCCAAGCCCGCCCTTCAGGTCCTCCAGGTCGTCGGGCGTCTCCATCCGCAGCTCCTCGCGGTCGCGGTTCTCGTACAGCAGCGTGGCGGCGCAGATGAAGATGAACAGGCCCACCCCCATCACCACCGGCCCGGCCAGCTTCATGCGCTCCACGTGCGTGCCCCCGCGCCCGCCCGCCGGCCGCTGGTGCGGCGGCGGCGACGGCGCCGACACGTAGCCGGCCACCGCCACGCCCATCCCCACCAGGACCACCGTCACGCCCAGCAGCAGCCACACGCCCGGCGCCGAGCGCAGGTGCAGCTTGGTGCGCAGGGCGGCGTCGCTCCGCAGGCGGCGGGGGCACGACGGGAGGCAGGTGGCCGGCGAGGAGGCGTGGCTGGGGGTGGGGCTGGGGGCGGGGCTTGCTGCTGTCATCCTCTGGGAGGGGAGGGGGGGGCACAGAGGGAGAAAGGTTAGACTCACAAAGCAGGATCTAAGTGAATGTGTGTGTGCGGTCTGGTGCATGTGTGTGTGTGTGTGTGTGTGTGTGTGTGTGTGTGTGAGAGCGCGTGCACCGGAAATAGCAGCTTTAATAAGACATGTGGCCGCTTTAATGAGACGCCGACAGCCCGCCGCAGCACAGACCCCACGCAGGACCACCGCAGTCACATTTCCACGCACACACACACTCTTGCGACGGTAGAAGAAGAGTAAAAAAAACCCAAAAACCAATGCACTCCGGTCCCGTGGAGTGGGAAGTGGACCACCGCGGAGTGTTTCCACTGACGCAGCCGCTCCGCGTCCATCCAGCACTGTTGCTGCAGTTCCCCCAGCTCCAAAACACACACACACACACACACACTTATCACAGCAGAGAAAGAGTGTGTACTCGCCTTGTCGTGGATCATCTGAAGCAGCACACACACGCTCCTCTGCATGGTCACGGAGAAGCAGCCGGAGCTGCGTTCCGCGGCGCACTCCCCCGCTGCGCCTCCTCCATCACTTCCATCCGCGCTCCGCCGCTCCGCCGCTCCGGGACTCCGGGACTCTGCTCCCGTGATCCCGCGCGGGCTGGAGGAGTCCACGCGTGGGTCCCGGCGGGCCCGGAACCAACCTGCCTTCTCTTTTTCTCTTCTCTTTTTGTGTGTGTGTGTGTGTGTGTGTAGAGGAAGGAACAGTCTTATAAAAGTGGTGCAAAGCTGCTCTGCCTCTGCTGCCTGCGCGCCTCTGCTGCCTGTGTTTTGATGTGTGTGTGTGTGTGTGAGTGAGTGAGTGAGTGAGTGTGTGTAGAGAGAGGAGGGGTCGTGGGAATCGGTGGCTGCTCCAGGCCAGTCCCACGGTGATCCCAGTTATACATAGTAAATCAGGAGCCATGATCTGACAGCCATCTCCAGAGAGGCTTGTGGAGCACACACACACACACACACACTTTCACACACACACACACACACAGCAGCAGGGCTTCACACAGGTTTATTTTCCTTATTTTGTGAACTTTTTCTTTCTTCTGCACCCACGGACCCCCGACTACAAAGATTATGTGATGTCACTGGGTGGTGTTGCTTTCATCTTTTATTACACCTTTATAACACCTTTATAACACCTTTCCTCCTTGTCCAAAAGAAATGAAGAGAAAACGTAATTGTTGTTTTTAAATTGTTATTTTTTTCTTCTCTAAGCCTCTCTTGTGTGACGTCACATCAGATTGACAAAAATGTCGTTTCATGCTAGAATTGATGCTGTGATACAGGTTCTGGCGGGGGCGGGGCCAAGGGGTGGCCCGGCCCGCCCCCAGAATCGAAGTCCCCGCCCCCCCCCCAAGTGCCGCCTTGGAACGTGATTAAAACAAACAGTTCTGCCAAAGTGGGAAGACGAGCTCCTAACCAACATCTTACACGTCTGTGCTGCTGAAGCCTAAATAATTTAGACGCCGTTATTATTTCATTATTTCTGGCGATTGTTTTTGTGCCCAAAACTGTAACAGATTTATCAGCCACGCGTTTCTGGCGAGAGTTAACAGGGAGGAAGGGAGTCGCGGAGGGTTTAGCCTCCTATTCTTTTCCCGAAAGAATTGCGTAGAAGTTTGAGGGGAAAAAAAGTGAAAGTGTCGCATTTAGTCCTTCATTTAAAGGGATAGTGCAGGGTTTTGCGATGCAGGCTGAATGGACCCAAACTAAAAGTGTGTTTTCGCAGCCTCCAGGCCCTCCCCGTTCAACTAACACGTCAGCCAGACTGTAGGAGACGTAGAAAGATTTCCCGGAGCTACAAATCAATACTTAAAGTGTAAATAAGCCCAGACGTTTTGGCTCGGCACCCGAAATTCCAAAAATGCCTTATTGTGGGCGGGCTGGGAGGAGGAGCTAAGACCTGCCTGTCAATCTCTGCAGCCTCCACCCGCGCTGCCAACCAGACCCCCCCCCCCACACACACACACACACACACACACGCAAAGCAAACATTTAGTTCATGGACACGGAGCAGCAAGAGAGGATGGGCGACGTTTCTCAATGGTAGCCAACATTATGAAGATTTTTTTTAGAATGAATTAAGAGAAGCAGTACGAAGCAAGGAAGTCAGTTTTTAGCGTGGAATGTTTTTTATTGTTTGGCGTTGGTTGGTTTCAATAATGTAAAGGTGGAATTCCACAACATCTCGGATCATTTTTGTTAGATGTAGTTGTGTTTTAACCGTAATGATTGTATTCTATCGTATCATGATGGAAGTTTAAATGTGAATACTTGGACCCCAAAGAATAGCCCTCACTGCGGGGAGGACTAATGAGGATCCCTAATAAACATAAACAATGAATAGCAGAAATAAAATGAGACAAGAATAGCTCTGTTTTGGCACTTTACCATCGGCGTATTTCACATGACGCTTCTTAGTTTTCATTTCTTTTACCAAAATGATCTGCCTTCATTCCAACGAATAGGTAACTTTGAGCGCAATAGCCATAGTCCAACCTGTAGAGGGCAGCTGACTACATTGTCAAAGTTGGGACCTGGATCAAACAACAACACTACTTCATGTCCAAATACAGAACTTTAATGGTGTACTGTCCCTTTAAATGTACCACCTTTCTCTGAGTGCTACCAGCCTGGTGAAAAACATACAACCCTTGGCGTCTCCGTGGACAAGAGAGTCTTACAAAATTGTGAGAAATCAGTGTTGCTTGGAAAGTTTTTAAAAAAATGCAACTTCAACAAAAGAGTTTTAAGTTCATAAAATACCTTCTTGAGGTGTCAGGTGTCTCCTCATCGTTCTTTGAAGGAGGTCCCACTCCTGCCTCTTTGCATTGGCTTCAATCTGAAGGGAATAGTCAACCAAGAAATTAGAAAAATAAATAAATCAGGCATGATATACTCTCACAAATGTCATAGAACGTCCTGTCAAGATTTTTTTATTCCACAGAACAGTTTTCCCGGATCACGCTTTTCCAAGAAATAAAATGACGATGATTCAAAAGTCATTAAAGCTCACAAGAAATTCATAAAACGCCTCCGAAGTGGTCTGCATGTCCTGAAGTTGTTTTGGAGAAAGCCTTGTTCACAGTTTTGTCACCATTTGCTTCAATTATGTTGAAAAGTTTGATCCTGGAAAATGTGCTCTGTGGAGCGAGTGAGGAGATCATGAGGGGATTTTACATTTCTGGGTGAACTATCGCTTCAAGTTCTGCCTTGTTTCCACGCTGACCCGAGCGGCCGGAGCGTCATTAGATAATTGACTAATCTGATTAAGTCTGCTGTGAGTTTGTAAGTGTACTGTCTGCAAGTACGTGTACTGTCAACGCGAATTGGTAATTGTACTGTCTGGCATTTTGTATACTGTCAGTTGCAAAGTGTACTGTCTGCTGGTGTACTGTCAACTCGTATTGTAAGCATCATGTCTGGCATTAAGTATACTGTCAGTTGGTAAGGATACCGTCTGACATTAAGTTTACTGTCAGTCGGTAAGGGTACCACCTGACGTTAAGTATACTGTCAGTGGGGAATGTACTGTCTGCAACTAAGTGCACTGTCAACACGTATTGTAAGTGTCCTGTCTAGCGTTAAGTGTACTGTCAGTTGGTAAGGATATTGTCTGACGATAAGTATCCTGTCAGTGGGGAATGTACTGTCTGGCGATAAGTCTACTGTATGCAGGTACGTGTGCTGTCAACACGTATTGGTAAGTGCACTGTCTGGCATTTAGTATACTGTCAGTTGAGAAGTGTACTGTCTGCCGGTTAGTGTACTGTCAACACGTATTGAAAGCATCCTGTCTGGCGTTAAGTATACTGTCAGTTGCGAAGTGTACTTTCTGCCGGTGTACCTTCAACGCGTATTGTAAGCATCCTGTCTGCCGTTAAGTATACTGTCAGTTGCAAAGTGTACTGTCTGGCATTAAGTATACTGTCAGTGAGGAAGTGTACTGTCTGGCGATAAGTGTACTGTTTACAGGTATGTGTACTGTCAACGCGTATTGGTAAGTGTACTGTCTGGCAGTGAGTGTACTGGTTCCACGTTGACCCGAGCGGCCGGAGCATAGAGTGAAAAAGACGGGAATTACAGCTCTTCCTGCTTGGTCTGCTGAGGATTCCAAGATGCCTTTGGACGACACAACTGACTAATCTGGTCGGATGCCTCGTGGGTGTTAATAATGACGGGATTCGTGTGATCGTGCAACGCCTCTTTTCTCATCCTCCCTCCCTGTGCTGCTGTAAAGCGGACAGACATGCCGCAAAAGCAGTATCGCATTTGTATGGGGAGCAGCACCTTTCCGCGGGAAATCTGATGATGCCAGTTTGGGCAAATAAGGACAGCAGTCAGTGTGCATCTCATTTATTTCACCCATTCACGCACATTTCATCAAAGAGCCGCAGCTTCCTCGGAGCCCAGACAGCGTACCGATGCCCCCTTAAATTAGAATACATAAATAAAAGCTGTTTGCATATAAACAGTTGCTGATGTACACATTCCAACTTGCTGAAGTACACGCTGACTTACAAAGACAATGTTTTATTTTTTTATTTTACTTTATTTATTCATTTTTTGTTCCTACGTATGAATTGAGGCTTGTATTTTTGCAGTTTCGCGCCGTCCTTCCCCGTAGACAAACGTTGCATAACCGAGCAGGAGCGAGTCCTTCTGTGGCTCTATTTACAATGTCAACAAGCGGAATCGAACCATTTAAGGGGGGTGGGGGGGGCAACCAAAAGCTGTTTATATATAAAAATAATAACAACATTCATTTTTTTGTGCCGTCAAGAAAAGAAAAAAAGAAGAGCTGGATGTCGTCTCATTCCACCTTAACAGATGGCGGCTTTCCTTTTAACTATTTTTCCGCTAAACAACCCGCTAAGGAGGGCTGCTGGGAAATGATACCCTCGTTTCCCACATTTACTCATCAACACACACACACACACTAATGCGCACACAGTTTAACACCCCGCCCCCCCCCCCACCCCCCAGGCCAGAACTGATCTCCACCCTCCCTCTCGGAGCGGCTCGCTTCCTCCACCTTGAGGAGGAGAAGCTGAGCTACATAGTGCTTCTGCTCCGCTGGGATTCACATTAAAAAAAAAAGAAAAGAAAAAAACTCTCCCCTTCTCTTCGATTGTATTTTGCAGCTTTAGAAAAAGAAAAAAAAAAAGATAAGTAGTTGCCGATGAGAAGCAACATAATTGTTCCATCTGCTCTGAGCTTCAGTTCGGTGAGTTGAAATACAAAGGGGGAAAAGCAACAGAATCTTTACAGACACAAATTCACAAACTGTACAATGTTAAGAAGCCTTGAAGGTGTCTGTAGTTTTTTTTTTCTCATTTAATGATTCAGTAAACAAACAAAGTTAACTCTCCGTCCTTGCGAAGCCTGGAAGGAGACATGGACGTTTTTTGTTTTTTTTTGTTGAGTGGATGGCTTTTTTCTCTGGCGGCCGCCGTCTCGCCCGCTCGGGCTGATCGCGCCCGAACGTCCGCGCCCAAGTGCGTGCGCCGCTGCAGCTCGCAGCCGCCGCCCCCCACACCCCTCCCCTCCTACACACGCAACCTCAGAGCTCATTCTTCGTCGGCGTTCTTCAGCATCAGGATGGAGTTGTAGATCTTGAGGGCGGGGCCAAGCTTGATGGACAGGATCTTAACGATGTCTGCCTGGGTGAGGAGCAGGAAGGCCTCGCCGTCTATTTGCTGGAGAAGAAGAAAGCAGATGGAAACAATTCCCTCACCCTGCTTTCCTGCACATGTGTTTATGTGTGTGTGTGTGCGTGTGTGTGTGGGTGTGTGTGAAGGAGATCGACTTTTTGCACCGTCACACTTGAGGCTTAAGTGCCGCCCCTCTGCTGTTTGATAGCGGACTCTAGCTGTGTCTCAAATGGTGCGCTCATGTACTTAAACTCCAAATGTTGAGCGCATATTGGTTACACAGCGGTCAGACAAAATACAGCATACTGGTGGAACCCATACTGGTGCAGGTATGTGTACGGTCAACGCGTATTGGTGTACTGTGTGGCGTTAAGTATACCGTCAGTTGGGAAGGGTACTGTCTGTTAGTAAGTATACTGTATGTCTGTCCGTATGTCTGGTAGTAAGTATACTGTATGTCTGGTAGTAAGTGTACTGTCTGGTAGTAAGTATATTGTCAATTGTGAAGTGCACTGTGTAGTGTTAAGTATACTGTCAGTTTGGAGGTGTACTGTCTGGTGGCAAGGGGACTGTCTGCAGGTACACGTACCGTCAACGCGTATTGGTAAGTGTACTGTCTGGCATTAAGTATACTGTCAGTTGAGAAATGTACTGTCTGGCGTTAAGTGTACTGTCACTAGATATGCGTACTGTCAACGTGTATTGTAAGTGTCCTGTCTGGTGTTAAGTATACTGTCATTTGGGAAATGTACTGTCTGGTGTTAAGTATACTGTCAGTAGGGCGGTGTACTGTCTGGTGGGAAAGTGTACTCTCTGTTGGTTAGAGTTAGTGTGTATGTGTGTGTGCGTGCGTGCCTGAGCGTGTGATGCACACATGCTCACCTCAGTTTTAAACGTAGCAGCGTGTTCTTTGCATCCCGGGAGTCCTTTCACAAAACCGGCGACCTGGAATACAAGGGGGTCGCCATGAAAACCTGCAGCACGCGAAAACTCTTCACATCAGATCGAACCTCGAGCTGAAGACGCCCCCGAGAGGGGAAGAGAGCTCGCTGCAATTCAGAGGAAAGCTCCATCTCGGCAGTTTGGGATGTTTGAGCTCATTTTTTGTTGCAGTTTTTGTACTGCTACGTTGTGATAAGGAAGTACTACTACTAATTAAATGTCGATAAAGTTTGTTAAGTTTCTTTTATTTTGAAATCGACCAGGTGTTGTGTGTTTGGTTTCCTGTTTGAGGGTGATCTGTCTTAACTTGTGAAGCGACAGGGAGGCAGAGCTTCTATTGTCAACATTATTTCCAACAATTTTTCAACTGGTGTAATGGCATAAACATGCAAGTACATCCTTAAAAAAGCAATAAACTACCATTTCTCGAGAGTATTTAACATTGCAATTAGACTGTCAAGAACTTTTCGCAAGGCTCACTGTGTGTGTATGCTATAATGACACAAAGAGCCTGGATGACTGACAGGAGGGTTCCTTCCATTCGTTCCGCTATGTGCTGAGACCGATGTACAGAGTGAACCCTCTCGAAATCCAGCCTCATTGGTAGGGTGAGGAAAACAAACACGCATGCACATGGTAATGAGGCAGGCACAAATATCGGGTTTGTTGTCATTTGTCTAGAGATTAATTGATTTTTTGATTATTGTGACCGGCCTGGTATACAATGCATAATACTCCCCTATTCTAGTTGATTCTGTGGCCACTTCACTGTGCTTCGTCACGTCCTTATTTGACCTCTTTGTGTGTGTTGCTATACTTTCTTTGCTGGGTTGACGCTTCTTTGTGTTGGATTTGTTGTTTTCTTTACCCCCCGCTTCGCCTGTATCGTTCGAATCGTACGTTTTCGGAAACACGCCGACAACAAAAGGCGTCTCATTAGAGCTGCTGCAGCTGGAAGCGGGCCCGGCCTGAAGAGCCTGTGAGTGTGTGAGCGCGCCTGACCTCCTCTGCGCTCCATGCGGCCACTCTCTTGGCAGTCAGCCCCAGGACCTCGGGCAGCAGCTGGCAGTGTTTGTCCCAGCAGAGGGCCACCCGGTGGGGGGGCGCGGCCGAGATGCCGGGGGAAAACACAGACTCGTGGAGGGCCTGCTGGAGGGAGATGGAGTCTGGGGAGGCTGCGGAGGAGAGAGAGGAGCGGGGAAAAATGGACGCTCAGCGTGTGTGAAATCCTCAGAGGCTGCAGCTAATCATTGTTTTGGTTTTCAATTAATCTGCCACTTAAGAGTTTTTAACCAGTAAAACCACAGCGAACAAAACATTCCAAGGTCTTATTTTGTGTGGTTTATGGCGAGAAAAAGGTCAATGTTAAGTCTTACACTGTGAATACACACTCTTACACACACCTTTGCCATCGCCGATCTCCTCTTTGACATAGTGCATTTTCAGATATTTTGGAGCCGGAGCATTTCTGAGGGAAACAAGCACAGCAGTTAGGAGTCCCCCTTTAATAAAATAAAATGTAATAAAATGAAAATGAAATACATGAAATTTTAAAAGTCCTTGTGGTCGACTCACTTTACCTTTTGAGTCTGGTTCCATTGTGGCCCGGCTCGCTGGCGCCTCCTGCTGGCTCGGGCTGGCTGTTGCGTCCCGGGCGCTCGGCTTCCACGTTCGCTTGTTTCCTAGCAACAGAAGATAAGCCGCACTCAGGTCAAGGCTGCACACACTCCACTGCAGCACAGTCCTCTTGGGGGTGTCAGAGTGTGTGTGTGTTGGCGTCGTCTTTGCGGATTCGCCGACCTGCTCTGGCCGTCTTCACCACCGCCCTCAGGCTGCTCGGGCGTGGAGGCGGCCTGCGACGCCGCGTTTGCGTGTGGGTCGGGGCGACGCCCGCGGGGATGCGGCCCGCTAAGGGTCAGAGGTCGCTCCCCGCTCAGGCGGTCCGGCAGCAGCCCCTCCTTGTTCAGGTTCACCTCCGAGTAGGGACAGCTCACCTGGCTGCGCACACACACACAGACACAAAAACTTTACTTTACAAACATTTTAGCATCACAAAACCCACCTTTTAACTTTTAATCTAAAAACAACAAACCAGCTCAGCTGTTTAGTTTGTTTGTCCATGTTTTGTCACTTTTCACACCTTTGAAAGGAACCAATGACAGCCAACCAATCACTATTCTCGTTATTATTATTATTAAACAGATGAGATTCAAGGAGAGAAACCTGCCGAAAATCATCCTAAAGTGACTCAAAAACTCCCCCACATGCACGAGTGGAGCGTCGCTGCCCACGCGACGCATCTAAATAACACGTGGGAGCGGCTGAGCGTTGATCATGAATGGCCGGGACACGAGAGAGCTGCGCTGATCTGGACTCGCAATGGTGAAGCCTTCTAAGTCCTTTCATTCATTTCAATTGTTGCTCCTGCATCGAGTCACCGGGTCAGATTATTACCGATGCATACAGCTCCTAATGCACAATAGCCCTATATAGTATATTTGTTATAAAGGAGAAGAAAATCATCTGTTATCGCATTTTAATAAGCCGTTCAGTTGTCAAACTAAACTAAAAAGATTTGCAGATAGGGCTGTCACGATATCAGATTTTCACTTCACAATTGTCACGATAACGATATTATCATGATATCAACAAAAATGTTAATACAATCAATGTTACAATGTTAAAACAATCAATGAAATTGATATTTAACTTTATTCCTGATTTTTTTTTTCTTTTGGCAGATTAACTGCAATCAAAATACCTGTGGTGGTATAAAGACAATATGAAAACAGCAACTGTACAACTGCATACAAAAAGGGCAATTACACTCAATACCTAGTTAAAAGGTAACTAGATGAACTGATAAACAGAGGGTCCACACACAAAGTGGCACTGGATCATTTACACAATATTATCATATTCGCATTTTTAACACAATATGAAAATCTATTTTTTAATATCACAATTATCGTCAATAGCCCTATTGGCAGATATTATACTTTTCTTGTATTTATTTGAAAAAAAAAAAAAAGATTGGTCTATTCTATTTTAAGGGCTATCTTTATTTAAGATATTTTTTGAAGTGCACCTTACATGTAGCTTTATCGCTCGTTATAACAACTCCTGTTGTTATAAAGTATTTGCAATGTTTAAATTGTTACTTCATCTGAGTTTGAACCAGTTAAAGAAACCTATTTATTTGTTTTTGCAACTGTTTATTGAAATAGCTGGTTTCAATAAAACTACTTGTGACAAGTCATATTTGACTTTGCCTGAACATTTAGCTCACTTTGCGGAAAAAATATCGGGATATATATCATATACCGATATTCAGCCTAAATATATTGGTATATGAGTTTTGGTCCATATCGCCCAACTCTAGCATGAGGATGTGTTTAGTGATGGGACCACTGAGTGGACCGTCTTCGAGACCTTTGCGGACGCCGGCTGGGTGGCTACAATACATCCGTGACGCAAAACTCTCCACCTCATTCTGCAGTGGAGGGAAGTTTTGAAAGAGTGGAACCCCCCCGTCAATGTGTGCTGAATATGCGCTACTGACGTGTAGTGGGTCCCGTAGCGAGGTCCTCTGATGTGGCCGACCCCGTTGCATCCTGGTGTGGGACAGCCTTGGCCTGGAGCGCTCGGTACGTCACTGGAGCCTGAAATCCACACAAACAAACTATTACAATATAACCCTACGACTTTGCAAACAACTGCAAGATCATTTCCATTTTGCATTCATTATGGATTTGTTCCTCCCACCAACGCGTCCAGGAGTGGAGTGAAGACGGGCGCGGGCGATGCTGACTCATCTGTTGGGATTAACATTTTGGATGCTTCACCTCTGACACCTCGACTGACCTTTCTAACGGGGCGGGCAGACAAACACCGACCACGCTCGCATGCACAGACCTAACGCGGCTGAATCGTCCGAGTGGACCGCTGTCCTGGTTTACATTCACCTCCTTCAGCTTCCTGACAACAGACATTTCTCCCGATGACATGACCTGCATGTTCCTTGTCTGCAAAAACACCTGGATTTTGATTTCGACGTTTTATTGCAAGGTTTTTTTTTGTCCTTCTTCTATCAATTCAAGTGGCGGAGAGGATGCTGTGATTCTCTCACTGCTCAAAAAGAAAATACTTGATTCATCCGATCTCAGAAACAAGACCAAGATAAATTTCACCCCCTGATGAAGAAGCTGCGCGACTATCCTGATATTATTTCAGGATGTCAGTGGATGAGCTTTCACTTCTGTTCTCTACTCTCTCAACACAGCGCTTTGTTTTCGGAGACAAAGCTCTCCAACGCCATTTGATCGATGACCCTCGGAGTGACGTGAAAAGGAAGAAAATCAGACTTATAATGTGATAATGTGATATTAGGGGTGTCCCGATACAACTTTTTCACTTCCGATATTTCAGCCTTGAGTATTGGCCGATACCGATATCGATCCGATCTGATATCAGCACGAATCATACATACTTTTGTTACTTATTTTGTGGTATGGAATGTTAGAAAAGGCTTGATCAAGTGATATTACTTAAACAGAGAACAATAGTCAGCAACAGTAGCTATGAGAAAAACTGACCCCCTTCATTATTAACCAATGGCTTACATACATTTGAACCATAAACATCAGAATATTCTATAATTGAATACAATAAATAAAAAATAAATAAGCTCAATACCTCAAATCAGAGATTTTAGATGCAGGCCGATATAAACCGACACTCGTCAAGTGGACTTCCAAGTACGACCATTTCTGACAGACTATTTCAGTTTCAAGTCAACGCAACACCACAGCCCCCCTCCTGTCATGTGACCGAGCATGCGGAGGGTCTCACCGTTGGGGTGCTGGATGGGGTGTCCCGTTTTCTGACACCAGCCCACCGGGTGCAGGTCGGGGCAGTCCGTGTCCACCCAGTAGTCGTACTCTGAGCTCCAGCCGTCAAAGTGGACCTGGAAGGGGCGAGAGCGGAGCGTGAGGATCCGCGCTGACGCAAAGGCCACGCCGGAGCATAAACCGACGCACGGCACCTTGAGTCGGTGGTCCTCCGAGTCTACAACCGTCGCCGCGCGGATCAGCATGGGATTCCTCTTGTCCACAGCTTCCATCTTCATCCCCATCTGGAAGCCGTGTGGAGGTCGCTGCAGACACAAAACATGAAGGCCTTTACTTGTATGTGTATGTTTTTTTTGTGTGAGTTTGTGTGTGTGTGAGAGAATCATACTGGTTTGAAAGCCCGTGCGGGAGCCGCCTGCGTGCCCGTCTCTTCTAGGTATTTCTCCCAGGAGAAGCTCTTGGGTTGTTTGTATTCTGGCGAGACGGAGACAAAGAGGCGGATTCATCAGCGCGCGGGACCAAACGAGGCGCTCAAACATAGGCCTGTCACGATAATCAATGAATCAATTAATCGCACGATAAATGACAATGAACCCGATCATTTTGCCAGCATGCGTGTTTGTTTTCCTCGTCTCGCGCTACCAAACAGGCTGGATGTCAAGAGGGTTCACTCTGTGCATCGCTCTCAGCACATGGCTGCATCGGTTCCATAGTGGAATAAATGGAGTGAACCCTCCTGTCAGTCATCCAACATCTTTGTGTCATTGGGGGGACGCGGGGCTGCCAGCATACACACACCGTGAGCCAAGTGAAAAGTTCTTGACATTCCAATTACAATGTGAAATACTCCTGAGAAATTATAGTTTATTGCTTTTAAAAGCGTGTACTTTGCATTATTATGCCACATTATCATTACATTAGTAAAAATGATCTCAAAAATAATGTTGACAATAATATCGTATATCGGCAATAATTTGTGGGGCAGCATATTGTCCAGCAAAATTTGTTATGGGTGACAGGCCAACTCAAACATCTGCATGGTCAAACACAGGCAGCATGCACTCATCTGCACACTGCTTAACAAACTCCATAACAAGAAAACTATCAAAGATGTCAGATAGTTACAATAAATCAACACACTTTTTGCCATTTTTTTTCTTTGTTTACACACGTTAAATACTATGTTAGCGCATTCAGTGTTAGCTCCTACGTTAGTTAGGCCCTACAGTACGGTAAAGTAGATGATACTGACCCACATGTGTCTTGGTCTGTGTCTTACCAGCGGGGGTGGTCAGAGTGAGCTCGGCCTCTTCGCAGTAGCCCACCGGGTGGATGTACGGACTGCTAGCATCACACCTTATCCACAAACAATTCAGCTCATTCAATTCAAACGTGCAAAGATAGTTTTCCAGTCACTGTCCCATAACCTCCTACCACATGTCACTTGGATTAAAGAGAGAAAAAAACAACAGCAGCAGCTCTTTTTGTAGGCCAGAGTGTGTGTGTTCTCCAGCTGCCGGGCTCACCAGTAGTCGTATGTGTCGTCCCAGTTGTCAAAGTGAATGAGTAGCCGATTGTCGACGACAGCTGCGATGGTCGCTACACAGATCAGCGACGGGTTCTTCCTGTCGATGGCCTCCAGCTTCATGCCCGCTCGGAAGCCGGAGGGAGTCACAGACTGAGCGGGGGTTGGTGGGGGGGGGCAAAATAACAACAACACTCAATTAGCATGTGACTAAGCTATGAATTGAATAATTGATATCTGAATAATTAATTGAGAGATGTGCTCGCTGCTCACCGTGTTGAGGCTCTTGAAGAGGTGTTTCGGGGCCAGCTGACCTCGGCAGTTCTTCACGTACGTGCTCCAGCTAAACTCGCCGTCTTTACAGCCTGCAGCAAGAAATACAAACGATTAAAAAACAGGGAAAAAACTAAACTTCCAACATCATTTCAACCACAGACTCGAACATTTCTAAATACAACAGAAAGCCCAGATGATTTGGATCGCAAATCTCATTATTTCCATAAACTTGTTCTCACTTCAGTGTATTCAGTGTACATCCTGTACACCACTGTACATAATATACACATTATACATATTAGGGGTGTTCCGATACAACTTTTTGACTTCTGATACAATACCAATATTGCAGCCTTGAGTATTTACCGATACCTATGTCGATCCGACACTATATCAGCATAAATTATACATAGTTTTATGACTTTTTTTGTAGTATTGAATGTTAGAAAAGGCTTGATCAAGTGATTTTACTCAAACAGAGAACAATAGTCAGCAACAGCAGCTATGAGAAAAAGTTACCTATTTATTATTAACCAATAGGTTACATACATTTTAATCTTAAACATAAGAAAATTCTACAATTGTATAAAATAAATTTAAAAAAATAAAATAGAAGACCCTGAAAATAACCTCAATAAATCCAAAAAAACAAAAAATGATATCTTTAAAGGGAAAAATAACCCATTAGAAGTCTGGAATGGACTGCTTGTATCGGAATGCGTTTAGATGCAGGCCGATAATCCAATACTTGTTTTTTCTGTGATATCGGACCGATATCCGATATCAATATCAGATCAGGACAGCCCAAATACATAAAACATCAATCAGGCTTGCTCATAAAACTGTTGAGGGGAGGTAGAACTGGGGCTGCTGTTGCTTCAGATACAGCGGTGATGCGAGAGGGCGGAGACAAGAGGGTCACACTCAATGTGTGTGTTTGTTCGTGTGTGTGTGCGTGCGTGTGTATGTACCTTTGGGCAACAATAACTTGTGTCCGTTCTTCTCACACCAGCCGGCCGGTTTCAGGTCCCAGGAGTCGGCGTTGGCCCAGAAATCATAGCACTCTGGGTAGCCGTCAAAGTGGAGTCGCACCCTGTAGCCTTGGATCTGATAAAGCAGAGAGCCGTGGAAAAGCTCAGTCACGCACAGCGACGCTCCGCTCGGATAGCGTTTTCACGAACCCACGTTAAAAGCGCCCCGTACCTCGGCCACGCTGAGCACGCAGAAGAGCGACGGGTGACACGGGTCCAGCCCCTCCAGCTTCATGCCCACCTTGAAGCTGTTCCTGCTCTGAGGGAAGGACTGGTGCTGCAAGGCGCACACACAGAGCACAAACACACACTCATTGTTTGGCTCAGGAGGGACCAAAGACACACATCCAGATTGTTTTAACGGAGCACAATACCTCTTTGAAGAGTTTGACCGGAGCGGCGATGGCCCTCTCCTCCTCCAAGTAAGCCGGCCAGCTCCATGCACGCTTCTTATTTAGTGGGGCCGACACTGCAAGAAAGAAAAGTGGGGAAAACCTGAGCCTTTTCATCTGGTTTAACATAATTTCTCTATGTATTACAAACCTGAGCAAACCTACAGTGCCAATGATGGTGTTAAATTTTAAAGGTCAAAATCATTTAATTTGCCATCAAAGTCATTTCTTATTGCTTGCTTTTTTCAGAGATGCTTCGAGTGAAATATCTGTTTCTATCTGTTGGCCTGAAACATTTGTGTGAGTCTCTACACTTCTTTTTATGATTTATTATCCATCTACTCCAGCATTGCGGTGGTCGATAACAAAACAATCGACTCCTTGGAGACCAGCTTACCAAGTTTGGCGATTTTGGCACCTCTTCTGCCTTTGATGGTCTTGGCTTTCTCCTACAAAACAAGTGTAAAAAAGAATTCCAGAGGTTTCATCTCTTCAAAACATTACTCAATATTATTCATAGAAACAGATAGATATTATATATCAATATTGTTATATCGTCAAAATAATATACAATACATTCTTATGTATTTTGTGAGATAGTATGTACTATTATTGTTTAACTTCAGAAAATTAAACAATTGCTTATAGCGTTAGTTATCATAAACTATCATTGTTTATATCTTCAAAACAATACAAATTATTATTCATTTTTTATATGTTACATGATAACATTCTTTATATCTTCAAAACATTATTATTACTTAGTATTATTACTGTTATTTACTAGTATTATCATTTGTAGTATTGCTGTTTGTCTCGTACAGATATGGCTAATGAATGAATAAATGTTGCTCCTTACCTCCGGCTCCTCTTGGTTTTCTTCCTCTTCATCGCCGGAGTCCATGTAGATCTTCCTCTTTTTGCGCACACGCTTCCCCAGCCTCTCGCTCTCCGCCACCTGACTCTCCCGTGCTTCCCCGGGAGACGACCTGAGCAAAAGATTTGGGTCAAATTGTGCTGGCAAAATGCGACAAAAAAAATGAATAAATAAACTTTTTTTTCCTTTTTAAAAAGGCCGAGCAGGGAGGAGCAGGTGTGCGGTTTACCTGCCGCTGGAGGGCTGAGCGCACACCGAGCTGCAGAACTTCCCCTGGAGGAGAGCGTTGCGGGGAGTGTGGCCCCCGCAGGCCCTGCACCGCGCCAGCTCCCCGTTGGGACCCGCGTCGGCGTTCGGGCCCACTTCGACGCTGGGGCCGACCTCCACGCTGGGGCCCTCCACGCTGGGACCCTCCTCTAGGGACAGGAGGACGGGACGTGGGGCTGAGGGTCAGACATCAGGAGGTCGTCACATCATAACGACAGCAGCGAGGATGAAAGGGTTAACCGAGCGCTCACATACCTTTACCTTGAGCCGAGGCGGGCTGGCTTTTATTGGCCGCCGCCGCCTTCGTCGTCGTCGTCGCTGCAGCCTGTGATTGGCCCTCTGGTGGAGGGGTGGGACTGTGAGATGGTGCTGGGTCCAAGGTCTCTGACTTGGGAGGTTCTGCCTCCTGCCCTTTGACCTCGACGTCTGTGACAATCTCCAGAGTGCCGAACTCCGTCATACGGAACTGGGAGACACGAAAAGTCCATCCTCATTTCCTCATTGACGATCCTCGCTGATGCAGGAAATGTTCTGACTTTCTGCTCTCATGTGAGAAGACGCATCGTAACAGGAATTCAATAAACTGGACTAAAGAACTAAATTACCTCTTTATTATCAAAATGACTAATGCGTGGGCTTCAAACTCAATAAACTAATCATTACCATGTGGAGAAGGACCTTCTACCTTACTTTCCTCAACATTTAACAGTCTAATGATTAAAACACAAACCGATTTCTTCGGTAAGTGTGGGCGTGCGGCGGATGCAAAGAGACATTTATACGTTGCGCTGCGCAAATCGCCCCCACAAAGACAGAGAGGGAGAAAAAAAACCTAAATGTTTGTGGTACCCTGATGTCGCTGCCTGGCAGTGTAGCGATGCCATCCTTCCAGTCCAGGGCCCCCATCATGTCAAACTCGGCCCCCTGCGAGGGGCCATCACTGGGTGGAGTGTCGGTCATTCCCACTCCTCTGATTTCCCTCACCTGTAATTAAAAAAAATCACATCAAAGACGCGGCTTCACATTGATGCCCCTGCTTGCACACAATAAAATGACTTTAATTAAAGCGCTTTAGGTTGAGCGGGGTTAATCCCGGCAGCACTTGCAGCTTCAAACTGCTAAAAGAAAAAAAAAAAAAAAAACCCAAACAATTTCAGCTGCACTTGTAAACAGCAGTGCGCTGCATCACCGCTAGATGGCGACGCGGCGCCGCCTCGCAGGGATACACCATGCACTTCGATTTCAGACAAAAACACTCCATAATAACACTGTTTTTCCGGCCAACCGACGGGCCAAACGTGCGCACAACCGGCCCCGTCCGTGCGCGGCGGCCCCGCGGCCGCTGACAAACACCGGGAAACACGCCCCAACTTTGAATTAAACACACAAGTTCATCTTTTCCTTGTTTTAGCCGTATCTCCCAAAGTCGGCCGTTTGCCCGCCCGCCGGCGCCGCCGCGGCTCCACCAAGCGTCACTTTCGCGGGGAACAGCGTTTCCCGCGCCCGCTGCGCCCAACTTAGAGCCGCTTCCGTCGGAGCAGCGCGCCGGTATAACGTTTTAGTCCTGACGCACGTTCCCCCCCGCACTCAGTAAAGGCTCCTGCTAGCTGTGCGGGGAGAG
>CAESWR010000274.1:857802-877368 GCA_903171835.1 Mullus surmuletus | reverse complement strand
ACATGCTCACACACACATGATTTCCTGCCTGTGTTGGTGGAGATCATGTGTTACGCCAATCCGTCTCCGCTAATGACGGTGTTGCCGGCGCAGGATGCTCATTGATCGGTGCCTCCTGTTTAACGGCGACCTTGTTCTTTTGAAGGGCGAGCTCACCTTCTGCAGCTCGTCACATTCGGGACTCTTTTACATCATCGGCGTCTCGTGTCATACGCAGGCCCTATGGCGACGCACGCACACACACACGCATGTAGAGAGGCAATCACAATATTGCTCTCAAGGACGACAGCAGCAGCAGCTGTGCAGCATCTTTATTTGAGCGGTGGGAGAGCAGGCAGAGTGCTGCTGTGGAAGGATTCCAGTATTTAACCCTCCATTACTCTCTGCATCAAACTAATTCTATTCTGCTGGCAAGGTTTTTGTTGTTTCTTTTTTCCTTCAGTGACTTTCATTGGAATAGTCTGGCCGTTTTTTTAATGTTTTTGCTACGTTTAAAGAGTTGGGTTGTATGAGGTCCTAATGCCCCCCTTTCAATGTAATATCTAAGCTTCATGCTCTCCTCCAGTTTGTCGCACCATTGTTCTCAACAGAGCTGCAGGCCCAAACTGACAGGGTATTTTCGCAGCCTACAGGCAATCCCACCTTAAAGAAATATATCGGCGCGACTGTCCTAAAGAAAAGTTTCTCAGCACTTCAAACGGTTGGGGAAAAAAAAAGTTTTATTTGGAACTAAGCATGGAATTCATGTACTCCTTTGGAAACGAGAGGATATCTGTGTGTACCAGAGCACGCTGAATTGGTGGAGCATGCCACAGCGCATAGTAGAAGATTTAGTTTGGAAGAGATTTTTTTCCCACCCAGTTGACGCACTCAGAATATTTTCTGTATAGCGTTTAGTCAAACTGAACTATTATTTTGAGCTGGGACCCCTTGTAGGACGCCAAAATACACTCTTAGTTTGGGTCCGTTCACTACAATGTGCACACAAGTCGATGGTGTACTTTCTCTTTAAGAGCAACATGCTGGAGTTTGTTAAAAAAAGAAAAAAAAAACTTAAATTGACAGTTTGAACCATACAGGGGATTGTTTGCAGTTTTATCAATGTTACTAATGTGTCCCCACACTCATTATGTGAAGAAACACCCACGTGCACGTTGATGTTTTCTTCAGCAAATGAGCTAAAATGAGCTTTTATTAGCTTATTAGCACAATAATGTATTGCCTGCATCTCTGCTCACAATACCCTTTAGAGAGCAGAGAGCTTTCTACAACAGACATTATACTGAGAGGGTATAAGGACCTCATAAAACTCCACTTCAAAACGGCAGACTACACCTTTAATATGCCCACATTTAGCTTGTAATTACAAAGCACCTGCAAATTAGTTTTGCCGCACCTCTTTAGTCATTCATCCCCAGACACTAGTATTATTGATTTTTCTCTCCGTTATAGCCATTTATAATCAAAATAAATCGCCTTATCCACACAAAAATGAATAATTCATCCCCGTGTTTATATTTAGCTTTGCTGTAACACACCATACTGGGTGTTTTTTGCACATGTATGAATAAGCGGCTATTAAATGTCACTCGGAAAGCCTGGCCGGGACTAGTAACGCTGTTTGTTTCCATCCTTCAGAAGCAGGATGAAGGCGTGGTTCTGTTGGACCAAGTCTGCGACCACCTGCGCCTGCAGGAGAGGCAGCTCTTCAGTCTGCAGATCAGAGAGTCCAGCAGCGTCATCCCCTCAGTCATGGCCAACACACACTCTCCCGTGAGCATACCGTTCATCTGCTGCTCCTTTAAGCTGAGGGCTGTCGTGCTGATTGCTGATTCTGCTATGATAACTCTAGGCTACACTTATATAAATGCTGTTTTTTTTGTTTTTTTTAGCCCCAGTTAGCCATTACACTTAATGAATTTCTCTCTCTCAGAGATGGTTGGAGCCAGAAAAACCTTTGAAGAAGCAGATGAAAGGTATCTTATATGTTTTGGCTCCAGAGAATTCACTGTTATCTAGAACAACCCATCCAGGAAAGCACATTTATAAATACTATGAACATAAAAATGATCATGTAGAAGCTGTGGAGTGGAAGAGCTGTCAGAGTGTGGACGCCTGAGATGAATGTGGATTCAGGCCATCATGTGACATGATGACATCTCTCTGCAGGTCTTGCGTCTCCCTTTTATCTGAACTTCAGAGTGCGTTTCTTCATTTCCGATCCCAACTCGCTGCAGCAGGAGCAGACGCGGTGAGTTTATGAGTTTCTCTGTTCCGAGGGTTTTTGTAGAGGTGACATAGGTAGAGGTAACTTGTTATTGATCATAACAAAAGGTCACCTCGGTGGGTGTTATGGATAAAAATAAAGCATTTACTATTTGATGTCTATTTTTGAGGGATGCACAGGAATATATCAGCCTTATTTCATTCATTTCAGTATTTGATTTTTTAAATTAATTGAACTGTGGACAAATATGCACAGTGAGCGTGATGTTGGTCATATGGCAGGTTGTTAAATACATTTTCATGATTGGATTTACTCATTCAAACTAAGTGGGATTAAACAGTTGTCGCATATTATATGTATAATATTTTATCCTGGTATGAATGTTTAAATAAATGTTAAAAAAAAGATCAAGTAGATGGGTAGTGGGAGAGCAGAGACACCCACCAAGGCCAGCAGCCCATGATCACTTTTGACATCAGAATTCCCCCACATGTGACAGACGTGTTCACTAATAAACTTTAATTGGAAACAAATAACACCTCAGAAGTGTCTTCGGTCAACATAACTTGAGTTGGGTATAAATAAATTCACATTATTGAACGATTAATCACTTGTTTTAAATTGGAAATTCTGATCTATCTACCTCAGAGAGTCAGAGTTGACCTTGTTGGGCCAGGCCAGTGGAGCCCATTTGTGGGGAAACAGTGTACACGTATTAGTATTTCTGTTGATTTTCCGTGCTCTTACAAAAAAATAAACCAATTGAATCTGAAATAAATCAGTGGTGGAGAAAAACCACATGCATTTCAGCCAAATTACAATTTTATCAGTCAAATACTGTATCGCTATGAGGCTTACTCCAATGGCAGTCGTCCAATGGCAGCCACCAAGTGAAGACCCCCTTTACAACTTCTATGAAAATGTGTTTCTTGGGATGGGATTGCATTGGCATAGGTTTGGTTACAACCTTGATTCAGCTTTGGACTAAGCTTCAAGCGTTATTTGCATGAATATTTTATTCTGTCAGTCCATCAAGTCAACATGCAGTTTGCATTGTTCGATCCATTAGTGGAATCAGGTTGCCTCCACTACAATAGGTGTGATGGCCCCTCTTGGTTTGTTATTTTTGAACCACACTGGTGTACCTTTGACGTCACAGACCACAACGGTTGTTTCAGAGCAGTGAGTCGGCAGGTTAGCGACCCGCTGGTAAATCCACCCCCTGGTCCAAGACATAGCACTACTACTAGATTATTTGGTGTTCTTTAGACCCATTTTAAACAAGTAAAGGTGCCTACATGCATTTTCTTCATCCAGACCAATGGTGCCAATTGAACATGACAACAACCATATGCCAAAGCCAAAGCTGGCAAGATGTTTGGCAGTTTTAATGTGATGTTCGTATATTGACTCCTGCTAGTCTTCAACAAGAGTAGAGAGAGCTGGGCTGATGCTAGATGCTCAACTCTGGCCAGTTAGCAACCTACTGGTAAATCCACCGCGTAACATGGACAACTTTTCTTAACGGTACATGTCAGTGGTTCAGGGTTGGAGGTCAAGATGTACCATCATGCTACTACAGTGTGTTAGTCCGACCTTATTTGGTGTTATTAAGACCCATTTTAAGTAAGCTAAGGCGCCTAGACCAAATTTTATCCAGCTAGACCAATGTGGACATTAAGTTTTCTTACATACATTTACACCTGATATAAAAATGTGTCTCCAGTGTCCACATAGCAGTCCAATTGCAATCCCTCCCTCCAACATCACATCCCTCTTTTTCTGCCAATTTTAACATAACAACAACTGTATGCTAAATCCAAAGCCAGCAAGATGAGCCAGTAAAATGGCATTGGTGCTGGTTTTGCTGGTTTTTCCCAAGCACTAGAAGAGGCAGCCACATGATGTCATGTTGTCCCATTGCACTCCAATCAGAAAGAAACACATTTTAATCCCAAGCGGAAAGGAGGTGCTTATACTAGCAATTTAAAAAACGGTGTACACAGAGTTCACTTACAGGAAGGTAAACTGTGTATTGTCTCGTCCCCGCAGGCACCTGTACTTCCTCCAAATCAGGAGCGACGTTCGTGATGGACGGTTAGTGCCGCACGCAAGCCCAAACATGACCAGTCGCTCCTCTGGCGCGTGTGTGTGGCTGTTTACAGTGTGTAATCATGGAGTGTGATTGCAGATTGCAGTGCCCGCTGAGTCCAGCTGTAGTCTTGGCTTCGTATGCCGTGCAGTGTGAGTCTGCCCGTCTCTCTGTACACACACATACATACACACACACACACAAACATCATCATTAAGGACTTGATTATAACAGTGTGAGTAATTACCCAGGTGGAGGATGCCCTCAATAAGCAGCAGCTCTATTACAGCACCCCAGATGTCAGTGTGTGTGTATGTGTGTGTGTGGGTTGGCTGCTCAGTGTTTGTTTTCATCGCCTGTAGCGGAGCTGGGGGATCACTCGCCGTCCCATGTCCCTGGTTACCTGTCTAAGTCCTTCTTCATCCCGGAGCAGGATGACGACTTCCTGTCCAAAGTGGAGGATCTGCATCCACAGCACAAGTAATCTCCATTGTCATCTGTTGTTGCTGTGTTGGATGTTGTGTGTGTGTGTGTGTGACTTGTTTTTGTGTTTCTAGGGGCTTGAAGCAGAGCGAGGCGGAGCTGTGTTTCCTCAACACAGCGAGAACTCTAGAGCTGTACGGAGTGGAGCTGCACGCTGCCATGGTACTGTGGATTAAACCTGCTATTTCACGCTCCACTTTAACTTCCTCCAGATCCTTTTCATCGCTTTCATGTATAACATTTTTTTTTTTTAATCCAATCAACTTCTCAACTTCCCCCTCTCTCTCTCCGTCTGTCTTCCTCACAGGACACCAACAATGCCCCTCTGATGGTGGGTTTGGCATCGAGCGGTGTCGCAATGTTCTGTAACATGATTTGCTCCAGTTTCTTCCCCTGGTGAGTGACGAGCGCTCTAATTGGATGGCCTGTTCCTGAACTCGCCAAATGCTTCGGCTAATTGCGTAATTCCCGCGCAGGTGCAACATCATCAAGATCTCGTTCAAGAGGAAGCGCTTTCTTATTCATCTGAAACGTAAACATGTGAGTGTGCCCTCGCCGTGTGTTTGGGAAATCTTCACAAATTTGTGCAAAGTGTTAGTGATAAATAATAATGTTGTAATTGAATGAGTGTAGGCACATCAAAGGTTACGTTTACATGCAGTCAATGAGCCTTTTCTAACCGGATTATTTACAATAACCTGGTTGCGCGCGGCCATGTAAACACCAATAACCGGGTTGAATAACCGGAATATGCTCATATTCCGGTTTTTAAAAACCCTGAATATTCCCCCTGGGTTACTCCTTTTCTAACCTGAATATTTGATCATATATGCACCTATCGGGATCTCCCCATCAAAAGGAAACTGAATTTGTCTTCTACGCATGTTCTATTGGCAATCTTGGTCTTTGGAGTCCAGGAACTACCTTTAAACACGGCCATGTGCAAGAACAACACCACGCCACACTTTTGGAGTGAGGAGGAAACCAATCACTTCATCAGTGTGATGAAAGACACAAACATCCTGGTATTTGGAGACGCTAGAAAGTAGCGGGATAGACAGATCCACAAAAAGGGGAGCGCAAAGTTATGCCAAGCAGCGTTTGTAGCAGACGTTCTCCGCGGTCACTGCTTTGATTGGGATATCCCAATTGATTACTATGACCATGGATACAGGAATAACCCTGTTTGCTCACGCATGGAAACGGGTTATTCCTTATGTTTCAGTAACCGGAATATAGACCTCAACCCCAATATTGACTGCATATAAACATAATCAAAAATAACATGACTGTTGACGCTAATGAGAGGAAGTTCAAAGCCAAAGAGAGCCTTAACTCCATATGCTGCAGGGGGAGACCCAGGACTGTGTGGTGTCTCTTGCTCTGCCCTGCCCCAAGACCTGTAAGAACTTGTGGAGGTCCTGTGTGGATCATCACTCTTTTTTCAGCTCCAACCGCACGGCCAAGGGCCTCAAACTCAACAACAGCACCGTTCAGGCCTACAAAAAGCTAATAACGCAGCACCTGGGCCTTGGGCACAGCAAAACCGACAGGTGTGCCGCCATTCGTTTTTGCGTGCGACGTTCTCCTGAAAAAACGCTGAACCCTCCCAGATGATTTTTCTTTTTCTGAAACGCAGTGGTCCCGTGTGCCAGCGTGTGGTGGGAGGGATGGTGTGGAACCCAAACCTGACCAGGTCTATTTCATCAGACCATCTTGAGACCAAGAGTCTGCCCTCCCGGTCCCCCCCGACCACCCCCAACTGGTACGGTGAGCGGCTGCATCCCACCAGCCCGCCTTATCAACGAACAAAAAATGATGATTATTATTGTTTTTGCTCTGACAGGCGGAGTCCTCGGGTCCGCCACGGCGTCCGCAAGCCTCGTCCGTCCTCCATGGAGCTGAGCAACGACCTGAAAGACATGTCGGAGGGCGAGGACGTCTTTTACACGTATCGAGCATCCGTCAGCAGCAGCAAGGACAGTGAGGGAGATGCGTCGTCACCACACCAGTGAGTGTTTATCATCAGGTTTCTTGGAACATTGACTAAGATTTCGACAATTCCCTCAGTGACTCAGCCTGCCAGTGAAACTCCTGACGTTTGTCTTGTTAACAAGCTTTTTTTTGAGAGCCGCAGTGATATGACTGACAACTTCAGTATAAGTGCATCAACATTTATTGATTTATTCTTTTATGGCCCAGGTCAGATAAGGACTAGGGGAAAAAATATTCAATCTTAACTTAACTTTCCTCTGGTTTTAATCACCTTGGCTATCAATCAAGGCAGACAGGTAATAAGCACAAGACTATGGACACGCCCTTCTAACAGAACCGCCCCAGTGTGAGATTTAGATTTTTTCCCCCAACTTTATCTTTTTAATATTACTGATAAGATAAGATCAACATTATTAATCCCACATCAGGGAAATTCACTTGTCACAGCAGCAACAATAAACAAAAACATGATAGAAAAAAGAGTATTACAATTACACTCATGCGTGTGCACACTCATGCACGCACTCACATGCACACACATACACACACAAACAATAAAGTGCAAGTATAATAAATAGATATATTATTTTATATAATATATTTATATATTATTTTAATATCCAGCACCCAGTGTTTACTAAATAAACTAATACCTAGCTGATTCAAATTTATGTCCAAATTCAGTGTTCAGTGTTGCTACTGTGTTACATTTATAACTACCCCCCAATGCAAGTCACCTGGTAGAAACACTGACACAACCACAAAAAACAAATGTACACATGAGTCTGAATGAAGATTAAAATCACACCAAACAATTATCACTTTATGGTGTAAAAATTGTAAAAAAATAATTATAATAATTATTGATGCTGATCAGGTACACAGGTAATCACAATATGATCATTTGTGTTTGCAATATGATGATAATGACGATTACAATAATAAAAATAAAAACTTATTTAGAGCATTTGCGAAATCACAGTTAAAAAAGAGCATACACATATATTTTTATTTTATATTTATCGTTATTGTCGCACCCTATGTGCACCAATGAGATTTAGTTTGCCATTCTCACTGTTTTTCACTTTGAACATGATGCAGCCATCAAACCAGCAGAATTTATTATTGGTTAAATTAATTTCTGTGGTGCGTTGTGGTAGCGTCCGTATTCATCACTCCGACGTGTCGTTACATGCATATCACAGCGATTATTCTTGTTTCATGTCTTTCAGTGCGTACAACCAAGGGCTGGACGAAGTTCTGTCACAGGCCGATGACAGTATCGGGGAGGAGGAGGGCGTCAACAGCCCCCCCTACCACAAGAAGGTCAGCCCTCGTACAATTCTGGGGTGAAGATGTGAGCGCACACACCCGAGAATATATTAAAGAATGTATTTGTGTGTATTATGTGTACATGCAGGACGCCCCCGGCGACGGCGACCTGCTGCTGATTCGCATCGCCCCCGACCCCGAGGGAAAGTTTGGCTTCAATGTCAAAGTGAGTGTCCTTTCCCGTGTCTCTCAAACACGCCACAAAGTTCAAGGTTTTGTTTATTTGCAAACAGCGGGCTTGTGTTGTGACTCCGTGCTCGTTTGCCAACTCCTCCTCAGGGTGGGGTTGACCAGAAGATGCCTCTAGCCGTATCCCACGTTAAACCTGACTCGCCGGTAAGAGCCCAACTCACGTGTTTGTCTTTGGTGACTCTGTGTTGAGTCAGAGTCACTTTATGTTGAAATGCAATGGCAGCGCCGGCTGATGGGTTTTTGTGGTGTCATGGTCGCGCAGATGGGTGGAGAACTCGTCATAATGGTAATAAACTTGAACCGCCTTTTGGAAGAACAGGTTTACACGGTGCTGTGAAGACACAAGAACACAACGTGCAGGGCAGAGTTGGAGTCTGTGAATTAGTCTGAATTCTCATTGTAAGAAATGATCAACTGAAAATGCGTGAATAAGCAAACAAGATATATTTGATTTAATTTAAACTGAAAAAGTGTAACCGTAGTTTAGATACTTTCTCAGTCCTTCCAGTGGATCTTCAAACAGCTACACATTCTAACATTCACATTCATTCAATTCTCTTATGGATTGGGTGAGGGAATACAAAACTTTTTTTCTAGTTATATCTTTATTTCTGCACAGAGAACGCAGAGTAAAAAGTGTCTATGTTTACATGCAGTCAATATTCGGGTTAAGGTCCATATTGTGGTTACTGAAACATTGGGAATAAGCAGTTTCCAAGTGAGAGCAAACAGGGTTATTCCTGTATCCATGGTGATTGTAACCTCCCACTCCCCTTTTTTCGTGGATCTTCCTATCTCGCTACTAACCAAATGCCAGGATGTTTGTGTCTTTCATCACACTTATGAAGTGATTGGTTTCCTCCTCACTCCAAAGTAGTTCCTGGACTCCAAAGACAAAGATTCCTTGCCTTGGTTTTCAAAAAAACGAAATATGAGCATATTCCGGCTATTCAAATGGGTTATTGGTGTTTACATGTCTGCGCGAGGCCGGGTTATCGCTAATATTCCGGTTAGAAAAGGCTTATTTGACTGCAATGTAAATGTAGCCAGTGAAAGCAGGTTTACACCACGTTAGGGGCACAGACGGCGCCTCCAAGAGCTTAAAACAGATGCGGCGCGAACATTAGCCTCCACTATAAAATAGATTAGCTTTGCTGCTGCTTGGTTGAATATTCATTTTGCACAGAAACGGTCAATTTATATGTTTGAAATTGGAATTTGCTACAATGTGGTCCCTTCAGGAGGATGTGGATGCGTGCAGATATCCTAAAAAAAAAAAGTAATGTGTGTGGTTTTTTATTTGCTGTCAAATAAATGAAATGAAATACACCGCAGCCCTGGAAGAAGGAGGTTAATGTAACAAGCTTTTAAATCTAAGATTGACAGGAGTGATCGGATCTATTGGGTTGATGGTCGAGGTCAGGTCTGGGTCAGTTTCTGTGGACGTGAGTTAAAGCGTGAATGAGGTTACTGCACTTAGGTCTGATGGATTTACCAACGTGTATATTTGTATTAGCATATTATAATGGTAGAAAATCATATGTAGATAACACGAGTCAGGGCTGAAGAAATGAGAAGGAACAGACCCCTGAGGAGCATTGGAGGAGAGGTTGATGAGGTCAAGAGGACGCTCCACACCGATGCAGACACTCAGTCGTCCGATTAAAATCAGTGTGCAGCAGACGCAGACACGGCAGCTTTACAAGTCCGCATTTCCTCGGTCGCCATTAACGCCATCAAATGCAGCAGAGGTCTGGTTACAGTGAAACAGCAGCGTCTGAACTCAACATTGTGTCTTTCTCAATATCAACGATGAGTGAAGATCAACTCGGCAGGACGCCACTTTGCACTTATTCATAGCTATCATTTATTGTCATTTTTGGTTTTTGAGAATATGAGGATTCTGAGGAATTTTCTCTGTCTTGTTGATATATTTTGTGTATGTGAGCCAATTTAAAAAAAAACAACAAAAAAATCAACTTTCTGCCACAGACAATTAATTTGATTTATGCTATTTGAAAAAAACGGAACCTGGACGGAACTACATTTGAACGGAGAGATTTAACCCTGAAATGACTATGGTTTCAATTTCTGAATTTCATTTGATTTTTAGATAATTTCCCTTTTTTTTTAAATTCAATGAATAGCTATTTATGGAAATTTTGTTTACAAAGTGAATTTTATTTTGAAAGGTGTTTGGTTTGCTCTGCACAGCACTATGAGTCTAATGTGCCAAATGGATAAAAGTTGACTGACTGACTGACTGACTGGCCGGCTTGTTTCCAGGCAGGTCGATGCGAGCCAAAACTCCTGGAGGGCGACCTGGTGGTCCTCATCAACGGTCGGGACATTTCTGAGCACACGCACGACCAGGTGGTCATGTTCATACGGGCGAGCAGAGAGTCGCACTCCCGCGAGCTGGACCTGCTCATCCGACGCAAAGGTTCGTAGCCGGGACGCCGCACCGCCTCGGCTCATCCTCGGCCCTTTTGAATACGTCCTTGAACATCCTTGCCTTCCAGGCCCTGGACGGGCAGCGGCCCTGCTGCAGCTCCCTCCCGCCCTCACGCTCGGCGGCCAGTCGCACGCGGACAAGCCGCAGTCGCCCGGCAAGTCGGAGCGGGTCACCACACTGGAGGAATCAATGAGACAGCTGGAGAGGGGCATCCAGTCGGGGACTCTCTGCTTCCACTTTGAGGTATTTGAGAGGGCAGGTGGGATCCAAACAGTGGACGGAGGTTTATGACAGAGCACTTATTTCTCTTTAAGCGGGATTTAGAACGTCCCACCCTGCTCATGTGGGAGGACATAATGAGCCTTTTAAGTGCGGTTTGGGGGACAGATGTTGGCCCTAATCTGTATTTCAACAGACATACAGTGGCTTGGCCTGGGATTTCTAGTCTCGGTTAATGTACATTTCTGCGCGCGTGTCTTTTTTGACCTGCTTGTGCGTTTGCATTCTTGTCATTTGTAGAACTTGTACAGGAGGAAGCCCGGCCTGACGCTCAGCTGCGCTCGGCTTCCTGAGAACATGGAGAAGAACCGATATAAGGATGTTTTGCCATGTAAGTGCTGGCCCCCCCAACACACACACACACACACACACACCTGCACGCACACACACACCTGCCTGACCCCCCATTCCATCTTTATCTCTCACCTTGATCTGGACCTGCGCTGCGAACCGCCTCATGAAATTTAATTGGCTGATCCCGCTTTCAGACGACGCCACCAGAGTCACACTGCAGGGCCAGGAGGACTACATCAACGCCAGCCACGTCACGGTACACACACACACACACATACACAGAGCGCTCATAGCCATGCGTGTCCTGTCTGCGTCTGAATGTAAACTCATCCCGTGCGTGTGTGTCTGCCGTGTGTGTCTGTTTGTGTTGTCTCTCTCTGTAGGTGGCTCCCCCAGTGTCTGGTGTGTGTTTACGTTACGTCGCAGCTCAGGGCCCGCTGCCGCAGACCTGCACTCACTTTTGGCAGAGTGTGTGGGAGCAGCAGTCGCACACCATCATCATGCTTACAACTCTGACAGAGAGAGGACGGGTATACAAACTCCTGCACCGTAAACACACACGCGAGTAAACACGCGCAAAATTACACGGCTCGCTATCGGCACATCACCGCTTGGAATCAATTAAAAGTGTCGGCGGCGATGTTTACGCGCAATAATAATTGTCTGACAAAGTTGTTAGTGAGTCTTTACAAATAAAGGGTGAATGTCGGCAAGCGAGATAAATAACGGAGACGAGACAAGCAAGCAAGTGAGTTATCGAGGGCTTTTAGGATGAAGTCTTTGTCTCGCCTCGCCTGTTGCTTGGTAACCAGATGCTCTCATTAATTGATCATTCTCCTGACACTCGTCAAGTGCCTTGACTTTCACTCCACGTGGGCACACACACACACACACACTTAAATTGACAGTCAGTCAGATCAGTTCCTGCTCATGCCGGATGTGTGTGTGTGTGTGTGCGTGTGCGTGTGCGTGTGTGTGTGTGAAGGTGCAGCAGCAACACTGTATTCTGACTGATGACTCATGTCTAAAGTAATATGATTTTTCTGTGTGTGTGTGTGTCATGCTAACAGACCAAATGCCACCAGTATTGGCCACATCCACCGGAAGCAAAGGATTATGGGCACATGCGTGTGAAGTGTCACTCGGAGGAGTGTAACCTGGCCTATGTGACGCGGCACTTTACCCTGACAAACACACAGGTACGTATGGTTGGGGCCTTCCGTGACGACATGAAATACCCCCCACACACACGTACACACACACATGTGGCCTGAAACGAGGCCTGAAACGATAAAAAATGTTGCTGGACGATATATTGTCCCACAAATTAGTGCCAATATACGAAATTATTGTCAACATTATTTTTAGATCATTTTTTAACAAATGTAGTGATAATATGGCATAATAATGCAAGTACATCCTTTAAAAAGCAATAAAACATAATTTCTCAAGAGTATTTAACATTGTAATTGGATGTCAAGATATTTTCATGAGGCTCAGTGTGTGGTTGCTAGCGGCGCCGCCTCCCCCCAATGACACAAAGAGACTGGATGACTGACAGGAGGGCTCACTCCACTCATTTTATTGAACCAAGACGCCCACCAGGTGCTGAGACCGATGCACAGTGAACCCTCTTGACATCCAGCCTGTTTGGTAGCGGGAGACGAGGAAAACAAACACAGGCAAAATGAGACCGGCAAAATGATCGGGTTTGTCGTCATTTATTGTGCGATTAATTGAGTTATTGGTTGTTGTGACAGGCCTACACACACAGAAAAAAAGAACACACACCTATTTTGGTTGCATGTGCGGTGACATGTGCCACGTTTGCGCCATATGCCACCGAATAACACGGCTCACCACAGGCAACACACACTCGCTTCCGTGTGCGTGGGTTGGAGTGTGTGTGGGCGGGTGGGCGGGTGGGCCGGTGTGTGTGTGAATAAATCTGTGCAGGTGTGTTCATAGATCTTTTTGGGAAGTCCTCATGTGGTGGCTAATCAGATCAAAACAAGCTGCACATTAGCTTCCATGGTGAACAGGTAAACGTGAGGCTCAAGGAGTGAAATATGACCACACGCACACAAAACACACACACACACACACACACAGTCATAGATACTGCTGTGTTGGCCCATCTGTTCCTCTGGCCGAGCGAATAAATCCCCGCGTGGAGTCGCAGCACACATGCCCATTACAAACTCCAAAGTCAGCTGTTCTATCCCCGCCTTCACTTTTTCTTCCAACACTTCCTCCCCCTACTCTTCCTCCCCGCCACCACCTCACCTGACATTCCTCACTTCCTGTTTTGTCGCTCTGCACTTCCTTATCTCGGCATTCCCCCAGCTCACTCGCTCTCAACAGCCGAAATAATGCTTGTTATGTATCTCAGCCTGCAGGACGAGATTTGATTCCTAACCTGTTCCTATGACGACTATGTACTGGTACAACGTTGAGACATATTTGTGTGCGCATGTGTCTGTGTGCGTGTGTGTGTGTATGTGATTTAGCAAGGTGAAGAGCGCGCGGTCACACATCTGCAGTACGTCGCATGGCCGGACCACGGCGTACCGGACGACCCCTCGGACTTCCTGCTGTTCATCAGTTCGGTCAGGGAGAGGAGGAGAGGTGAAGAGCCGCTCATGGTGCACTGCAGGTAACACACACACACACACACACACACAGTCACACACAAACATGTTTGAACAATGCTTACATGCACCGTGCATTGCTTGCGTGCTGAATGGCCCTTTCAGCGCCGGCATTGGGCGGACAGGTGTTCTGATCACCATGGAAACGGGGCTGAGCCTGTTGGATGAGGGTCGGCCGGTGTTCCCGCTGGACATCGTCAAAACACTAAGGGATCAGCGCGCCATGATGGTTCAGACCACGGTATACACACACACACACACACACATACAGAACACTGCCACCATTGTTCATCTCAACTATAATGAACATTTTTGCAGTGGGTAAGAAAAACATCCATGAATACATCAGAATAAAAGATGAAATTAATGAACAAACAAATTAATTAAAAAAGAAGCACAAAAACGTATCAAATATGGGTTTTATTGATACTGATGAGCTCGAGTAGGCCTGCTGTCCAGGGAGAGCTAAGTGGGAACACAGCATAAATGCCACTGCTGCTTACGTCCAACGCCCTTATTTTGAAAGGGGACCAGCTCCCTTAGATGGCCTTTTTCTCTGATGTTTTTATGCTGATGGAGCATTTCCTCAGGTTGCCATCACACGTGCCTCAAACATGCACAGTCAGAGGACATGTTGTCACGCAAAGAATGCCATCAATCCTTTCGTTGGAGAGTATTTCTTTTTTTGTAAATTTTGGTGTTTGAGGGACTTGCTGAATTTCAGAAATTCCCCGACAAGATCCAAACCAAAAATAGGTCAGTGTGTCTCTTAGTAGTTTAAGACGATGCACTTCAATGGAAGGTGTTACACTTTGAAACATGGCAGACATATAAAGTTTATATCTGGGAATTGCACTTTTTTTTCCAGCCATTTGTTTCGAAAGAGTTAGTGCCAAAAGATATGCAGAGTTTTATTTTCAAAGTAGTGATATTTCACACACGTGTTTCAGACGGGCTGCAGATGGAATCACATTTTGTCTGCCCGGGTGTATTTATAGCTGCAATCTGGCTAGTCAAATTTAAAAATAATAATAATGAGTTTTATTTATAGGTACCTTTCAAGACACTCAAGTTCACCTTAGCAACACATTTTCTCAGATCATTGAACAATATATCAGTAAATTAGACAATAAAATTCACCTTACAATGTAAAAAAAAGTATAAACAAACAGAAGAAACAAAGAAGAATGGAAAGGATTGCAAACCGAAAGAATAAAAGGACAAATATTTTCATAAGTTTAAAAGAAAAGAAGCCTATAAGATTTTTTAATTTTTTCTTTTACGTGGTGTGTTTCAGAGCCAGTTCCAGTTTGTGTGCGAGGCGATCCTGCGCGTCTACAGGGAGAAGCAGGGGGGCTCGGCGGCGCCGTAGCTCCGTCCAGAGGTGGGATCAGACACACTTCAGCCTCCCCAGAGGGACCAAACCGACATGAACCTCCGCGATGGTACTCAGACGGGATAAAGAGGAGGAGAGTCGGAACGCAGCTGTGTGTCCTCTGCGTGATTTATACACAGAATATGAATCCTACACCCGGTCTGCCTTAGATATTGCTGATAATGCAGTGAGCTTGTTTAGGCTGCGCTCTCCATCGAGGCCGATTAAAGACTGATGTGAGCTGCTAATCTCTGTCCATAGAGGCCACTCAGGAATGATGCCTCTCCTCCTCCACTGACGCCTCCCCGCCGCGGCGCAGACGGAGCCTTATTATTAATCTTTTAGTTTATCCGCGCCTCCCCGAGCGTGGCGGAATGTAGACGACTACAGCAGGTACTGCGCGGGGTCAACTGCCGTCTGAGGAGCACCCGATCCACTTTTTCGTCACTGTTAAATTATTACAACACTAAATAAACACACCGATTTCTACCCACGTGTCTGCTTAATCATTCATTCCGAGCAGGATGAGATCATGAAATGAGGTCACACTCTGTTGTCGACCAAGGTTCAAATCAATGCAGCTCTCTGTATTGGCCTCACAGACTATTATTTTACTAAAAATGTCATTTCTATTATTTATTTATTTTTCCCCATTTGTTGTTACTCGGTGCTGTGTACAGTATTTACACTGTCATCACTAACGAGCCTAATATGTGAGGAGGAGATTCACACTTTCAGTATCTCGTCACTCGCAATACTGAATTAGTACCCGTGTGGGTGTTTGTGTTTATACTACGGCTGAGTTTGTGTCTTCAAGCTGCCGATGCAAATTACCTTTGTAAACTCAAACATTTTAAACATATTCGGATTTGAGCGCTTTTTTCTTGCCCGCTGAAAAATATCAGAGTAAAGGACTTTGTAATTAAAGAAGTTAGTATTTGTCTCCCTGAAGTTTTTCTACTCTTTTATTTATTTGTTTATATTTCATTTATTTATTATATGTATTTATAGGATGGAATAGAATCTTGATTGTGTACATAAAGTGGTACAATGAAACACCCTAGAAGCAGTGCAATCTTACAGTATAAGTAATATTTTCAGAAAATACTTGAAAAATAAGTGTTAAAATGGTCAAAAGAAGAATATTTCCCCAAAATATTTTTTTTAAATTTGGAAAAATAAAAATACAAATGTATTTAATATTTCCCAAAAATATTTTTACTTTTTTGAAAAATAAAAATACAAATGTATTTAATATTTCCCCAAAATATTATTTTTAAAAATTGGAAAAATACAAATAAAAATAGATTTAATATTTCCCAAAAATATTAAAAAAAAAAATTGGGGAAAAAAAATGTATTTAAAAATGATGAGTGGATGGATGGAGAACTGAGCGACCCACGACTGATTGGCCGACAGGTGGCGCTGGTTGTCGAGCAGCGGCGGCGGCGGCGGCGGCTCGGCCCGTGAGCAGCAGCAGCAAGAAGTTTGTTCTGCGCGGTTTGTGCGCATGCGCAGTGCGTGCTGTTTGTCCAGTTCCGCTGGTTGACTTTTTTCCTACCTGAGAGGTGGAACTAGTTTCGGTTCGCCGCTCCAGAGGTGGCCGCACTCTCCTCCTCCCTCCCCGGCGTCCGAGCGAGCGACACCGGGGCTTCCCACCGCGGAGCGTCGGAGCGGGATACCTCCGGGGTTTGAGTGCGGGTGGGAGAGAGAGGAGCGAAGCGGGGAGGCAGGTGTACTGGAGGACCGGAGGGGGAGGAGGAGGAGCAGCGGGGAGGAGGAGCGGGGAGGAGGGGGGCGCTGCTGCCGCCGGAGACCTCCGCACGCTCGGCGCCTGGAAATCAACTGGTTGGCGCCTCGGAGCTCCGTAGTTTGATTAGTATGCGCTCCGAGTCCCCACGCTGCCGCCGACATCCAGCCTGAGGAGCGGCGGCGGCGGCGGCAGCGGCGGCGGCAGCGGAGGAGACAGGACCCCGGCTCGGCCGACAGCTGCGTGCGGGACCGCGGCGTGCGGGACGGAGCCTCCGCGGAGCCGCTCTCCCCGCGGACCTCAAACATGATGGGCTTCCTGCGCCGGACGTTCAGCCGCCGCTCGCGGAGCCGCTTCCAGGCGCGGGGGGTTGCGGGGGGGGGGGACGAGCGGGACGGGAAGGGTGCCGGAGGAGGAGGGGTGGGGGTTGGGGGGGGGAACCCCCTGCTCCTGGCCCACCAGCAGCAGGTCGTACACGCGCCCGCCGTGGTGACCGGGGGGGCGTCGGTGCACATCCCGGCCGCGGGGACGGCGAGGACCACCATCAGCTGCCGCGTCCTGCTGCTGGACGGCTCGGATGTCAACGTCGACCTGCCTGTGAGTGATGTGAAGCCCACCCGGGACAGTGGGGGGTGGTGGGGGGGCACCCGAGGGGACCGTCAGCTGACTTACAGGGGTCCCGCATCAACATATAGGGCAGGATTGAGGTAGACTTTAATTGACATCAGTTTGCCTTAAAGTGTCTTAATTTGAAAAGACGTTGCTTATTGTCATTCAAAAGCTCCCTAATACATGCTTTTATTTTGGTGGGGAACCTTGTAATCACTAATTATTGATCCATTCAGCACCTGTAATCAGCAGCTGCTTTCAGCTGACCACAAAAATGTGTCATTTTAGAACAAATAACACGTTATTTAAATGTAGTAGAGCCCAATAATTGTCAATTATATATAATTATTGGTAAAAATAAGCACTGATAAATCTAGTATATGTCAGCAAAAACAATCTCGGACTCCACTGTGATGATGTGGTGTAGATGAGTTCCGTCTGGCCTCCATCCTGCTTGTTCATGTGTGTGTGTCCGGTGTGTGTGCGTGTCCGATGTGTGTGTGTGTGTGTGTCCAGTGTGTGTGTTGTCTCTCCCTGTGTGCTGTGAGATGTGCAGCTCCCGATGGCCTTATGATCAGCTGGCTCGTGGCATTACATCCATCGCGACTGCAGGGAAATCCAACTAAGATAGTAAAGATACGGACCTCGAGCTGCCCCCTTCTCGCTCATCTACAGCCTCCTCTCTCTCCCCTCTCTCTCCTCTCTCTCTCTCTCTCTCTCTCTCTCTCTCTCTCCATCCGTCCATCTGATTTCCCTGAAGGAATCCCTCGCTCTCCCCCCGGCTTCCCTCCTTCTCCTGTCTTCCTTCCTAATCTGCTCTTACTCTCCCCATGTGACGTGCCCTCACGCTCATCTTTCACACACTGCCTCCTTGCTTCTTTCTCTGGTGCTCCATCCATCCATCCATCCATCCATCCATCCATCCATCCATCCATCCATCCATCCACCCCCCCCTCCTCCTCCTGCCCTCCCACCCACTCCTCTCCCTGTCTCTCTCTCTCTCTCTATTCCCAGACTCCCTGATCTGATTTACCACTGTGGGGACTCTCTGTCACGGACAAGCACTACACTGAGCCAGTGTGTGTGTGTGTGTGTGTGTGTGTGTGTGTGTGTGTGTGTGTGTGTGTGTGTGCTGGGTGTGTGTGTGTGTGTGTGTGTGCTGGGTGGGGGTAGGTGGGCTGATGAGTGAGTGTGTGGGCATGCGTGCGTAAGTGCCATCTTGCGAGATGTTTTCATTTTTGAAGGTTGTGTGTGTCAGCGGAGCTGTTGCGTCTCTGCGTCACCTCCGCGCGCTTTGACTGGTGACTAGAGTGTGTTTGTGTGTGTGTGTGTGTGTGTGTGTGTGTGTGGGGGGGGTCATCATAGCTTTCACTGGTGTTAGTGGGATGAGAGATGACATCACGTGACAAACACAGAGTTTCCCAGCACAGCGGGCGAACTGGCGGCGCAGCCACAGGTGTGTTGGAACAAGTTTGTTCATGTTTCCCCAAAGGCAGCGAGGCAGGTGCAGCGGCTGCAAGCTTGTTAGTGTGTCACAGGGAGTGTGTGTTTGTGTGTGTTTGTGTGTGTGTGTGTGTGTTAGACGCTAAATGTGTGTGATAGAGGCCACGACCTCATCCAGCCTCTCTGGACTACATGCAGCAGAATGAGGTTTTTTTTGTTGTTTTTTTTCTGTCCTCAATCCCTTAATACCAGTGATTTCCTCACACATTCATACACACACCAGGAAGTTTAGACTGGTTATCAGGAGCCAAAGTACAAGGCTGTCATCCCTACACACACACACACACACACACACACACACACACACACACACACACACAAATGGGCCG
>CAESWR010000274.1:846111-857495 GCA_903171835.1 Mullus surmuletus | reverse complement strand
TTTGTCCCTCTGCAGAGCAAGTCCAAAGGCCAGGACCTCTTTGACCAGATCATGTATCACATAGACCTGGTGGAGACAGAGTACTTTGGGCTGCAGTACATGGACACGGAGCAAGTTTCAGTGAGTGTCCCCGAAAACAACACACACACACTCGCGTGGGTCGGCGTGGACCACCAGCTGAGCCTCCTCTTCCTTCCCTCCCCCTCTCTCTCTCTCACTCAGCACTGGCTGGACATGTCCAAGCTCATAAAGAAACAGATCAGAGGTGAGTTCAACTCTGATTGCCTTCCTAATTATGCCAACTTCTATGTGTGCATGTGTGTGTGTGTGTGTGTGTGTGCGTGTGTGTGCATGTGTGTAGGCAGGTAGGTGAGTGGGGAGCAGGTGGTGTGTGATCAAATGTTGACATGGTGATTAGCGTGTGCATTAGGAGCCGTACCCTTGTTTGCTCTCCACGCCGTAACAGGAGGGAGGAGGAGTGGGCGGGGTCAAAGGTGGATGTTGTTGTCCTTCACCTGCAGCAGTTCAGAGGCCTGAAAGGACGTCTGACATAATAACAGAATAAAGTACAAATATCAAAATAACGTATCTGGAAAAGTGCAAACTATACGTAAGTGGAGCATTTACATCCAAATCCAATCAAATGTATGAGAAGAAGCAGGAGGAAGTGAAATACTTGTTTAGCCCCGCCCCCTTTCTCACAGGACTATAATAGATCGAACTTGTAAAATCTCTGATATAAGCACTCCGATACTAGCAGTCCATTCCAGACTCCACTCCAGCACTTCTACTTATGTTAAAGGTTCAAATGTATGTAAGCCATTGGTTAATAATCAATGGGTCAGTTTTTCTCATAGCTGCTGTTGCTGACTATTGTTCTCTGTTTGAGTAATATCACTTGATCAAGCCTTTTCTAACATTCCGTACTACAAAATAACTAATAAAAGCGTCATTAATGCTGGCATTGGATTGATATTGGTATTGGCCAAAACTCAAGGCTGCAATATTGCTATCATATCAGTGAAAAAGTTGTGTCAGGACACCTCTAGTTGTGGGTTCGATTCCCGGTCCAGCACGCCTTTGTAGTCCCTCTCTGGACCCCCTTCCTGGTCAAACTTGAGCTGTCCTGTCTAATAACAAGGCAAGAAATGCAGAAAAAATAATAAGAGAATAACAATAAAAGAGATAAATCCTATAATCCAGAGGAAATGAAAATACACAGAACTATTAACTATCAAGAGATTTGACGATTTCCTTTCCTGTTTACTCCTGCTTACTCGCCCATAAACAACCACAAAAGCAGTTCAGCATATTCAAATGAGTTTAAATGAAGCTTGATAGTCTGGCTGGCAGTGATGGATAGGCAGGAACAACAAAAGACAAGGGAAGTTGAGTGATTAGATAACTTAAAAAGATTTGACTCAATTGAATACTTTCCCCATAGATTACTTTAACTCTCCAACCTCTTCCTTTTCACTAAATTCTTCACACTTTGCCTTCTGTCTTTTCAGATGATCCGCCTTTCAGACTGTTCTTTCGGGTGAAATTTTATTCTTCGGAGCCCAACAACCTGCGTGAGGAATTTACGAGGTAGAATTTTCACGCACACACACACACACATGCTGAGCAGAGCCTGATGATGATGAGGTCCAGAGGGGAGGCGAGGCTAATTACTTTGCTGCTGTGGGCAGATTCGAATCAGGGCCAAATGGACGGAGAGTTAAAACAAAGTCTGTGTCAGAGAGATGTGGAAAACACTCGAAAACACCCGATTGATTTGCACTCACCTCCGCTGTTGTCTCCTCGCAGGTATCTGTTTGTGCTGCAGCTCCGACAAGACATTTTGTCCGCCAAGTAAGTTGTGATTGATGACAGCACGGCGTACAATGACACGACGACCAACAACATCAACATGTCATAGTGGGTTAGCCGAGCGTAGCTCCAGACAAAGACCACAAAGAGCTGATGGGGAGGCTTCAAGAATCGGCGCTGATGGTTCCTAAAACTGCTGAGTCATTGTTTTATTGTGGATAAAACAAAGTACAGACAAAGTAAAACAGCTAAAATGCCCTCCTACTGTTGTGGCGCGAGGGAGCAGTATATCCTGGATGAAGTCTGAAGAAGAACAGGGTGTATATATGTGAAAATAAATACACACGTTTACATACACACAACCAACATTGAAACCACAAGGCTCTGAAATTCAGCGATGAGGGTCCCTAAAACTGCCGAGTCACCATTTCACTTACGCTAACCAGCTAAAATGTCCCTCAAACTGAGTTTATTATGGAGTGAGAGTGGTATCTCACAGATGAAGATTAAAGAAGACTAAAATTGGAGTATAAGCGTTGTATCCTGAATGAAGCTTCAAGAAGAACACAAATAGTCTAAAATATGGAGAAATTTGATAAAAACACCAACATTTATACACAGCTGAACGTTGAGATGAAAAGGCTCCAATGAGCCCAAAAATTGCTGAGTCACCGCCTCACTCAGCGTTGTTACAGATAGAACAAAGTGAACACTTGGCAAGCTAAGCTGTGCTAAAATACCCTCATATTTATTGTGGAGTGTACATGCGTGTAATATATGTAAAAATATCAATATTTACATACACAAAATGGCCTTTGTCAGTGACCATTTACTAGCTAGCAAGTACACTAGCTGCGAGCTTCGCCAAAGTCATACACAAAGAGCTCCTCTAAGTGGATTGAATGGGGTTGTAATATATTCCTGAATGAAATATACCTTTAATTATCCAATATAAATTGAAGCAGTGAGCAAAACCGTTATTAAAATGCTGTTTGTGTATTACATTAATAGAAATATAATATGCTAATTCCAGAATCGTGCGTTGCTGAATTCGACCTCAGCAACACATCAGCAATTTTCTGGTAATTTCTCCTCATTTCTGGGAACTTCTGGGTCTCACACACCTCACGTCTACACAGGTCACCCAGATAAAGAGTTTGTGAGATGTCTGCGAAGCAAACACACGCAAACACACACACACATGCACAGAGATGGTGTGTGTTACCTCTCCCTGCTCCTGGCTCTAACTGGGCCATAGATCCCCTGAGTCCAGCTCTATTATAAAGCTCAAGATCAGGAACAGTGGGGGGCTGCTTATTTTAGGAAAAGGGTTGCTCCTCTCCTTGAAACATCTACACACACAAAACACACACTCACACACACACACAGTCTGGGCCGTGCAGACACATTGATGTTGTTGCAACACGTGTCACAGCAGTTTAGCGCTTTGGATCGTGTTTGTCGTGTTCTATCATAACGCTGTTGCTTCCCCCCCCTCATTCCTTCAGATTGAAATGTCCGTACGACGTCTCAGTCGAGCTGGCAGCGTATTGTTTACAGAGTAAGTTGGGTTTTTTTTGTTCATCATCGCTTACACAATCTTTCATCCTGCCTGTGATATGGGAAGTTGAACAAACGAGCAAAGATGTAAAGTGAGAAAAGTAGCAAATGAGTTTGTTGGTTTTGAGGCTAACCCCCAGGTTGTTTTCTGTGTTTGGTGTGTGTTTTTTACACTCACACACAGCTCTTTGTGTGTGAGTGCGTGTTTATTTGTAATTAACGCGAGTGAAAGCAGCTGTTTGCGGATCAAAGTCCTCGCAGGCTGTAACCGAGTCCCCCCCAAAAAAACCTCACTGGGCCTAAATTGTACCGGCTGCATTCATTTCATCTGTCCGTCGACATACATTAGTGGTTTCCTTGGTTTTGCAAGTGTGTGTGTGTGTGTGTGTGTGTGTTTCTTCGTCAAGGCGAGATGGGAGACTGCGATCCCTTGGAGCACTCTCCGGAGCTGGTGTCCGAGTTCCGATTCACTCCGAAGCAGAGCGAGGCGATGGAGGCCGACATCTTCAGCAGGTGGCTGGAGCTCAGGTGAGGCGGGGCGTCCTGCCTTTACACACGCACACACGCACGCACACACACCCCTCCCTCGGCCACCCAGCGGAAACCAGGACATGTAACATTAGTTGCCAAAGTACTTTTGCTGTGTCAAAGCGCGGCGCTGGAGGGCGTCCAGCGGTTTGACCTGAGCGGGTTTATCTCCTCATTGGTGGAGAGAAGTGGGGCATAAAGCCGAGCAGAAAGGGAAGCAATTTCGCAGCTGTCTTTCAACGCCGGCATTTCAACTGGGGAGAGCGTCTAAATTTCACCGTCCCTCCCCTGTCTCCTCCTCCTCCTCGCTCTCACTGCTCTGTGCGCCGGATTAAGGGATTAATCCCTGAAGGGTCTTGATTGATTCTGTGCAGTGTTTAACCCAGACGCGGTCTGATTGCTCCCATCTCAGATTAGATTACACACATATGCTGTGCTTCACCCGCACAAGGACGAATCCATACACACACTCGCACACGGCGGGATGCTCGGTGAACATTTCCCTCCGAGCTCACACCTTCTACCAGGAAAGGTCATGCAGCGAGTGGCAGCATCCGTAGGTTTTCGCAAAACCAAGCAGCCGCACAATGTCGAGGTGATGTTTTTGGTGCGAAAGCTCAACGTTGGTGTTCTGTTTTTTTCTCTTTTCCCATGTTGTCAGGGGAAAGAGTCCATCTCAGGCTGAGATCTCCTTCCTCAACAAATGCAAGTGGCTGGAGCTGTATGGCGTGGACATGCACTTTGTGAAGGTGCGCCCGTTGATTTCCTCTCAAAGTGTGCACAGATACAGATGTTGTGCGGCCCTGAGAGCTAAAGGGGTGTGTCGCGTTTGTAGGGTCGGGATGGAGGAGAATACGCGCTGGGCCTCACCCCGACTGGCATCTTGGTGTTTGAGGGATCCAACAAAATCGGGCTCTTTTTTTGGTAAGTGTGTATTCTTCTCACCAAAGACGATCCCATTAAGCCCCAGTGGAGGAGGTCTTTCAGACACAATGGCCTTTAAATTGAAAATGGCCGACTTCTTTGTACATCTTAAGGAGATCTAGCTATGTGTCACATTGATGAAACCTATCAATGGGGACTCTAGCTAACCATTTTGCTCCACCTGTGTCAGCTAAAACATTACATTTTCATGGGATTCTGATGTGTGTGCAAATGTTCGGTCCCTCAAAATCTTTAGCTTTAGTCTCAAAATGATACTCAGAATATAATCAGTACGGGAACAAGAGGACCATCTGCACCATTCCATAAAAATATGTCGTCTAACAAAAGAAGCACTTTATGAGGTCAGGCTTTTTGGATGCTGAAACGCTGTCCAACTGAGAGAAAAATACTGCGTCGTGACGATGAGTCATTTGATGGATGATAACAGGAAAATAACAATATAGGTGATTTACCCTTAACGCAGAGGGATAGTTGACCAAATAATGACAATTCTGAGGCAAGGGAACTTCAGGTGAATTTCTGATTCAGTTGGAGTAAATGGTGGCAATGATTGCAAAGTCTTAAAAGTACATAATACATCTATAAAGTACCTGCTGACCAGAGGTGATCCAATTGTCCTGGTGCACCCACATTGAAAGTTGTTTTGAAAAAAACGTGTTTTTAGCCCTCTTTACTGTCCTTTATACTCATGTCTTCACGCTAGAACCATGAAATCCTGCAAAACTGTGCAGACGTGTGTATCTGTGGGTTTTGTTAGCATATCACTTGGAAACTTAAGACACACAAGGAATATCAAGGCTTTTTGTTGATGTATTATTATTTTATGAGTCACCATTCACTTTAGTTTTATCAAAACTATGATCCTGGAATTTTTTAAAAATCACCTTACGCTGCATGGCCATTGGGGTGACGCTAATGGTTTGTAAGACTGCTGAGTCGCCATTATGTCATGGATAAAACTACAAACAAAGTGAAGTCCTCCAGCATCTTTGCTAAGCTAACCAATGCTATGCTAACCAGCTAAATTGCCCTCATACTGTTGTGGAGTGAGAGAGCGGTATATCCCGGATGAAGCTCCAAGAAGAACACCGTGTAGTGTGAAATATATGGGAAAAATAAATAAACAAAGTTTACATACACACAACCAACATTGTAACCTAAAGGCTCTCTTATTCAGCATTGAGGGTCCCTAAAACCGCCGAGTCACTGTTCACTTCAGGGTCTTTACTGATAGAACAAACTAGACACAAGGTGAAGTCCCATAGCCTCTTTGCTAAGCTAGCCTGCGCTGTGCTAACCAGCTAAAATTCGCATTGTGCAAGAGTAAGAGTTGTATCTCTTGGATGAAGCTTCATGAAGAACACAAATAGTGTAAAAAGTTTCAAATATATGTAAAAAATGAATATACATCAACATTTACATACACACAACCAACGTTGTGATGAAAAGGCTCAGAGAATCAGTGCTAATGAGGCCATAATTCGCTGAATCACAACTTCACTTCAGCATTGTTTCAGATTAAACAAATTGAACACTTTGCTAAACTAATCTCTGCTATGCTAACCACCTAAAATGCCCTCAAATTTATTGTAGATGGTGTGAAATATACACATAAAAATATCTAAATCTATATACAAGACTACACTAATGGCCATTGGAAGTGACCATTTACAAGCTAGCAAGTACATTATCTTACTAGCTTGCTAGTTTAGTCATACACAAAAACCTTTTCTAAGTGAAGTTGATGGGATTGTAAATGAAATATACCTTTAAATATCCAATATTAATCAGAGATATGTGCATTAACAGCTATTAAAAAGCTGTTTGTGTATAAAATTAATAGAATATAACGTATAACGTAATTCCTGATTTGTGCAGGCCTGAATTCAACCTCAGCGAAATGCAAACTAATTTCTGCTCTTTGGTGAACTATCCCTTTAAGTCCTTAAGGTCCAATTGGTGTCCGTGTGTTTCCTCCAGGCCCAAAATCACTCGTCTGGACTTCAAGAAGAGCCGACTGACGCTGGTGGTGGTAGAGGACGACGACCAGGTGAGCGTGTCCACCTGCGTGAACGGGCGGCGGCGGCGTGTGCAGGTTGCGAGTGGGCGGTCGGGCTAACGGTGCTGCTGTGCTGGGTTGCGTGCAGGGCCGCGAGCAGGAGCACACCTTCATGTTCCAGCTGGCCAGCGCCAAGACCTGCAAGCACCTGTGGAAGTGCGCCGTGGAGAGCCACGCCTTCTTCCGGCTACGGCAGCCCACCGCAGGCAAGGCCGGCCGCAGCGACTTCACGCGCCTCGGCTCGCGCTTCAGATTCAGGTAGACACACACCTGCCACACACACACACACACACACAGACCGCTCACACCGTGCGCTGTCCACTGACCCACTTTGGCAGTTTGTGGCCGTCGCTCACACCGGCGTATGAAGAGTAATGTGTCACATAAATCCTTTGTATCTATGGTTACAGTGTATCTATGGTTACATGGAGCTGTTCCTATGGTGACTGAGATATTCACTTTATATTGTTTGTTTTTCTTTTGACCGTGATCAGTAATGGATGGAGAAAGCGCTCACATTTGAAGGGCATGGCATGGAACTCATCGCGGCACCACCGCCAAATTGGGGAGAAAAACTCTGTTAAACAAAAGCGCGAAGCAAAAATGAATGCTTCCTGATCTTTTTTTGAGCTTAGACAGATTGGATAATGTATCTGGAGTTAATGTGATGCACAGTGGCTTTGTGTTTCCCCGAACAGTCCTTCAATCAGGTTAGTTGGAAGAGAAACTTGGCAAGCTTTCGGGAGATATCCACTTCATTTCACTCACCACGTCTGCCGTCGCCTCTTCTTAAGCTCAGTTGTTTGAGTACACTGAGGATTTGGTTGTTGAGAATTTCGGAGGAATGATGACTCGATTAGAAGTGCACCACCAATTGCACCACTTTTAGTTACGCCTTAAAAGATGTGATTAAAAATGATGAAATATATTGATTAATATATTGATTGGCTCTCCAACGATGCCAATTTTAACCCTTTCGAGGCCAATTTACATTATGCCACACTGGTTTTCATTGTTAGTCTTTGCAGCTGCTTTGGCTCCCCTGCTGATCTCACTCTCACTTTGGTGTGGAATATCTTTGCTTTCTTTATTCAGTTACAAATACAAGGAAGTTGTTTCTGGAGGTTCAGGAAACCTCTGATCCACTGTAGCCCCCCCCCCACCTCCCTCCCTCCCCTGGACAGTGAGCTCTGCGTTGGCATGGCGACAGGCAGCAAGTCCTTGGCTTTGGGCAGCCAGATCTCTGCTTCTGCTGGACCGATTTCTTTCAAACTAAAACTGATGTGCGGCTTCAAGTCATTTGATGTGGAAGTTGTTCTACGTTCCTCTGTGATTTTTTGTCAAAATGGGGCTTTAACATATTATAAAACTGGCATTTTTTCACTTTTTTTCAGTTGTTTTTGAACTTTCTTTTTAATAACAAGCGAGAATATGGTGGATTTATCCTATAATGATGGATATATCATGGCCACAGCCAAAATGACAGATGTTTGAAAAGCAAAATTGACCAAAAATAGGAGCTGGGGAGTTTAAAATGTTCAGTAATTTCAAAACAGACATAGATTTTGAGCAAAAGTAATATCCCAAATTTTGCAGATTGACCCAGCCTTTCCCTCACACACACACTTGCACACACTAATCTCTGGTAGCAGCTTCCCCGGAGGGTAGCCCTTCTTGAAATTTCCTTATTAGGGTTGTCCCGATCCAATATTGATATCGGATAGCGGTCGATATCAGCAAAAATAACAAGTTATATCGGCCTGCCGGCCTATAATCTCTGATGTAAGCACTCTGATACAAGCAGTCCATTCCAGACTCCGCTCCAGCACTATTCTATCGATATCGGTATTCAATACGTATATCCAATACTCAAGGCTGCAATGTCGGTACTGTATTGGAAGTGACAATATTGTATCAGGACACCCCTAGTTAACAGGTGGTCTGCTATGAAATAAAATATGACATTTTTACAAAAACAGCACAAATCATACTTACTTTTATCACTTATTTTGTAGTTTAAAATGTGAAAAAAAGGCTTGATCAGGTGATATTACTCAAACAGAGAACAATAGCCAGCAACAGTAGCTATGGGAAAAACTGACCCATTTAATATTATGGTTTACATACATTTTAACCTTAAACATAAGAATATTGTGCATAGAAGTGCTGGAGCGGATCGGAGTGCTTATATCAGTAGGACTGGGTATTGTTACCAGTACCGATACCAGTACCCTTAAAACGATACTGAAACCAAAGGAGTACTTTATTTGATACGTTTTGTTACATTATTATAAATCATACATCAAAAGAAAGATTTTTACACAACTACATTTTGAAAGTCCTCAAATTACACATTTGCGGTGATTGGCTGTGAGTAAAACCATTTTTGTAGAGCTGGGTACAAACACAACTGCTTGCAGGTATCGTTTGACAGGCGCAGTTTCCATACTACTTGGTACTGGTTGTTTGGGTCGATACCTGAAAGGTATGGCGTACTGATACCTAGCCCTATGTAGTGGAGATTTTAGATGCGGGACGATATAATCCAATACTGGTTTTAGTGCTGATATCGGACTGATATCCAATACCAGTATTGGATCGGGACACCCCTAATATCGGATGGGTATTGGTATTGGCAAATACTCAACGCTGCAAGTGAAAACGTTGTATCAGGACACCCTTATTCTGTACTCCACCTTGTAACATCGTGGCTATTTATTCACATGTGGAATAACTCCGCCCCCTCCTCTGCCCATCGCAGTGGCAAGACAGAGTACCAGGCCACCCACGGCGGGAGGCTGAGGCGAGCCAGCACCTTCGAGAGGCGGCCGAGCAAGCGCTACCCCTGCCGCACGCACTCGCTGGGCAAAGGTGAGGCTTTATCAGTTGATGACTAATGGCGGAGCCATCAAAGGGATAATAGGGATTTTTTTTACATGAAGTTATAAGAGATCCTCACCATCAGTGTCATTCATCAGCACTGACTTTTTCCCCACTGCGTCCAATGAGTGGAGTTCCGGCCTAGTTTTGGTGTGGCAGAAAGTAGTTCCGTCTTGTTGCCGGGGTCACAGGGATAAAGCGCTTTGCTCCAAAAAACAATATGCGTTCAAAAGAGTAATCCATTTGCATCACAAATTCTTGGCCGTGAAAAAGTCCAACCCCGCAATCACCCAGTGCTATTTTCCCTCCCTTCGTATCACTGTGCGCACCTTTCCATCAGCTGAAGGAGGAAGGAGGTGGACGGAGACCGCTGTGACGCAAGAGAAGACGTTTCGCAGTAGTCTTCCTCCGAGTATGTAAACAGCGTGATACAAATGGAGGGAAAATAGTGCCTGGTGGTTGAGATATCGGACTTTTTCACGGCGATGCAAATGTATTACTCCTTTGAAAGCATGTTGTTTTTTGGAGCAAAACACTTTATCCGTGTGACCCCAGCAACTAGACGGAACTATTTTCTGCAACACCGAAACGGTGCCGGAACTACGCTCACGGAACGTGGTGGGGGAAAAGTCACTGCTGATGAACCACACTGATGGTGAGGATCTCATACAACTTCATGTCCAAAGATCTGAACTATCCCTTTAGAGGTCTCATGCACAGAGGGGGAGGGTTCAACACATGGGGGGGAGGTAGGGCTGTGAGAACAAGAACAAGTACAGCTGTTGAGCAGGTTCATTTAAAGAAAGCGCCCGGCATTCTTCTGCCTCAAGATTGGAGTGTCACCTCCCTGCGTTGTCAAAGGCGGTGACTCATAATCCATGCCTGCTGTGGGCAAAGGCAGCCATTCAGCACCGCTCATTTACTCCAAACACCTTTCATTTATTTGACATTTACTTAAGATGGAAATACAGAGGCAGCTACTTACTTCCCCGCTCACTTCACTTCACTCTCTCCTGCCCGCAGTTGCCATTTCTCCTGCAAAGCCGCCACACATCAGGTAAAAGCACCACACACACCTGCATGTTACCGCACTCCTTATCCGCCGACCTTGACCTTAATCCACGCCCTGACCTACATAATCTGAGGGGGCAAACACCTAAAATATCAGTTTTTTTTAATCCAAATACACACCTGTATGACGGAGTATTAGGGCTACATTGAGGGGACAAAAAAAACACAGATTTTGAGAATAAAGTCAGAATTTACGAGAATCTAGTCATAAATTTACGAGAATAAAGTCATAAGTAGAACAGCCTACCAATTACGACTTTATTCTCGTGAAATTATGACTTTATTCTCGTAATATTGACTTTATTCTTGTAAATTTATGACCTTATTCTCATAAAAATATGACTTTATTTTTGAAAAATTATCATTAATCCTTGTCAAATGAACACTTTATTCTCGTAAATGATCAGTTTATTCTTGAAGCCTGTGAAGAAAAAAAAAATTCCCCAATGTGACCCTAAAACTCCATCACACACCTGGAAAAGAGAAAAATGTCTGTTTTATTTTCCTTTTCAGCGCTCACGCCAGCCCT
>CAESWR010000274.1:818034-829213 GCA_903171835.1 Mullus surmuletus | reverse complement strand
CCCCCCCCCCCCCCTCCCCCGCACACACACCCCCGGCGCCGCGGCGACCCGTCAAAGCCCAAAGCCACAGTTGCAACCTCCATCTAATCTAGGCGCCCCTCTGCTGAGCCCTCAGCCAATCCTTACCTGCCACCCGCCTCAGACACCTTTAAATACACACCCATTCTTTGGGCTGCGTAATCATTGTCCTGGCCAGGTCGTGAGCGTGCATGGGCCCGTGGCCGCCGTGCATGAGGGCGTCCTCGGGGGCGTACTGTGGTGGCGGCAAGACATTAAAGAGACAGGTGACCACGACAGGAAAGTCTGTGATTCGAGGTCCCGCAGAGCCCAGGACATCTTCACTTTCTTCCCGGTTTGAATAAGAGCCGAGTTCTTCATTCAAGTCTAAGCAGGCAGCAGTGCGAGTGTGTGTGTGTGTGTACTGTGTGTGTGTGTGCGTGTGTGTGCGTGAGTGACAAAACAGGGAGAGGAGACAGGATAAACCCGTTTGCTAGCCTCTGGGCAAACACAGTGGATGCCTGCCGATACACACCCACAACGGAGGGAAGAATCTAACACTGGAGTCCAGGCGAGGCGTGTGAACGTTGACGGCGCAGAGGATTTGCACGGGACGGCCGCCGCATTCACACTTTCCATTAAAAGATTTGTTTTCAAATGGTTTTCAAAAGGAGGCCGCATCTCACCTGGAATCCTTGCACCGCCGTATTAATGAAGTCCTTGACCCCACTGCCGTTGTAGGTCAGACCCTGCATGCGCACCAGCCCCCCGGGGGAGGAGAGGGAGGAGGGGGAGGGGAAGAAGCCTAGGGTGGTGGGAGAGCCAGGTGGACTAGAAAAAAAAAGGGGAAAAAAACAGGGTGTTACCCTTTAAAATAGCAGAAATCTGCATGTTGGTGACGGGAATGGCTGTGGGGAAAGTGTGTGCCGACTGATGTTTGCCAGCCTCTGTGATAGCGTTGGGTTCAGTCATTAACCACCCTTGTTCCGAGCCTTCTCCTTGGGACAATGAAAACAGCCCGAAAAACTCACGCTGCCGGCTGAGGTGGACACGAAGCCCCAGAGCAACAACCGCAGCAGCAATCTTCTAAAGGTTGTTCTTAAAATACCCTGCTTGCCGTGCAAACATAGGAGATCAAACATCCCCAACAATACCGGTTTAGGTGCTTGCTCGCCCATTCACACACACACAAACACACACACACACACACATACATTCCCTTGAACTCCCTGCGCTTCTACTATTCACTGTGGTCCAACTAAATGTGGGAAAATGTGATCAACATTTGCAGAAAAGATATGCAAACACTCTTCATCCTTTCCGAAATGGCAATCTTGGTGTCAAATCAACTTAAAAAAAAAAAAAAATCAAAGCACCATTGGTGGATGATTTACTCATTAAGTGTTCGTGAAATGGTTAACAGTTAACCATCTCAGTAGCTATAGAATTCAAGCACAAAGCAAACTTGTCCCTCACTTCAATGTCAGTTGGTAATGTTTTCTCTTCACGTGCTGCATCAGTTCCAACTAGTCCATCTCACAGAATCATTACAGATGGGTTTTTAACAAAGATGGGCGGATAACATTGTTCCAATAGCATCTTTTTCTCCTGTCAACTAACCTGTCTCACGACGGTCTCAAACGCGTCAGTTATTGACTTGGCTTTGAATGGACAACAAAAAAAACCCTACTTTAAGTGTGAAACACTAGCTTTATGCCAGTAACAGTAAGGCATTTTAACCAATATGTATGGCTAAAATGTATGCTAGTAAAGCTAAAGAAATACTAGTTTGGCTGAGCGTTTAAAGAGATAGCTCATCAAAAAATAAAAATTCAGTCATCATCTGTCCACCCCAATGGTGATGATACGTCGAGTGGAGTTTTCCATAAACTCCACGTCAACAGTGACTGTGACTCAAAAGTCATACAGGTACTAATAAATCGTGGTCCCGCAAGATCATATAAGTCACTGTGCATGCAGAGCTCTCTCGGTGCGTGGAAGGCCTCCTAGTAGCACATAAACCAAAGTATTTTTGTGATATCTGCATGGTCCCACGACACGTCGCCAGCTAGCATACAAGCTAGCATACAAGCTACTACACAAATTTGTGTGAAGCAACTTCAAGATTCACTTCAGTTATATGGTAACTATGATGCAAATGATAAAGTTTTTGGTGAACTATTCCTTTAGGTCATCGGTAACTGACAGGATCAGACGGGTTATACTTTACATTTTATGTCCAATGCACTCGCTTTGGCCAGCATTGACGCATGCCTGGCTTTAGGGACCAGTCAATAAAAATAATTAATGTGTAGAAAATACAATATCTTGTGGTGTGTGTGTGTGTGTGTGTGTGTGTGTGTGTGTGTGTTTGTGTCACCTTGGGTAGTAGGCTGTGTAATTCATGTAAAGCTGAGCGGAGGGGGGGTAGTAGGTATGGCCCGGCGGCAGGTGTCGAGGGGTCAGCAGCACCTGCCCGATGGGGGGGTAGAGGGCGGCGGCCTCCGTGGGGAGAACGTTTGGAGCAGGAGCGATGGAGTATGAGGGTGGAGATAAACCTGGAGAGATACAGAGGGTCGAGAGAACGGAGATAGAGAGAAAGGAAAAAAAGATTTCAAAAAAAGGTCAAGATACATACATGATGATAAAAACTGGTCATTGTTTGTATGAGAGGCGCTCATGCAAATTTGCAAACAATGACCACCATTAATCTGCACCTGACATGTACACACACACACACACACACACACACACGAACACACACATATTATTTGCAAGTTGGGAAAAAAGATTATTTGTGCCCAAAAGAGCAACAGTAGACATCATTGTCATCATCATCATCATCATCACCATCAGTGTGAGTCACTTCTCTCTGCTGAACGACTTTGACCTTTTAACGCAAAGGTCAAGTGCATGAAGGTGGTTTGTAGTTGCAGCCACTGTTAAGATCTCAGCAGCTCTTGTGTGGACATTCTGTAGAACTGGACTGTATTGGGCTGTACATATACTGTATTGGACTGTACATATAATGGGACCCACACCAACACGCTGTTTTCTATCTACTGTGTTGCAAACTTGATCTACTGTATCGATATATTGTATCTACCTACTATATCTACTGTATCGATATATTGTATCTACCTACTATATCTACTGTATCTATCTACTGTCTAGCTATTGTATCTACCTACTATATCAACCTATATCTACTGTATCTATCTACTGAATCTATCTATCTACTATATCTGCAGTATCTGTTTATTGTATCTTTATAGCTAATGCACTGTATCTATTGACTGCATATACCTACTGTATCTATCTTGTGAATGTATCTATTGTAACTACCTACTATATATACTGTATCTATTTAGTATACCTACTGTATCTACCTACTGTATCGACTGAATGTATCTACTGTATCAGTCTATTTGCACTATTGTAAATATGTTTGTCTGCTTTTGATATATTGTTTTTGTTTATTCTAAAAATATATTTATTGATTTCTTATTGCGTGCACCAGTGGGTTTGAGAGAGACAGAAATTTCGATCCTCTTTATGTCTTGTACATATGGTTGACTGACAATAAAGCTGACTCTGACTATCTACCTAATGTATCTACTTTTCCAATCTACTGCATCTATTGTATCTATCGTATCTACTGCATCTGCCTATCTCCCTATTTACCTGTATGTTTATCTACCTACCTAGCTACCTAAAGAAACTAATGCGATTTATGTTAATTTAATATGGATCAATAACGTTTGGTGGCAGGGAGAGGCGCTCTAATTTAAGAAATAAGTTAAAACTTGAAAACAAGCTAAAAAAACATGTTAGATGAGTTAATGGGAAAAAGCAACCATAGAAGACATGAAAAGATGATGTTCAGGCGAGGAGGGATTGTTTATAACTTTAAACAAAAATTAAAATGATAAATTATCCACTCCTCCCTGTGCCTTTTCAAACATTTCGTTGTTGTTGTTGTAATTGTAATTCTGATCTTTGGCATCAACACTTGATCAAACTTTCATCTTATTTTCACAGGACCTTTTCCTCATGTCATCATTCACAGTTCTTTTCACGCCACTTTTCAGATTTTGAATTTTTTTTTTCCCTTCCCAAAAACAAGGGGTGAGGAACTACACACGGAGATCAAAGCTCAATTTCTACACACCAGTGCTCAGCTCCGCCCACCTTTCCCCCCACAGCCCCAGGGATTGGACAAGAACATGAGTCAGGGACGCCCGAGACGCGCCGCCGTCCTCAGGCCGAATCCCACAACCACCACTACCCATCTGATAAGCCTGGACAGTTGTAAGCTGTTCCGCCATCTTTTGTTTGAGTCGGGATTCCACCTGTGAAGCTAGCTTACACTTTTCCAACCCCTTCAGATTGTTTTTGTCACAAATTGAATTAGGCAGTGGTAAGGGTGTGTAATCAAGAATGAGTGTCAAACATGCCGCTGAAAACCACAAACTACAAGATGGATCAATCAGAATGTGTGAGAACAGCTGCGAATTGAAAGAATAAACAACACACAAGGATTCTCAGTGCATGCAGACTAGCATGGGAATCACTAAATTGCATGAAGGCACCACACACACAGAATCCTGAGTCTGCCGGGTTAGACCGGTGTGTTTGCCCTCCCATAGTTCTAGATTGGAGAGAACCCCAGCAGCCCTGCCCCCATAGCAGGGGCTCACCTACCCTGCAGTCCCGAAGCACCCCCAGCTCCCAGCAGCACTTACGTCTGGACTTACATGGCGGCGGGCTGAGCCCTGTCCCACTCCTGCTCCGGTTGTGTGTGTGTGTGTGCGAGTGTGAGAGCGAGCCCCCCACCAGCACCAGGCCCATCTCCTCGGCGCTGCAGGGGAACACCTCCACGTAGCGGCTGTTGGCCCCGCGGGCGCTCGACATCACGTGCTTGTGGAGCCGCTGGGAGGCCATGAGGGCTCGCTCTGCCGACGTCATCTGGATGAAGCAGTCGCCCGACGGACGCCCCTGAAAGCGCACACTGAGAGGTTACACTCCACGGAGAGAGAGAGAGTGTGTGTGTGTGTGTGTGTGTATGGGTGTGTCAGTCGCTGCATGTACCTGCTGGTTGAGGACCATGTGTACACCGTGTGGTCTGATATCATGTGTAAACTCGCCCAGGAAGGTGAGGATGTCCTCTATGCTCGCCGTGTACGGCAGCCCCCGCAGCCTCAGGCAGTCCCTCAAACCACCAGGAGGGGGCAAGAGAGAAACCGTGGGCAACACCGACACCAAGGGGGCCGGGGCCACCGGGATGAGGGGGGCCGAGGAGTACCGGTTCAGCACCTAAAAGCACACAGACGTTACAAACGATCAATGGTGGAACTTAGAGCAGCATAGGACAGCTTTGTCGGAAAAATTACTCAATTTCCCAGAAGCACTTGCACACCGGCAACACCAGCGCACTATGCCTCATTCCAGACAACTTGGAATATGGGTTTTTCCAACCTCCAACTTGAGAAAATGCATCACAACGCCGTGTAAAGGACGAAACTTTGCCAAAAGTGGAAAACTGTGAGAAAAAGCCCCAAATACATCAAAATGTATTGTCAAATGTCTTCCATGACTGACAAGGTGCATTTTCAACTGGGAAGTCAGGAGTTCCCAGTTATTCTGAACGCAGCATAACAACACAGCAGCGTCAATATAAAAATTGATATCAAACTTTTCTCCACATGACCTTCGTACAAGCATCACAGTGTCACTGTGCTTTTGCTGAGTGCTTTATCCTGCATCTTCGGGGACTTCAAGCCTTCCTATGACCCTAAAACCTTCTTCCATTTGAGCTCCTCCTAGTCCTCCTGTCATGACTGCTCAAGTTGCCAAGCGGTTCGAATTGGTGCTCTCTGCAACTCAGATACGCTGCTCTTTGGCACGCTTTCGTTCCTCCAAAATATCCCGATACACTCAAGATATTTCACAAAACATTGGCTGTTTGACAATACAAACGATAACTGACATTGACTCAACTTTCCACTACAATCCCTTACTGATAGCTTGATGAAAAATGTAATAATTCATTTCTATACGGCTTTAGTTTTAGTAGAGCATCTGTACTCTGCTTGAGTGATTTATTTGGGGGAAATCCAGTACTTAGACAAAGTATTTTTGCTAGACAGTTGTTTTCCCTCTAAAATTACAGAAATCCATTAATTCATGCAGATCTATATTTTTTCCATCGTTTGGGACGGGAGTAAATTGCTGTGTTGGTCCTTTTGTGAGCGTGTTGCATTTCTATATCAGCCTTTCATTCTCAAGGTTCAATATGGGAACTATTCCTATACTTTAACTCAAGTCATAATTTGACTCGACAATTCTCATTTGTATTGGAGTATCTGTATCTATAGACTACAACTAAGACTACAACTCATTCCTGCACATTTCTCCAAGCAATAAAACGACAGTTATACCCTCAGGCAAAAGAGCGAATAATCATCTCTGAGTGGCAAATCTGAGCTCGTGTCCTGGACGTGGACACCGACAGCGCGGCCTTTCGTTTCATCACCACCATTTGTGGCTTCAAGCCAACAGGACACCAGTTTGTTTGCATTTCTGGAGTAGGCCAATAAAACTGCGGACCGTCACATAAGCATGCAAAGACAGCGCCTGCATAGATATGTGACCCGGCACAGAGCTTATCAGTGCGGGAAGATAAGGAAATTAGTCCGCATGTGTTCATCTCTCATGGAAAAAATACAAACAAAAGGAAAAATGTAACCGGAGTGAGTGTGGACCTACACACTGAAAGTCCACCTCTCAGTGCAGCTCCACACCCTTAAGCTCTACTCCAGTACATTCTAACAAACAACTGAGGAGAGGTGACACACCCGCTCATACACACACACACCCACACACACCCACTATCTCACACACACACACACACACACAGCCAGAATTCCTCTATTTGCTCACAGAAACTGAGGCCAGAAGAATGCAGTTCACCTCAATGTTGTTCTAAGTGTGTCAATTCCACATCCAAGAGGTCTAGGCCACACTCTTAAATATTTCTAAGAACTTATAACTTCATCATTAACACACACGGACGTACCTGTTGCACCTCTGCCGCCGTGCTCTTGAACAGCTCGATGTATCGTCTCCCCAGGATCTCCTTGTGTTTCTTGAGCGCGCACTGGGCGTGCTCCTCGCAGGCGAACAGGACGAAGGCGTCGCCGGTGGGGCGCCCATCCGGGTAGCGGACAAAGAGGATGCCGTCCTTGCCCCCGCTCACTGGACACGAGTCCATCTCGTCCTCCGGGGGCGAGAAGAAGGAGAGCACGTTCTCGTGTGTGGCGTTGAAGGGAAGGCCTCGCATCCTCACGATGATCTGGTCCTCGCGGGACAGGAACATGGCCACCTCGTTGGAAGTTCCTGGAGCACAACCAACAGACACAAAAATGATGAGACATTTTCCTTTCATGGTTGGGATATCTTTTTTTGTCATAAATAATAATGATAAAACTAAATAAATTAAATAACAATAAATTAAGACAAGTTTGTCAAGAATATGCACTATTATTGCTATTATTGCTATTATTACTATACTACTAAACTGAAGACTTTCTTTTGAAAAAAAAAAGTACACATTGCATTATATCGCCATGTATCATATAGCACCAAAACACAATATATTGGAATGGGCAATAACATCATATCATGACTTTAGCACTGAGACAATAAAGTTTTCCCAGAAGGTGGAAAGGTCGTCAGTTACGTGGTGGGGTCACATATTTTCCAAAATACATATATGATGATGATTTACGTATGATCGCGTAATCATAGAAAACTTGTTTTTCTAGACGGATTGGATCATATAGTATCACCATCATCAGCTGTTTCACAGCGTTTACATGCTCGGAAAGAGACCGCTGCAACGTGTCTTCTCTCGCATCGCAGCGGTCTCCTTCCGCATCCTTCCTCCCTCAGCTGATGGAAAGGTACGCGCAGTGATACGAAGGGATGTGACCGGGTGATTGCAAGGTCGTACTTTTTTGTGGCCAAGAATTCGTGATTGAAATGTATTACACTGTGTGACCCCAGCAAGTCAACGGTACTATTTTCTGCAACATCAAAATTGGGCCAGAACTCCGCTCACGGGACGCAGTGGGGGAAAAGTCACCGCTGATGAACCACACTCATGGTGAGGATCTCATACAACTTCATGTCAAAAAATTCAAACTATCCCTTTAAGTCAGCAGGGTAAACGAAACAAGCATTTTCTCACCTCCTGCGATCTTCAGGAAGTCTTCTCCTGTTGCCTTGTAAACCTGCCATTAGGAGGGAACAGGTGTCTCATTAACAATGACGAAGCGGCGGCGTGTAAGTGGCGACGGTGCAGAGGTCAAGTGGGCGATGTTTTATTGATAGGTGGACTCGGGCGCGTTACCTCGATGTATCTGTTGCCCATGTGATGTTTGTGCCTCTGCAGGGCCAGGTCTCTGTGCTCCTCGCTGACAAACCGAACGAGAGCTTCGCCGTTTCTCCTCCCCTGAGCGTTGAGGCACAGCGCCGCCCCTCCTCTACACAACACAAACCACACAGAGGCCATTACAACACCCGGTGTGTGTTCTCTGTGTGTATCCAATGCAGATTTAACTCAATACAAATCTCTTTCTGAATAATGTAAACTAACTTGGCGATGTTGAGTCCTCTGAAGAATCGCGCGATGTCCTGGTCGGAGGATTGCCATGGCAACCCTCGGGCTCTGATCACCGTGTTGTCGCACACCTTCTCCATCTTACTGCTACGCATAAACACACACACACACACACACCAGCAGAAATTAGCACAGCAGGAGTGAACTCAAGATGCTGATATCGCCGAGTGAGAAACAAATAAGGATATTTATCCTGAGCAAACTTTACTTACCAAGTGCCCGTCTCAAATTTCTCGCTGACTCTCTCCGGGTTGGAGAACATGTGGCCTGTGATGAGAGAAGCTGTTAGGATTCCTGCCTTTTCAAATCAAAGAAGATCACAACGAAAACTGAAGCTGATTTGCATCTTATATTTAACAGGGTTTATTTCTTCAGGCTACATCCTGGTTTCCAGTTTTCGTGTTTCTTAGAAGATTGAGAGGACCATCTTAGCTTATCGATTTCACCTTGAAAATAGAGTAAGTTCATGAATAAACTGGAAAAAGCTTGTCTCTGTAGATCAGTTAATTTCAGTATCTTTTTGAGACTTTTTCAAGACCACTATCATACAACAAAATTCAAATAATTCAGAATTTCTGCCCACGTACAATCTAGTGCTCTCACAGACAATTTACAAACACACCCATAATATTTTTTTATGTTACTCTTTGTTTTTTAATAAAAAAATAAACACACACTTTTCAAATGTTTTTTGGAACTAAGACTCTTGACAGCTAATTCAGAAAAATGCCTTCAAAAATTCAACACCTCATAAAGTGGTAATAAGACTTTATGAAGGGTCTTAATTTTCCCCCAAATTGATTTATCAACTTTCAATACTTTTCCAGACCCCGCGGATACCCTGTAGATGGATAAATAACCAAGAGTGTGGTCTAGACCTGCTCTGTGTTGAAGTGCACAAAGATAACTGTTTGTTCTGAACTAGCGCCAAATAGATAAAGTGAAATTCAATCTCCACAACAATCAGCCCTGCGGACTCGAACATGTGACTTACAAATTGGCTCAGACAGCAGAGCGAGTATGACGTGTGCCATGACCTGGACCTGCTGGACGACCACTTCAGGGGGCAATCGCACCGAGGGGTCCTGCTCGGCCGAGTCTCCGCACCCGGCGGGCACATCGGCAGTTAGGCTGAGAGCTGAAAGGGGGCGGGGCGTCAAGGAACAAGAACTATATGCAAACAAATGCAAGCAGAGGGAGTAAAAATAGACAGAAAGGCTCGGGAGTGACAGAGCAAGATGTTAGTTTTTCTGCTGCGGAGGGCGTGTGGGATTTGCCCGGTTGGCTAAACACGCTCCCTTTGACCGAATGCTTCACAAGGTGCTACCATTGTTTCCCTATTTGCATTTCAAAACCTGCAGCCCTGCAGCCAACACCCCATGGCTTATACATTTCTGCCGTGTGTCAGATGCGTCCCTCTACATCAAGCCGAGCACAGTCTCGCTTTTTGAAAAAGGATACACTCCGCCATGACGTGTGCGTTCAGAGCCTTGAGGTCGTGCGTGGGGAAGTGCGACTTGAACTCTTTCCGCAGGTCGAAGAAAGAGTAGAAGCAGTCCGGGACCAGGATGTTCTGCGGCGGGGAGGGAGATAAAGACAAGGATGTGAGCAACAGCTGCCATTTTACTGCTTTGCTATCGCTGTGATGTAGGTAGAAGCGGTAATGTGGATGGGTGTGTGCCCCGGGTGTGTGTGCGTCATTTGTCAGGTATGAATGACGGCATCTCTGCTGATCAACTTTCACTTCAACGCCGGAGCTGCGCTGCTCACACACACACACACACACACACGCAACAAGCCCCCCGGCCGCGAGGCATCCACCCGCCCGGCCTGCTCACCTTGTTTGCCGCCTGGGGGTGAATCACTTGACGGATGTGGAGTTGCCCGTCCGTACATAAACACGCCGACGTGCCTCCACCTGCGCTGTTCACCTCGTTTGTGAGCTGGAGATGGAACTGAAGGAGATGCACGGTTTGAAAAAGGGAAATGGCACCAAAACATTTGTGGATCAGGACACCGTGTAACAACAATGTAATAAAGTTTAATTCAGTTTACCATATTTAAAGCTGTTTCAAAACTTGTGGCTGTGGAGACACGGTCTGCCCCGGATCCGTTCTCCACCTCTTTACTCTCCTCCTCCTCCTCCTCCTCCACATCTTCCAGGGCTTTGTCCTCAGTCAGGTCTGAGGGGTCCGGCTTAATGAGGATCTCATTCACCTTGCCCAACTGGTTCAGACACAAAAAAAACAACACGTCACTATTGAACGTCTCGCAGACTAAGCTAACGTGTATGACTAATTTGTGAACGAAAAAAAGATTGTTACATCGATATTACCTCAAAAAAGATTGAAGTCAACATAAATGAAATAAATGAGAACATGTTAAAAGCCGCAAACTGCAAAGCCACGACTTTACGACACCACTGTAACATTAGATGTTAATGCGGCAATGTTTGTTTGCAATTTATAAACCAAAAAAAAAAGCAAAATTGCTACATCA
>CAESWR010000274.1:800544-816132 GCA_903171835.1 Mullus surmuletus | reverse complement strand
GCTAACGTGCTAACATTAGCATCCTCCCCCATGGCACCAATGATCATGTTGCTAATCTCTCATAGTTTTAAACCACATCTTTTGTACTACATCGGACGAATTCTATTTATTTATTACGTTTTACCCAATGATACAGTTTATTATGTGTGAGATTTGTTTCTGGCCTCTCTGTAGTTTGTTTGGTAGTTAGCCAGCTTGCTAATGCTAACTTTAAACCCCTGGCTCTGTTTACTCTCCGTTAACCTGGTGTATTGGTAGTCGCCGGTTGTGTGGCTGGTCAGGACATTGCCACATGTGATTGTTTAGGTGTCTGGGCCATTATGTTCAATAACGTATGAATTTCCTTGCAGTTAACCAACGTTGATGTGGTGCGCTTCCCCTGTGGAGTCCTGATCACAGAGGTGCGCGTTATTCCTCCAGGAATCAAAGCCCACAGCAACTTACCCGACAGCAGAGCATTCGGGTAAGAACATGGATGGACCCATTATCACCCAGCGGGCATCGAGATACAATAACTTACATTTGCAGCAGCCTTCCAGAGAGTCTCACGTCCACGAATGAAACATGTTTGTGCAATTTTCACACTCTCAAATGAATGAGGAATATCTTATCATTTGTTTTTAAAGTGCCTTTTTTTGTTACACTGGGTGTGTGTTCATTCTCGGCATTCCATTTTGCGCCTTTTTTCCCCTAATTCAGTGAAATTAATCATTGCATATAGTTTGTAGGGGTGTTCCAATGCATCTTTTTTTACTTCTGATATGATTCCGATATTGCAGCCTTGAGTATTGGCCAATACCGACATCGATCCGATACAATATCAGCAGGAATCATACATACTTTTATTACTTATTTTATAGTATGGATTGTTAGAAAAGGCTTGATCAAGTGATATTACTCAAACAGAGAAGAGAGTCAGCAACAGAAGCTATGAGGAAAAACTGACCCATTTATTATTAACCAATGGCTTACATAAACCTTAAGCTTAAACATAAGAATATTCTACAATTTAATTAAATAAATAAAAGATGAATTAGAAGACCCTGAAAAATAACCTAAATACCTTATATCAGAGATTTTAGATGCAGACCGATAAATTTTGATACTCGTTTTTTTTGCTGGGTGGACCGTCACATCCCTAATATTTAAGAGGTCCGCCATTTAAGTTACTGAATGAGAGAGTGAGTGTGACACCTGAGCTTCCTTCACTGTTGAGCGGGTCTCGATTTCTGTTGAGGATGTTGTGTAATGTGTGATGCAACTGGTCTCAATTATCAGCAACATGTCTCTACATATTACCAGTAATGTGCAGACAGAAGTGGCTAATATTGCTGGAAATCTTGTACTATATCACACCTGGGATCATAAGTGGTTCCCTAAAACACCTGGGTATTCATTTGCTAATTCAAAAAAACTAAATAACAGATATTTTTAATTCAGCTTAGACAGCAAATTGGGATGTGATGCATTGTTATATCATGTTGTTAACATGCCACATAGTAATATTCTCAAATTACACATGTGGGTCGAGTGTGTTATGTTTATGTTTGTGTTTCTTTTTTTTTTTCTAGTGAGACATCTCCTCATGCCTTCCAGCTGGAGTTGTTCTTCAATAATGTCCTCAAACCAAACAGTCCCACTTTCCACAGATTGGGCAGGTGAGAATGATTTTCTCTCTCAGCCTTATTGTTTTATTTGTCGTCGTCTGAGCCTGTCCCCACTCCCCGTCTCTGGCCACAGCTCAAAACTACTTATGAGGTTGATGTCTGTCTGACCTGTCGAACCAGTCATGTCAGCATCTCAGCTCCGTTCTCAGGGGCCAGTGGGGTGTGTGTGTGTGTGCACCCACCCTTATTCAGGTCTCTTTGTTCCAGTGTCGGCGAACAGGTCTCTCCAGAAACTAAACTCCACCCACACAGTGGTTGAGAGTGAATCAAAGACTTTTGGGTGAATGTTTGAGTCAAGCATTTTTAGAGGTGTGCACCAAAGCGGCTGAGCACCAACTCATTTTTAGAAGTGTCCATTAGAGTTGCTGAAAACTGGAAACACGACACACCCAAGTTATTATCTCTGCCGAGAAAGTCTGTGGGTGTGTTTTCCTTTTAACCTCTCCGATTGTCAGTTCATCTTCTTTAAACAATGACTCTTGGTCCAACAATGTTTGCATTCCCTGTGATGATGGTCTGAATTGTGACAGTCCAAAGCAAGAATATTATATAATAACAAACAGGGTGTGTCGGACCTGGTCCCAGAATATTTCATTAAAATGTGTGATTGCAGTCGAAAAATTTGCAAAACAGCACATGTTGTATTAAAATACTGTATGCAGATACAATCCATATTACACAGCTGGATAGTGATCATGTTTTAATAAACTAGCAGGCTGTCAGACACATGGGAGTTAGGTGACGGAAGCGATGGATGATCCACTTGTGGATCCACAGTTGTGACTTGACCTGAATATCAGTCTTTATTCATGAGTGTTGTGCTGGTCCTTTGCTGATCGCAGAGTCTTCCAGTGCTTTTCAGAGAAAAATACACAACACTATCACACACTTTGGTAGATCATATAGTGATATATAGCAAAGACAGGATTCCCACAGCATTCACATGTCAGACTAAATATAAACAAATGAATGCAGGCTCAAGAATAGTTCGGCATCAATGAGCTTTTTTTTTTTTCTTATTAGTGTGGTTGCAGTTTTAATCAGCTCTGTCTTGTTTTCCAGCCTCGAGTATGACGAGAACAAGTCCATTGTCTTCAGACCCAGTGGAAAGGTAAGTGTTATGTGTGTGAAGTCAGAGATTTCACTTGGCTGCATGCCCTGAACTCATTTTTAAGTGCCTCTCTGTAAATCATCTTAATATGCTCTGACTTAAGATAATGACGATCGTTTTTTTGGCCTGATATATTGGTCCTCTTTTTGGAGAATGTTTTTTTATGTATATTTCTCATAAGCACAGTGTTACCTAAGAATAAAAAGTCTCCATGTCAGTGTTTTTGAGTAAGGTCTGCCGTGTTCACACTGTGTTTAATTGTGTTTACGTGCAGGTGAACACAGATGGCCTGGTGCTGCGTGGCTGGTACACCAGTCTGACTTTGGCCGTTTATGGGACAGCAGAGCGATCACACGGACATGACCAAGGGTCCCCCCCTCCTCCACCACCCCCACCCCCACAGCAGCCCTGTGGGCCCAAAAGGATCATCAAACAAGGTGGGCATCGCCCAGCAGAAACTCTTGGATTGCCCCCACTCCTCACACCCGGAGTGAAACCAAAACCCTGCAGTGAATCGTTTGTACCTCAATGGTTGTGCTGCACGGCTCTTTCAGAGTGGGAAAAAGATGACCAGTACAATGGCAGCCCACCCCGGCCAGCACCCAGAGGGCCTCGTACTCCACCTGGGCCTCCACCCCCAGATGACGACGATGACGAGCAGGTTCAAGTAACAGGTCAGAACTATAAATCTAGTCTGCAGTATCACATTTAGCTACCTTGGGATTAGTGACGGTATAATGTTGTATCTATCTTTGTACCAACACCTGATTGTTCCTGATTGTCAAAGGGACTGAGAATTCTTCTATTATAAAATCTGCAAAGACAAGAATCAGCCTCATAGTTGTTGCATTATTCCGCGGGCAACAAGACAAACATCTCTTCCAACCTGCCCGGCTGTTGGGTTGGTTTTACATTAGCAACATGGTGTTCATCCTGATGAGATTGATATGCAGTGTTTCCCACAGGTTGAGAATGTACTTGTGATGGTGGGTGGCGCAGAACGCCATGTGACGGGCAGGTTCATTTATAAACTAATCAAACAAAAATGGATCAAACTCTCCATTTATTTAATAACCCATCAAAAGAGTATCTTAGGTCAACATAAAATATATATATATATATATATATAACTAACAAAGCACTGATTTTAAGTCATATATTACATTTATTGGTGAATTTTCAATTATTTAGCATTTGCATTCGAAACTACTTTTAATGAACAACTTTATATCTCTCTAAATGCATTTATGTAACAAAAAGCTTATGACTAACAAAATATAAAATTTTTATTGGTGTGTGTGTAAATACATTTTTAAGGATATTCGGATTTTTCTTAACCTGGGTAAATAAAATTGCCCCATCGTGGCAGATTTTTCCTGTCAGATGGGGAAATATAGCAAAAGAGGGCCTGTAGACATTTTGGAATTGATTTTATGTTCATTGTGAATAATAATATGCTGTGTTTGCCAATAGTGGGTGTGGTCAAAGCCGAGCAGTGCGAGGGCCGCGACGACTACCTGGAGGCCGTGTCCCCCGAGCGGTCGCTGCCCGCCGACGAGGCGTACTCAGACGCCGAGCAAGAGGACGAAGGTGAGGAGGAGGAAGAGGAGGAACAGGAGGAGGAAGAAGACGCTCGCACCGAGGGGAGCGCGCCGGATGAGGAGGAGGAAGAAGAAGAAGAGGAAGATGAGGGTGAGGACGAGGAAGAGGAGATGGAGGAAGGTAGGGGAGTTCTTATGGCGAGAGTAGGATAGTCGACAGTCCCAGGTGGACGCACGGCCCCCCGAAAGCCCCCTCCGCTGCACTGGGAGGTCATCAGACTTCCCAGGGGGCTGTGGGGTCGGTCTCCATTTGGGACTGAGTGACAGAGTGTGTGCTCTGGCATGCCGCTGCTCATCTCTGATTGCTGGACGCTCATACTGTCAGCGTGTCCGTCCCGGGACGACTCTGAGGGCTTATGGGTCGGGCGGCCATAAGCGTTTGGCGTGCAAGTTGCGCCACGCACATCCTCATCGCCACGGCTCCTGCTTGTGCTATAGTGTCATCCCACATGTCACACTAACCCTGCATGTTTGGAGTGATGCCGCCGTGTCTACGTAGGTCTTCTTTAGCGTGTGTATTCATGGATTTCAGAAAGGGAGTGTGTAGCAGCCACAGGCCTCCTCATTCTCACTCATTTTTTCCAAATATTATTCCGTAATCTCAGCGGAGCTTGTTTGATTTACCTTATCTTGTGCTTTTCCCGTCGGCTAGGTGATGACGGTTATGAGCAGATCTCCAGTGATGAGGACGACCTGGACAATGGCAGCTTTAAGTTGCCCACCTTCGACATGGAATACACCCCCGAGGACCTGGCCTCGGTTCCGCCGGTCCAGTACGACCCCTATGAGCGAGAACTCCGACCGCTGCTCTACTTCACCCCTCCCTATAAAACTCGATTTGACACGGCCTGTGAGAAGGTCAGCATGGAGGAGCCCAGGGACGCTGGCAGCCCAGAAGCAGGAGCCATTGGTGAGGACGCTGAGGCGGTCGCTCAGCTGAAAGAGCTGCTGAGTAGTATCGGAGATGACAGAGACGCCCGCTGGGTCACCGCTCTGGAAGAAGCGCCCGGACTGCTCGCCAAGGGGCTGGCTTACTTAATCAAACAGGGAGAGGGCGAGGTGGACCGCCACGTGGGAGCTCTCGCCCAGTGGGCTCTGCAAGCGCTGAGCATGGAGATCGCGCTCACCCAGCCGATCGCGCTTAACCTCAGGCAGCTGAAGGCCGGAGCCAAACTAGCGTCGCACCTTGCGGAGAGTCCGCAGGGCCTCAAGGTGCTGCTGCGCGGCGGGGTCCTGGATGTGCTGCTGGAGCTGCTCCACGGGGACCATGTGTCCTCCACCCTGAAGCTGAGTATCCTCCGAGCTCTTGACGCCGTGACGAGTGCTCCCGCTGGGGTGCAAGCTTTCTTGCATGCTGAGGACTCCAACAAGAGTGGCTATCAGGTTGGCAGCACTATTTACTTCTCTCACTTGTCATCTTTTCAAGAATACACATTCATTTTAAGTAGGGGTGTCCCTATCCGATATTAATATTGGATAAGCAAAAATAAAAATAAGCAAAGAAAAAAGAGTATCGAGCAGTAGCCTGCATCTAAGATCTCTGATATAAGCACTCCGATACAAACAGCCCATTCCAGACTCTGCTCCAGCGCTTCTTATGTTTATGGTTAAATTGTATGTAACCCATTGGTTAATAATAAATTCTTCGGTTTTTCTCACACCTACTGTTGCTGACTATTGTTCTCTGCTTGAGTAATATCATTTGATCAAGCCTTTTCTAACTTCCGTACTACAAAATAAGTCATAAAAGTATGTATGGTTCGTGCTGATAGCGTATCAGATCGTTATCGGTATCAGACATTACTCAAGGCTGCAATATCGATATCATATCGGAAGTGAAAAAGTTGTATCGGGACACCACTAATATAAAGCGGTAGGGATGATATGTCAGGCTGATTTGTATTTCCCTATAGGCGCATCTGAGCCACTGTAAGTCTTTGTGTAGCAGAGTCAGAGAGTCACTTGTGTTCATGACATTTCTGGAAAAGAGTCAGAGTTAACGGAATATTTTAGCTACTGTGTCCCTACAAACTAGAGATAGATCGGTATATCGGTTGGGCACTTGGCTTTTTAAAGTAATCAACAAGGTCTCTGCCCTTTTACCTGTTTAATTGATTTATACAGTTTTTAACTGCAGTAGTTGCACGAAATATCAGCCTTGAAGTATGTGCAACATATATTGGTTGCTGCCCCTCTCTCCCCAAACATGTTCATATGTCAATGAGTGCCTGTTTTGTACATTTATTCATTGAATTTTTTAACTGATGTTAATGACAATCAAATTTGCAGTCTGAAGTGACTGGTGCTTTCAACAAAACAAGCGTTTTCCACCCACACTCACAGGCTCTGTTTTGTCCTTTCTGCTCAGCGTTTGGTCCAGCTCTTCCTGCGTGAAGAAACTGTGCGGGTCATAACAGCTGGAAACGCCATATTACAGAAAAGTCACATGTACGAGGTGCTGGTTGACCTGCAGCGCACAGCTGCAGCATGGAGCGAACCACAGCAGGTACACACACACACACGCTCACTCACACAGCGTGGAGGAGATTCTGTCACAAAGCGTCAGGCTGACGGACGCTCGCTGTCCTACACAGGAGGAGATGGAGGACGGCGAAAGCCCCATGGAGGAGGAGCCGCCAGCGCTGAGCTCCCCACCTGTGAGCGAGGCAGAGCTGGATCGCTTGGCCGGCGTTTTGGAGGAGTTGCATCACCTGCTGGAGACTGCCCCTAACTGCATGGTGCAGCCCCCGGGGAAAGCCTTCCCGACGTCTGCCAGAATAACCGGCCCGCAGGAGAGGGACGATCCGTACCCCACGCTGTACAGGTAAACAATCACAGCACACACGGGCGTCCATCCAACAGGTCAGAAGAGGACGGACGCCCAGCTGAATGTGACAAAAAGGTCTTTTGAAGGTTTTCCTTCCTGCTGTAAAAATTAATTATAGTTCCCTTGTTTGTTTTCTGTCTGCTAGCCTTCCACAGATATCACAGAATGTCATTGTTTCCAAAGACTTTACGATAGTTTGGTTTTTTGTTATACAGCTGGCACTGTCCGTGAAGAGAAGGCAAATTACACTGTTGATTGGGAGTTTATTTACATGACGCATTCACATGACATACACTGCTCCCTTGCTGCGGAAAACCTTCCGCGAGGATTATACAGTCACTGAAGTCACACTTAACAAAATGTGCTGGTGTAGACTCTGGGTAAGAGTCGCTACGAAGTTTGACATTTTAAAGCTTGATTAGAATCATGAATCAGCTTTCTTAGCCACGTTTGAGCTCACAATCAAGGACTCTGGTTTAACTTTAATGTCACGTATTATACTTAATGCTGAATAACAAATGTATATACTTAGATAGATACAAAAAAAAAACAAGCTGACTAGAGCAAGAAGTGATAAGTACAATAGGGTATTATGGGGTCTTGAAAAGTATTAAAAGTTGATTAATCAATTTGGGGGAAATTAAGAGCCATAAAAAGTATTAAAAAGTCTAATCACCACTTTATGCGTTTTTTTTAGTCCAAAAAATGCTTTTGATTGTGTTTTTTATGCTATTGATTGCAGAGTAGGATTTATTTATTTGCTATCTTAAAGTGTATAGGTGTATTTTATTTTTTAAGTTTTGTTCCCACTGTTGCAGGGCTAATTGCCCCTTTCGGGACAAATGAAGTGATTGATCGATTATTTGATCGATTGCTCCTGTTTTAATCCTTCACATCTCTCAGGTACATGCACGGCTGCCACTTCCTGGAAAGCACCACTGTGGTGCTGTCGGCGGCGGCGGCAGCGGGCCACTTAGGAGTCACCCAGGCCGTGCGAGAGCTCCTGCGCTTCCTGTCGCTCACGCAGGCCGGGCTGCTCTTCCTTCTGGCCCAGCCGGCCCCCTCCAACCTGCTCCTCCGTCTCCTGGCGTCCGTGGCAGAAGCCGACGGGGAGGAGGCCACCTTCACGGGCGGGGATGGGGGCCTGACAGGGCCCGGCTTTGGCGAGGAGGGCTTCGGAGTGTGGCTGATGCAGGCGCTGCACGCTCTGCAGAATGTGTCGGAGCTCATGAGCCACGTGGCCACGGGCGGGGACGGGGGGGCTCGGCTGGAGGAAGGGGACAACGCGGAGGTACTGGGGATGCTGCACGCGCTCTACCTGATGACCTTCAGCCTGACGGGGCGCAGCGCCGTGGCGCACGTCTTCAGCCTGGACAACAACCTCTCCTGCCTGGTCACTCTGCTTCAGCACCACAGCAAGGACGGACAGGGGTGAGACCGCCGTCCCCTTCCTCTGGCTTTTCTTTGTTTTATTTTTGTGTTAAACCAGAAAGCTGAATGTGATCTTTCCTTCTCCTGCAGTGAAGCCAAGACTCGCAAAGCAGTGACGTACAACTACGCCTGTATGCTGGTGTTACTGGTGGTGCAGACCTCCAACGAGCTGCGGATGATGGAGCAGCACGCCGCTCAGCTTCTCACTTTAGCCAAAGCCGACGACACCAATGCAAAGTTGCAGGGTAAAAAAATAGAGCAATCACTCATTTGCTTTAGGAATTTTCGTATTTTTTGTTGATTTGTTTGCTGCTCTTGCTTTGTCAGAGCTCGGTAAATGGCTGGAGCCGGTGGAGAAACTGCGCTTTGAGATCGGCAGCATTCCGGCACTCATAGACTACATCAAACAGGTACAGAGTTCCCCCTGAATGGCCTCGCAAACAGCCATAATAAAAGTGACGTTTTTACTATGTTTCATTTTTCAGGGACTCTAATCTTCCATCCTCCGGAATTTCCCGCAGACAGCCCTAATAGTCCAGTCAATGTTGAATCACTTGAGTAGGAAGCCTTTGGGCAGCTGCCAATAGTTTGTCGATAACATTTAATTCTGGCACACTTTTTTTCCTACTACCTTCATTATTTATTTTTATTTTTTTTATTTTAGAGGTGCACTGTTTTTCCCATTGTAGTTTTTATTTTTGTCTCTATTTATCAGAGAGTCATTTTTAGGGCCATAACATAGTTATTTTTCATCGGTCATTTTTAGGGCCTTTCAAAAAAAAGTCAAAAAAAACTTTCACACACAACTAGGGACGTCCCTATACAACTTTTTCACTTCCGATACGATGCCAATATTGCATCCTTGAGTATTCACTGATACCTATATCGATCCGATACCGATATCGGCACAAATCATGCATACTTTTCTTACTTATTTTGTAGTATGGAATGTTAAAAAATGCTTGATCAAGTGACATTACTTAAACAGAGAACAATAGTCAGCAACAGTAGGTATGAGAAAAACAGACCCATTTATATTAACCAGTTGCTTACATGAATTTTAACCTTTAACATAAGAATATACTACATAGAAATGCTGGAGCGGAGTCTGGAATGGACTGCTTGTATCAGAGAGCTTTTTTAGATTTTAGATGCAGGCCGATTTTTTTGTGCTAATATTGGACCAATATCCAATATCAATATCTGATCCAGACACCCCTACACACAACAGAAATCCGTGAAAATGTTTTTACCTTCACCGAAGGTAATGAAAATAGCTAGCGCTCCAAAACCTACACAGAAATCGGGCTGTTTTGTTTTTTCAAAATTATTATATATTGATATCATTGGAACAGAAAATGATTTGCACCATGAAACAGCATTAGCATTAGCAGTAGCATGGTCTCATGTAATCCTCCTCATTTGCATCTCTGTGGAATGCCGGGGCCCCTCAGACAAGTCTGAACTGCTCCCTCATATTCCAGCTCTGTCGCATATTTGCCCCTAAAACCTGTATGCAAATCTGAGCGCGGCATGTCATCTTATAATGCGCGCTCCGTTTTCCTTTTCAGAATGTGGAGAATGTTTTGACTCCTGAGGGAACCGGCCTGGTCACGGCTCTCCGGGTTATCTGTCACATCGCTTGCCCGCCTTCTGCTGTTGAGGGTAAATAACACAATGTTGCAGAGTTTGGAAAATACACCTGTTTTGGGGAGTTTTTTTTCCACACATTTCAATTCATGTTTTCACAGGTCAGCAGAGGGACCTGAAGTGGAGTCTTGCTGGCGTGCAGCTGTTCTCCGGCGAGGGTCTGGACACGTGCGTGCGCGTCCTCCAGAAGCTCTGCGCCGTGCTGCTGCAGCCATGGCGCGTGCACGGACACATGGGCCCGACGCCGCAGCGCTGCATGATCCTCAGCATCTGCATCAGCACGCTCCGCTTGCTGCGCACCATGCTGACGGAGCTGCTGCGGGGCGGAGCCTTCCAGTTCCGGGACACGCGCGTGGCCAGCGTGTTGGTGTCGCTCCACATGATCGTCTGCTCCATCCCCGCGTCCGGGCGGCTGGACGGAGAGGAAACCAGAGTGCAGGCGCTGATCGTTGACGTGCTGCTCACCTTCACGCAGGGCGTCAATGAGGAGGTGTGTGAGCGGAAAGGACTCTTTGATTCATATTTGAGTTCAGATGCTGAGTCTACCATTGTGTCTGATCTAGGTGACTCACACAGAGGAGACTCTGGCTAGTAACACGTGGTCTCTGATGCTGAAGGAGGTCTTGGTGTCACTGCTGAAAGCTCCCGAGGGTCTGTTCTCTGGCCTTACGTTGCTGTCCGAGCTCCTGCCTCTTCCACTGCCAATGCAGAGCACTCAGGTACCATACGTCTTTGAGTATAAGCCCAACACAGGGTTCCCATGTTCATGTCATTTCTGCAAGAAAGTTATTTAAAATTTTTGGCCAATCTCAAACCCCCCAGTGTAAAGAATGCCACAAAAAAAGTGGACTGCTGCATCGGACTGTTGATTTATCTGACCCATATTTAGTTTTTTTTTTCATTGAATATTATTCGGATTTACAGACAAGCTTATATACAGGCTTATGTTGTCTATAAATTGCAAAATGAAAGCGTTTTATACATTTTCATCAAACTCAAAAGAAAGAATTACTTCATGCTGATAATGTGTGCAGCAGTAGTTATTGTTTATTTTCTTTATTTATTTAAGTATGCCATTTTATATTCTAACTCAAACATGATAAATTCTGCTTTATATGTGCACTATGCATTTATGTTAGACAAAGGGTTTTTTTCATTGCCTCTTTTATATATTAAATGGTTTGTACTTTTTTTCTTCCATTTCTTTATCAATTTCATTATTTTTGTGAAAATGGTGCACAAAGAGTGAGGATGCAAACAAAATATCATCGGAATATGCCGGTCATTGGCTGACCCTGATCTCTAATCTCGGCCATAAAAAACATATATCGGTCAACTGCTACTGAAAACCCAAACATTGCAATTACGACATGATCATGATGTGGTGCGTCTTATTTAACGTTCGTAGTTCTTTGGAATAGTTCTTTGAAAAGGAATAATGGACTTGTCTCCACAGGTGATCTCGGTCCAGGACGTGGCCGTGGCATTGAACACGAGGAAGCTGTGGAGCATGCACATACGGGCGCAGTGGAAAGTCTTCTCCGAGGCTTTTAGGTGTGTGTGTGCCACCAGCTGCCCCACCCTCCTGGCCATGCTCAGGAGAGTGTGTGTGCAGTTGGCAGACCTGTCGTCACCCACAGCGACGCTCATCATGAAGACCCTGTCGGAGCTGCTGCTGGAGGAGCTGCAGCCGTGAGTCAAACACACAAACACACGCTCAATCAGTTGTGATTTTGGCGTCTGCTATATTGAAAGTTTCTGTGATGTGTTAATTCAGGGTGGAGGGGAAGGGGCCGTGCTGGAGTCAGGTGCTGCGCCTGCTCTCTCTTACGGATGCGCTGGTGTCGCAGAGGGCTTGTAAGAGCGCCGTGCTGCACCTGCTCTCCGGGTCCGTGTCTGGAGATGAGCAGCTGGCCGAGCTGTTCCCCCTGTTGCTGTCCCTACTGGTTCCCCCTGCTGACCACTCGCTGCAGCAGCAGCAGTGCAGTGAGATCATGGGGACGATATTACAGTCACTGTGTGACCAGGTGAGCACTGTGAACGCACTTCAAATCAAATGCCGCCTCTCAAATCTGGTATTTCTCATTGTCAATGTCAGCTTTACTCATATAGCACATTTAAAAAGCCTATAGCCAACCAAAGCGCTTTACAGGATAAAAGAATCAACAACAATAAAAGCGAAAGAGTAAAACAGTGAAATAAAACGGATAAAAGATCCAAACAAATGACTCTGCTCAGCCAAAGGCCAGGGTAAACAAGTGGGTCTTAAGACGGGTTTTATGAATGGAACCGCACAGAAAGAGGCGAGGCATTCTGTAGCGTCACTGCAAAGGCTCGATCTCATGTTCTTAAGAGGGATTGAGGAACGTCTAGGACCATCTGGTCAGCTGGAGGGCGGATGCACTCTAACAAGGTCAGATAAGTATTCTGGGGCCAGTCCATTCAGAGACTTAAAAACATTCAATCTTAAAACCAATCCTGTATCTAACCAATGCCGACGTACAGGGAGTAGCAGTAATCCAAACGAGATGCGATAAAAGCATGGATCACTTATTCTAGATCCGCCCTTCTCGGATAGGTTTTGACTTTGGCTAGAGGTGGAAGCGGAACAAAGCCTGTGACCTGTTTGTCCAATTTAAACACCCCATCAACAATGACACCAAGATTCCTAGCCTGGGATTCTTTTTATGTGAGGCGACTGACTGTGCATTCAACAGACGGTACACTTGCCAACCCAGCACACTTACCTGCAGACAGGACACACACACCCATTGACAGAATGCTTACCTGCAGACCGTACACACACCCACTGACAAAACACTTACCAACAGACACTACACTTAACCAATAGTCAGAACACTTACTAGCACACACTAAACTTATCCAATCGTCAGAACACTTACCAACAGACATTATACTTAACCAATAGATGGTACACTTACCTGCAGATAGTACACTTAAAGTGCACTTACCAGCAGACAGTACACTCACTGACACAGTGTGTGAATTTTTAGTCACACACTGCTGCACTCACGAGAAGTGACAATCACAGCATCTTCTTCTTCACTTTTCCTTAATTCTGCACAGAGTATCACCTCCCTTTTATAGTAAAATGATGTACAAGTACACTGAAAAGATGAGTACACACCCTGTTTCAAAACAAAAGCACCACTATTATAAGTAATTCTTTTCCCCCCCTTTGTTCACTTGAGAGCTGACCAGGAAGTGCGGAAATGTTGCAAGCCACATATTGGAAGCTACATGGTTCCATTCTGGCACAAAAAATGTTTTAAAGTCAGCTGTTGACGTCAGTGAAAGGAAAAGAAGCAGCTTTTAACCTCTCCACTTCAGCTCTCTCAGCCGCTGTGGGTGAAAAGTGTGTATTGTTGGACACTCAGTGTTTTGATGGCTTTGAGTTTCACTGGTGAGTCAGTTCGGCCGATGTGAACACACTTTGTGCACAAAAAAAGGAGCTTGATTGCCAAAGTGTTTTATTTGTGACGCGTCAGCATCATTCCACAAGGTAATCCCAAGGAGATGAGTAAAGCCTAAAGATTGTTGTGACTGTGTTTATTCAGGACATTTCTCTGGTGATGTCACCGCCGGGTGAAAGCTGCCTGTCGGAGGTCGAGCAGCTGGCCAACGCCCTTCCTGGGCGGGAGATGCTATCATCAGTCTGCAACGCCCTGTTGGAGGTTTTGGGGAACTCCGACAGCAGCGTCCCACTTCTTCTCACCTGTATCAGGACTTTGACATTCCTCACAGAGCATGACTATGGACTGTACCACCTCAAAGTGTAAATGCAACTTTTTTTTCCCCCTTCATGATCTCACTTGAAATCACAGACCACTAATAACAAGCACGTTTGAACCTTGTTGCAGAGCTCTGAAGAAGCACAGTGCAGGCGTGTGCTCGCTGTTGAAGAGGTTGGTGTTTCCATTCAATAAGGACTCAGCAGATCTCCTCTCCGCCCTGCTGGACTTCCTCAGACAGATGGTCAACACCGACTCCATGGTAATGTAGCTGACATGTTTATTTTAGAAGAAAATAGTGCTTCCGCTTTTTAAAAGGATATTTTTGATTATTTGATATGTTGTATGAGATCCTCACCATCAGTGTTGTTCATTAGCTGTGACTTTTCCCCCACTGCGTCCCATGAGTGGAGTTCTGGCCCGGTTTCGGTGTTGCAGAAAGTAGTTCCGTCTAGTTGCTGGGATCACACGGATAAAGCGTTTGCTTCAAAAAACAATATGCGTTCAAAAGAGTCATCCATTTGCATTACGAATTCTTGCCCTGTGACTGTGAAACGGCTGATGAAAGCTTGCGCAACCATTAACAGGCGGCAGCGTGCAGTGATACGAAGGGAGAGAAAATAGTGCCGGATGATTGCGAGGTCTGACTTTTTTTACGGCCAAGATTTCATCATGCAAATGGATTACTTTTTTAAACGCATAATGTTTGTTGAAGCAAAACACTCTATCTCCGTGACCACAGCTACGAGCCGCAGCTACTTTCTGCAACACCGAAACCGGGCCGGAACTCCGCTCAGGGGACGCAGTGGGGGAAAAGTCACTGCTGATGCACGACACTGATTGTGAGGATCTCATACAACTTCATGTCAAAAAATCCGAACTATCCCTTTAAGATCCTCAGGCCTTTAAATCTGTTTTACATTTGCCCAACAAATCTCCCCAAGAGCAAAATCTCTTCAATGGCAGAAACCTTAGAGCAGCACCAAGAGTGGGCGGGGCCATCTGCCACCACCACTGGGGTTTAGTGAGAGAAGGTGTTAAGAGAAGGTGTCTGTGTGTCCTGTTGCAGTGCAACGAGGAGGTTCAGGGGTCCGCCGAGGGGTCCGCCGAGGAGCCCGCCTTCACTCCTCCTCCTCGCCTGATGACGGGCTCTGAGATGAAAGCCCTGCTGCAGTGGGAGGAGTCCGAGACGCATCCTCTGCCGACTCTGGAGAAACAGATCACGGTACGCTGTGCTCACGGCCACGGATCGCTTTAAACATTTTTTTTACAGAATTTGGCTTTGTGTGTTTTTTGTCTCTTGTAACATTATTTGTTTTTCCGCGTGTAGAAACTTTGTAAAGAGGACGACTCACTGGAGACCATGTTGGAGAGCGTGATCATCCTCAGGCAGACGCTGGATCGAGCCACAGACACGGCACCTGCTGCTGATACCGAGCCCACCCTGCCAGTGCCCGAGACCCTCGGGGCTCAGTTTAATCACAGGTGCACTGGCTGTTTGTACCACATAAAAGATTTTTTTTTTTTTCTTCTCTTTGTTTAATTAATT
>CAESWR010000274.1:747134-763911 GCA_903171835.1 Mullus surmuletus | reverse complement strand
TCGCCAATGATTAGATCCAATAAAACGTTGCTAGTTAACAGCTGGGTTAACGTTTGACCAGCTGGAGACGAGGAGGCTCAGAGCTCACCGCAGAGTGAGGAAGGACTCGCTCAACCTCTCCGGAAAGGTAGGACTCCTCGCTCTGTCCTCCCAAACTTCTGCATTTCTTGAGTTTTTCTGCTGTAAATCTCACGTTTTGGGTTAGACAGAGGAAAAGTTCATCAGTGTGTAGATGTTTCGCCTTCTTTTTCATTGTTTTTTTTGTGGCTTTTGAGGCGATTGACACCTTCTTGGCGGACTGTGGTGATCTTGACTTGACTTTGTCGGTGGCCTCGGTGGGACGGAGGGGCGCAGATTCGCCCACAGGAGCCCACCTCTGCCTCGGGGGCGCTTTGCAGGGTGTTTATTTTACATCTGGCAGCACCGACGGGAGACAATATTTCTTGAAATATCGCAGAATTAGACGTTGAGGTGGCAGAGGTCACGCAGTCATAGCGAGGAAGGTGACAGAGAGGGCCTGTCGTGCATCCTCACACGGCTTCGGGAACCAACAATCCGCCTTAAATCGTGTTTTTGTTCCTGCACAGGTGTGTGTTTGTGTGTGGGAACTGCCAATGCAAGCGACTTTTTTTTAACATGAGTCGTCCAGCAGAGCTTCAGTCGACAAATCAAGGTCAGAGAGAAGTCGGTAATGTTCGGCATTTTCCGCTCATGAGGAGCGTACCGGCGGCCAACTTTCACCCGAGAGCTGCGCCTCAAAAGGTCATCGGCCCGGGACTCAATGTCACCTTCACGCTCCCGACGGGACGACCTCGCCCTTCCTTCGTCCCGGCTCGGAAATATTACTTTTATAGGTACAATTATGAGAAGCACAACTTATCAACAGTCATTTTTGCACGTTGCACGTCCCTTAACATTCACTTTTCCTTTGCGTCTTTTGGAATTTTTTTAATTTAGAGCCGCGTCGTGCAAATGGTTTTTCCACCGCCGGCCGCCGAATATTTCGTCTTTTATTAACGTAAAGACGCAGTCGAGACACTTCCGACTCTGAGATCACTGTAAGTCAGCGAGGTCAGACATTATTCAGCGACCTTTGGCCTGACCGGTCGAGGCAGATGGCCGCCCACCCTTCTGCTCTCAGGTTTCTTCTGCAAAAGGGAGTTTGTTAGGAATCATCGCACTGTACCAATCTTTTTTTTAAACAAGCATTCAATTTCAGTTTCAATATGAAAGGGTGTGGTTGTGTGCGCGCTTCACCAGTGTGTGTGGGAGCAGACTTCCTGCTCTGCTCAAAGTTTGAGGCAGGGAGAGATACGACGCACATGTGTGGCTTTTCAAGGACAGAGGAGGGGAGGTGAATCAATAACAACGCCGGCTGTCGCCGGCTCCAAAGGGACAGAATACAAAGAAAGTGAAGCCACGGCTGATTTACTTCCTTCCTTCCTTCCTCCCAGACCGCGAGCATCATGCATCGTTTGCTGCTTCTACTCCTGTTCGGCATTGTGAGTACGCACACACACAGACACCCACACACTGTAAATACTGTCAGAACTGAAGGTCAGCGGTTTGACCTTTGCCCCCTGTGCTGCCCCAGGCCGCTGGGACGGGACTGGACGACAAGAAGGGTCCGTTCGACAACATCGCGTTGGACGTGCCAGAGGGAACGCCGGTGCCGTACGCAGTGTATCAGGTAACGACCAGGGGCGGAGCTATGGGGGGGCCAGCGACCCCGGGCCCCTGTGTGACAGGGAGCCCCTCTCCTGCCTGAGGGGCAAGTTAGCACCCCCCCAATTTCCCCCACCCTGGACTGACAGACAATAGTAAGGGTGCTTTCCGATATCGCTCTGCACCGCCCCCTGAAATCGTTCCCTCCCTCCCTCCCTCCTCCCCACCCCCCCTATAGGGCTTCTCCATATAGAGGACCATATAGTGAGCCCATTCACAACAGCTTGTCGTGACGCACTGTTAATCACGTCACTAAAATTGCACCATTTCAATGTGTCAGACGGTCGTTGCTGGTGTGGCGGCCCCCCTGGTTATCCCATTATCATTTCCACATTACCAACACAAGATGATTTTTTTTTTTTTTCTTTCCACAGATTTTTCAATCATTTTTTTTCAGACTCTCCAATCAGCCTCCTCGATCTTTTTACGATACAGCTCAGACAATTTTGTTTTCTTTGAAGGGGCAAATTTCCAAACCATGACACAAGACAGAAAGTTAAGACAGATTCTATAAAAGCACGATTTTGTAAACAAATATGTGCAATGTTCATGAAATACATTAATAAAGTTATGTTAAGAAAAGCCCTCATATTTTCACACGCATCATTTTTATTTTACTTCTTCATTGGCACTGCTGCAGACGCAATGCGTGATGGGATATCCACCACTCGTGAGTCACCATCAGGTGGTCACTACTTTTTGTGATGCTTTGTGAGAAATTCTGAGTCGCCTATAAGGGGCATTGAATTTGATCATTAAGGTTTCAGACACCACTACAAAATGGCGTAACACCTATATAGGGCTCTATATAGGGCCCCATTATAAGGCTCTATATAGGGCCCCATTATAAGGCTCTATATAGGGCCCCATTATAAGGCTCTATATAGGGCCCCATTATAAGGCTCTATATAGGGCTCCTATATAAGGCTCTAGATAGGGGGCGATTTCGGACACAGCCCTGGTGTCTGAGCAGATTTTTCAACAAATTTTCCTCTCACTGCACAGTTTCAGGTGATCCATCCAGTTGTGGATAACTTCCGTTTGAGCGGAGAAGGCCTCGACGCCATCAAGATCTCCAAGGACGGGTGGCTGTACCTGGAAGTCCCTCTGGACTGGTCTCTCCAGGACCACTACGCCATTGCGGTAACACGCCTCGCTTTTTTAGTGCACGCTCGTATGCAAACACCATTCCCGCCCTCTCATGTGTATTTTCCGTGCGTGTGAGTGCAGGTGGAGGCGCTGGCCGACGACAGAGTGGTGGCGGGTCCAGTGCATGTGACCATCAACGTGTTGGACGTCAACAACAACGCGCCGCACTTCAACCAGAGCGAATATGCAGCCATTGTCAGAGAGAAAAATCCTGCAGGTCTGCATCTCTAAAATATTCAGTGTGACTACAATTACAGTTAAGTGTACAGCTTTAAGGGGAATAATGTCATTTTAGACTGAAGGAAACCAGCTCTGGAATGTTTAATTGTGGGATAATTGGCAATAAAATGTCATTATCAAGCTCCTAAAGGGTACATTAATTGGCATGCACTAGTGTAGGTTAAAGCTTTCTGGAGGTCAGAGGGCACTTGTGATGTTGAATGAAAGCAGCTTGCACCATTAGTGAAAGGTCGGGCAGATACAGTGATGATATTCACACAATATCGTTAAAATATGTCTTACTGTGGTCTTAAAATGATCTGGGACAGTTCAGATAGTGTGAACAACATAGGCAACTGCCTCACTGAACTGGAATTCATTCAATCAGTCAAGACTTTATTTCAGATGGTAATAAGCGACACTTGTAGTAATGAGGCAATTAACATCTTAGTTGTTATTACTGGTTTACTACATGTTTATTACTTAATGTTAATCAGTGTGCCCTTGTTGCTGTTGCAGGTGCTCCATTCACCCGTGTGTTTGCCATGGATAAGGACGACCCAGAGACTCCCAACGCTCATCTGAGCTACAGCCTGGTCAGCCAGATTCCCAACAAACAAAACACGCTCCTGTTCCAGATCAACCCCGAAACCGGAGAGATCTCCACCACCAAAGAAGGTGCTCCCACACAACCCAGCAGAAACCCAGTCAGATAGAGCTGGGACCACCCCCCTCCTCCCTCTGTCCTCTCTTTTGCTGTCAAATCTGCATGTAATCCGGCAGTATAGTGCCACTGTAAACCCAGATTACATAGCTCATCTTGTGCGCCCAAGATTAACGCTGATTGGAGGCAGATTGCCTAATGTGTCGCGTGATGCCGAGCGCTGATTACTTTGTGTGTGAACATGTGAGTGTGTGCCTGTGATTGCTGGTTTAAAAAAAAAAACTTTTTCAGACTGACACGTGAGAGTGTGAGAGCAGTGGGTTTCTGACATGTTTCCTTGATGCGTGCTTTCCAAAAATAGGCGAGCAGATGCTGACGGCCAGAGAGGCCATCAGCTACGAGAGGGGAGCTGATCAAAGCGTCGACGCTCTGAAGGCAAAGTTCGACGAATACTGTCCTGCACCCAAGATCGCCCATGAGCAAAACCCCTTCTTCACCTGTGTGGAGAGAGCAGGTGTGTGTCCCCACGTGTCCAAAGTGCAATTGAAACGATCGCCTGGTTGAGGCAGATGGCCCCACCCACCCAGATCTGTGCTTCCTCTCGAGGTTTCCTCCGTTAATGGGAATAATGGGAGGAGGGAGGGAGATTATTGGGTCTCTGTTGATACACGTTCTATTGCATCTGATCTGATTGTGGTCTAGACCTGTTTAAGATAACGTTGTTTGTTTTTTAATTGGTTGCAAAGAAATAACGTATAGAACGCATACATACATATATACATATATATGTATGTATACATATATATATTTTTTCCCCTTGTCTCAAAACATCTCCTAATTTCAGACCTGTGGTTTAAAAAGTTTGATTTTTATCCTTATCTTAAAACTACATAGGTAAATTTCAGCAGATAAATGACAAGTGACTTAAATTCCCAGGTGCATTTGTGCAAAGGCAAGGCATAGCAAGGCGGCTTTATTTATATAGCGCATTTCCTACACAACGTACAAGTACAACAACAATAACAACACAACGTACAACATTTAAAATCAGTTTAAAACAGAGAACATTTAAAGACAAAGTGCAGAAAAAAAAGCTTACTAAAATTACTAAAAGGACAAATAGTGCAAGAAGACAGCATTTAAAAGCACTTAAAAAATAAAAAACCTACTAAAATTACTAAAGGGACAAACACTGCAAAAAGATTCAATATAATCATTCTAAAATGCTTTACAAGATCTCAATCATAAGAATGGGAGAAACGAAGAGTGCAAACTGATAATTGAAGTTGATGAGGGAGCTGCAAACTGATAATTGGGGCAAAAAACTTTTGTTCCCTTTTTTGAAAAAAAAAAGGAGTTGCCTCATATAGCTTTAAATTCCCACTCTAATGGCCAGAACCTGTTTAAATGTTTTGCAGAATCAGTGTTCAAAAGTGAACTATTTGGAAATCAGAAAAATGTCTGTTATCGTTGGCCAGACAAGGGTTTGACATTTTCAAGGCTTTCATCTTGTTGACAATTTCAGATGAGAAGTTCAAACAAAGGCCTTCAAATGAGATTGATTAATCTGCAGAGTGGGCTCGTATTATTCCGATCCCTGTGGTGGACTCGCCGGAGAGCTGAAGCATGTGACGCTGACACGTGGTGATAGACGAGTCAGCGTAGATAAACACAAAAAACAACTTTGTGATTAGTGGCGGTCATGTGCCGAGTTGATGATTTGAGCCATCGACTGTTTCTCTAATAGCCGAAGCGGGGTGACGTAGGGTTGGGGATTTGTGTCAATTAGATAAACCTACCTCCCCAAAAACCTTCACCCACATCATTGTAATCATGTGCTTTGACCCTTGTGGTGCCAGAGACGAGAAGGCGGAACATGGACCCCCTGGAGGACCCCGACTACGTCCTGCTGGTGCGCGTCCAGGACCTCGGAGGAGCATCCGAGACGGCACTGAGCGGAACCGCCAGGGTGCAGATTGTGATCCAACCCAACCAGTGGACCAACCCCGGGCCCATCACCATCAAAGAGAACCTGAAAGAGAGCTACCCTCACGTCATCGCCAAGGTGTCGCCACGCTTCAGATGTCGCAAATGAGAGTCCTTTGACTGCAGGCCTTGACTCACCCGTCTTGCCCCACCTCAGGTCCAATCGAACGAGCCCAACGCCATCTACAGGTTGGTGCAGAAGGAACGCCTGCTCAGGTTCCCCTTCCGCATCACCACAGAAGGAGAGATCCTGCTAACGGAGGCCCTGGACCGAGAGGAGAAGGACATGGTGAGGCGCAAACTTACGCCATGGACTTTATCATTTAAATAAGGGCCAATTTAGGAACCCAATATTGGACTGAGGGCTGCCAACACTTGAGAAAACCTTGAGAACCTTGAGAAACTTGGAAACTCGGGGTGAGGTCTAAACCACACCTGTAATAACCGATTATCCCTATAGATGCGGCTAAAAACCCTGAAACGGAGATTCATCCTTTCAAAGCAATGTACTGTTAGATTAAAAGTAACAACTGTAATTCATAGCGGGCCGCCAGGAATGTTTCTGCGGGCCGCCATTGGCCCATGAGCCGCACTTTGAGAACCTATGATTTAGAAGGTGTGAGGTGTTGATGTGGAGCTTTGCCGGGTTCTGGTTTCAGTACATCCTGGTGGTGCTGGCCCAGGATGAGAATGAGAAGGAGTTGGATCCACCCATGGAGATTCAGGTGATCGTGGAGGATGAGAACGACAACGCGCCCGTGTGTGAGGAGTCGGTGTTTGAGGTGCAGGAGGACGAGCCTGTAGGTAAGGAAAGAGCTGAGGAGCTTCATTAACACAAGGAGATCCTCTAGAAGATGATGGTGGTGATAGAGCTGATGATTATGATGCTTATGATGATAATTGAGACGATGGTGATGATGATGGTGGTGATGATGCTACAAGTGATTATGATGATAAAACTGATGAAAATGATGATTTGTAATTAATTAGATACTATAATTAATTGAGCACCAGTGTAGTTATGATGACGGTGATGATAATGATGATACAAGTAATGATTATGATGATGATACTAGTGATGATAAAGAAGATGATGGTGGTGAAGATGATAATGACAATTATAATAATGATGAAACAAGTAATGATGACAATGATTATGGTGGTGGTGATGATGATACAAGTGATGATGATGATACCGGTGATTTTAATGATGATTATAATTGATAATAGTGATGATGATAATGATGATGATTTGAATGATGACGATGATAATGGTGGTGATGATACAAGTGGTGATGATGATGACAAGTGATGATGATGATGATGTTGATTATATAAGTAATGGTGATGATGATGGTAGTGATGATGATACTAGTGATCATAAAGAAGATGATGGTGGTGATGATGATTGTGATGATGACGGTAATGATGGTGGTGATGATGATGATGAGACAGGGGATGATAATGATGATACAAGGGATGATGATGATGATGATGATGATGGTGGTGGTGATGATACAAGTAATGATGATGATTATTGTGATGATGACGATGATGATAGTGGTGGTGATGATACAAGTGGTGATGATAATGACGACAAAAGTGATGATGATGATGAGACTAGTGATGATAAAGGATGATGGTGGTTATGATGATGTCATAAGAATTACAGGCAACCACTTTAGTGAACAAACTTATTTCTTTGTTATTTCTCGATTGGTTTCTCTCATTTCACATTTGTTGGCCTCCAATGAAAAAATGACCATAGCGACCCTGGTAGACAGTGGAGGTCCCGGTGTCTCACTGCCGCTTCTGCTTCCAGGCAGCTTGATCGGAATCCTGGAGGCTCACGACGTCGACGAGGCTGGGAGCCTGAACGCTCACCTGACTTACACCATCGCTTCCCAGCAGCCTCCCAGCACACCCGCCACCTTCTCCATCGACGAGGCCTCAGGCAGAATTCAGGCCTTGCGCATCCTGCGTCGATCGGACCAGCAGGTCTATCACCTCGACGTCAATGTCAACGACCCAGGTAACACTCGGAGCGCGCGATCAGATGCAGCTGTGACGAGCAGCGGGTCAACTTCCTGTCTGTCCACTTTTACTCAGATTTCAAGACAGTTTGTCGGGTCGTCGTCAAGGTGATCGACATCAACAACGAGAAACCTCTGTTTGAGAAGACCGAGGTGAGTATGAGTTGAAGTATAAACCTGCCGGGTGTTTCATATGGTCTGTTTCTCATGCTGTCCTTCCACGTGTGTGTTTGTGTGTGTGTGTGTGTGTCCAGTACGGCAGCCACACTCTCCAGGAGGACACCCCCGTCGGACACACCGTGCTCACCATCCAGGCCACCGACGCTGACGACCCCAACAGCGGCAGCTCCTTCATAGACTTCAGCATCTCTGCTGGAAACACTGACGATGTTTTCACTGTGGAGACGGACGGCAAAGGCACCGGCTATGTGGTCGTAGCGAAGGTAAGGCGTGCTAACCTTGCTGAAACTTTATTTGTCATATGGTAAAGTGAGGTTCTCATATCCTGTTTCCATTTTCACTTTCAGTTGCATTGCCAAATTGTGTATTTTTCAACATTTTCATTCATTTCTTAGGGAATTTTACAAAAACCTTAATGAAAAAAACATGTAACATTTTACTTTGACTTTAATATGGGCCATTTATGATTTCCTGTTCCCATAAAGATATTTACTGTCATCATTATTATTATCATTATTATCATTAGTAGTAGTAGGAGTAGTAGTATTGCTATCGTTGCTTTCTCTAACCCCAGACAATCTTTGTTTGGGTTGAGCTTTCCTCGCAGGTTTCTTCTGTTAGAGGGAGTTTTTTGCTCTAAGGGTTTTGTTGGATCTCTTTGAGCATATAAGTATTTTAAAGTGTGGTCCAGACCTGCTGCGTTAAAGTGCCTTCACATAACTGTTGATATGGATTCACCCTAAATGAAGAAAATGTAATTAGTTTGTAAAATGGATTAAAAAAAATTCCATCCCCCCACAAAAAACCTTAGTTGATTATAACGCAGGAAAACAGTGATAACATGGAAAAGTGCTGACCCAATGAGTTGCCAGCCTTTTTTACTTCCAGTCCTAAACCAGTCTGCCTCTGCCTCCCGAACAGCCTCTGGACTTCGAGTCTTCTCCCACCTACAAGCTCCAGATTGATGCTCGTAACCCCGAGCCTCTGATGAAAGGTTTGGAGTACGGCAGCGAGTCCACGGCTTTCGTCTCCGTGTCTGTCACCGACGTCGACGAGGCTCCCGAATTCAGCCTGGACGTCCTGCATGTGACGGTGTTTGAAAACATCACCAAGGGAACCGAGCTGCTGACTGTGGAGGCCAAGGATCCTGAGGGCAAAGAGATCAGGTGAGAACACCATCGGGGGACCTCCATCACTGGTTAGGGAGTGGTTTGGGGGTCTGAAGTGCAGCAGACGTACACAGTCTGTCACCAAGATGAGTTTTATTTGCAATAAAACAGATCCTCCTCACACATCGAAGTGGAACCTTTTCCACACACACAGCACGAAAATAAACACAAGGCAGTGTGAATAGTATCAGTGAGATGATGCAACACTCACGTGCCTGTGTGTGTGTGTGTATGTGTTTGCGTACCATTTCAAAGATGTGAATGTTGACATCTCTAATCAGCCTTCAGCACCTCAATACATCAGATTTTTTCCAGGTAGTGGAATGGTCGAAGTCTTTATAGGATTTGAGAGACATTTGAAGATGGTTGGAATCGCGTTTGTAGTGCAGATCTGGTCATTTAGTCTACTTTTAGTACCTATAATGGACTTTTTGAAAATTAACCTTACACTTTACAAAGATAGTTGTGAGGTCAAAGCTGGACTTTATTCGTCTGGAATCCAAAACTACCTCTGGAAAGATGTAGTGTCTGCCGATGAGTGATGGACCCTCCCATGTATTTTGACCAATCACCAACCGCCACCAATCAGGGCAATTGATAAACAAGGTGACGTATCCGGTTGGCGAAACAGCAAATGGAAGGTTGTGCCATCCCCTGTTCCTTTTTTTTCAGTCTTTATTGTTTACTATAAATCCGTGTTGGTGTTATTGATGGTACAGCACTGTCATCACAGAATTAAGCCCCGCCCACACACTCCACGTGGTTGGTTTTCACAGCTGAGCAGCAGTTTGCTGGGCTGTTAGCTGTAAGCTTTTATCTCCATCACGTGTCCGCAAAGGGTTATTGATTTGTGTGGGCTACCTTTATTTGCTCCGTTCATCGGGTCAGCGTGTGGATGGACCTCACATATCTTCTCACATATTGTGTGTCCGTGTGTTTGTGTGATTGCTTTTGTACAGCTTTAAGTTGGACGGTGACACACAGGGCTGGCTGGAGATCGACCCCTCGACTGGACAAATTAAGACCAGAAACAAGCTGGACAGAGAAACTGTAGAAGAGTTTGAAGTCACTGTTACTGCTTTTGAGAAGGGTGAGATAAGGTTGTTTATGTGTGTGTGACTGTTTTCTATCTCAATTTCAGCCTTTCAACATAGAAAATGAGCATGTTGTACTAATGACCGACCAGCGCCCCCAGAGTTTCCGAGTGTAACTCATAACTCATAAATATCCCTCAGACATTGCGACAAGCCTCCTCCAGTATTCCTCAGATAATAAAAGTAACTAATCAATAAATAAATACATAGAAAGCTTGTGAGCCGACAACCCGGATACGGTTACGGTTACATAAGTGAGCATCAGAATGTTCCACCACGTAAACCTACAGTCGCAAAGCTCTGATGCACTAGCTAGCTATCAGTTAAACCTCCTTTAAACCCTGTGCGCTCCCTCCAGACAACCCTACAAAGTCCACTGAGCGAGCCGTGTCCGTGAGGCTGCTAGACGTGAACGACAACGCCCCCAAACTGACCGAGTCTCAGGCCTACATATGTCTGAAGAAGCCCCACCCCATCATCATCAAGGCCCACGATGGCGACAGCTTCCCCTTCTCCCAGCCCTTCACCTTCGCCTTCCACCACGGAAAGAAATCGCCCAACTGGGACCTGCAAGCCATCGATGGTACGCCTATGATATCCAAAAACAACATGTTAATGCAAGCTGGAGACAAAGCACTGTCATCTTTGTTTTTCTGGTGTCCCGCAGGTACGACGGCGAGACTGTCCCTGAGGAAAACTCCCTCTGAGGAGAGAGTGTCCAGACTGTCCATAATCGTTAAAGACAACATGGGCATGGGGGTCACACACTCGTTTGAGGGTAAGTTCAAAGGCTCCAACTGGTGTCACGAAAATGGGAGGTTTTCAAACACAACTCACCCATTATATAGACACGCTTTTGGGGGGCACGAAGTATGTTTATACTACATGTGTATGCTCAAATTGTCCAGAGGTTGAGGTGGCGTTCTAAATTGCAGTGGCAGAACAAATGTACAAAGGGCCCCTGGGCAGCAATAAGTTAAGCCCCCCCCTTTTGGTCCTGTTGGATAGGGGAGGGGCACCCTGTGACACAATGGCCTATGGGGCGGTGGCCCCGCCTATAGCTCCGCCCCTGCTAAATCACCCACCTATACTTCTAAATACTACCACATACTGCAGCCATCCTCAGAAAGTACATAGTATTGCATTTAGTCTGCGTATTAGACTGCACCGATCAAGACCACAGGACACTAAGACCAAAACCAAAACCATTTACATTAAAGATGGCAGCAAAATGTGATGGTTGAATGGTGATTGGTTTGTTTTTTATTTAGCTAGAACATTGGTCTTTGTCTTGAGTTTCTGCTATTTCCACTCAACTATTTGGAATTATTTGTTGTTGAAAGCAAGGCACAGTCCAAAAGTTAGGGGTGTGTCTCGACCAGTCTTTAATTAAACATTTTTTAATTCAGACTGAGTAAAAATCCCTTCTAGCCCAAGACCTTCAAAAGTGGTTGTGAGACCAAGAGCAGTCGAGTTATACAACACAAATGCTCACGAGTGGGAAGTAGTACTCCTGTCATCTCAGTGTGCCTCTAATGCTGCTACATGTACTATATCTATAGTTTGAGATACAAAAGAAAGGTAGAGCAGCCCTCCAACCGGATATAATAGGTCATCCGGGTACTTTTAGTTCACTGTATTTCCCATATTGGACACTGGAATGCAGCCTGAGTGTGGAACATTTTGGTGATGTCAGGTCTGTTAGCGCTCTGATTGGCTGGGAATGTCAACACGGGGCGGCACAGCGCTCCTGTAAGACGCCTGGAATCTTTGAATCTGACAATATTAGAACCCAGAAAATCTGTTTATACTTTCCAACCACATTCTTACACTTAAAACACAAAGGGGGGCAGTTTTCTTTTTAAGATCTTGTGGTAACCAATGGAAACAATGTTGCTCACATCACTGACTGACTGTGTGTGTGTGTGTGTGTGTTCTCAGTGAACGTTTGCAACTGCACTGAGCTGGGTTACTGCTACATCTCACCCAAGGGAAGTGAAATCAGCTACGGGATGGGGCCCACCATCGGGATCCTGGCCGGGACGCTGGGATTCTGCGGTGAGTCCGACAAATAAAATAAAAAAATTCTGACTGGTGACGCCACTTTGGGTCCGACCGACTGACTGTTTATTTCTCTTTCTGTGCAGCTATCATCTTCATCATCGTGATCAAACGCTCAAGTACTGGAAAGAAGGGGACGGAAGTAGATGCTACCCTCCTCAATTAGATAACACACTGTACATACGGGTACTTTGGGGATTATGAGGACTTTCAATAAAACAGTGACTCCAGCTGTTTGAATCTTCCACTTAACCCAAACGTGACCTTTTCCTTGCTCGATTTTCAGGGCGGAGATGCTTTAGGGACGCACAGATTGCGAAATTACGCTCTGATATTTAAAGCAACAATTTGGCCAATAGTAGAAAGTAGTGCAAACACGTACTGACTGTGATGTACAGCGTGTGTGCTCACCCATCCCTTGTTTCATCGCTTTGGACAAAATGAATAAATATACATACTGTACATAAACAGTCAAACGGCAAATTCAATTAAGCAGGATGAGATTGTAATGATGTTCTACACTTTAGGGTTGTTATTTTATTTTTGTTTGTTTTGTTTCTTTTTACAAGTTTTCAAAGTCCATCCAACTTACTCATGTGTTTGTTTTGGCTTAAGTTATTAAAATGAAGAGATTTGGAAGATTCTGCCTGTAAGAAATATGAAACAGAGCCTCAATAAACAAACAAGGGACAAGCCTGGGAACATTGTGTGTGTTTGTGTGTGTGTGTGTGTGTGTCTGTGTGTGTCTGCAGCTGATGGTCAACACCTCAGCTCACATGCAAAGCTTTCATTGTTCAGCTTGATTGCTCATATTTCTGATTCTGACCAGTATTTCCAGCCAATCTGTCTTTTTCTTCCTCCTCCTCCTCTTCCTCCTCCTCCTCCTCCTCCTCCCCGCTGCTCTCTGTCTGTGTCTCGTTGACGCTCTGACTCATCTCTGAGGTCTGAATGGACACCAGCGTGATTGTGCGCCTTTGTGTGAAACACACACACACACATGTGAGACCTGAATGTGGAGGCCACATGTGCCGCCGTGAGCGTGCACCTCTCCAATCCATGTGCCAAGCTCCTGTGTGTGTGAGAGAGAGAGAGAGTGTGTGTGAGTCACTGAATGGACCGCGTTAGTTTTCCGACCAGTGAACGGTTTTGGAGGCCTCAACACAAAACCTCTCCAGTGTTTACGTCTGTGGTTTCTCTTCACCTGTTTCCCAGCAACACTTTCCACAACAATACACACAAACACACACACACACACACACACTCACACAGACATGAAGAACTCGTGGCAGAAGTTAAAAGGTCTAAGGGACAGAAGGAGACGTAGAGTAAACAGTGGGCTGTATGTGTGACCCACACACACACACACACACACACACAGACTTGTTTTGACGCTGAGCAGGAGTGCACACTGGGCCAAAGTTTGCCTCCAAATATAAGTTCATAACAGACTTTTTTTTTTTTTATTGTCAGTGACACATGACAGTGGCCATAAACCATACATTTTTATATTTAAACAAATGTATTACATCAGTGGGGGGGCGGGGGGAGGGGGGCAAAAATATTACAATGAGACTGTGTATGTTGTTGACATGCTTTGCCTCCCCCTGGTGGTCCGACTGTACTCTGCATTTACATCAACTCAAACGTCTCACGTGTCAGGAGCTGGGAAAAACTCCTTTTGACAGAAGAAACCCGGAGCAGAACCCTGGCTCAGGGTGGGCGGGGCCATCAGCCCTGACCGATTTCAGAGGACCACACCAGGGTCATCATGAATATTTTTTTATTTCTCTGACCAGCTGTCCGTGACCCACCCAGGACGGGTTCCTGACCCTTTCTTGGGTTGCGCCCCACCAGTTGAGAACCACTGCTGTAAATCTTTTTTTTTTTGCATAATTACAACAATCATGTATGATCTTCCCTATCTTAGCTTTCACATGGAGTCGTCACTGGGGATGGGGGATATTTTTAGCCACAGTTACCTGGAAATTCAAAACAAAATCTAATCTATAATGAAATGACTGAGTGTTTGTGTTTCAGTCATCTGCTTATGAAAAAGTAAGAAAAAAAACATAGAACAATAATTGTTGCTGTTATAGTTTCTATTCTGGCAGCGAGAACTTGACGTCAGCATGATAATAAGTTTGATTGTATAAAGTTGACGGTTTTTTGCAGAGTACATGAGTCATGTCAGAACAGATTTTTTAAAAAAAAGTCTGACTAGTTACCATGGTGACTTTATGTCTTTGAAAATAAATGTTCATATAAAATTCTGAGAAACAAAAACAAAGCATGTCAGATATGGTTTAAAATAAGACTTAAAGATAATAAACAGCAGAAACTATTTGCGCCTGTAATTAGACAAAAATTAATAAAGCTGATGATGAAGCTGAAGAAACTGCAGCTCGAATCTACAGTATATTATTAAAGTTAATCTATTTCTTCTTCATCTTGGTCCTTTTGACTCTCTCATTTACAGTATTTGATCTTTTTTCTCCTCTCTATTTGAGAAACTGGACCACAAAATGCCATTGTCCTTGTGGTGTAATGACAATAAAGTTAATTCAATTCAATATATCCTGCTTTCTGTGATGCTTGTGGAAAATAAGATAAAACTAAATCAATGAATGAAAAAAGTCAGCATTAATATGTACTAATGAAATGGTGCAGAGCTGTCTGTGTGGAACTGGGATCGAGCTAGTCTATTTGTTGTTGCCGTGGCGACATCTGCTGGCGGGTCATCTGTCCACGTGCACACCGTCTGGCAACGCTCCAAAGTCCTCTCATCCCAAAGTAACCGTGTCACTCAGACGCGTAACATAACTTTGTGACGAGTGCTGACGTGCTTGTCAAGGTCACACACACACACACACACACACACACACACACAGCAGAGGAGCGGCGTGTCTTCAGTGTTTTATTAAACCATTCCATATACAAAACATGACACATAAGTTAGAGTGTATAAGTTCACCTGTAGATAACAATGGGTGCGTTATGAATAAATAACCTCCATTCTGACACCTGAGACACACAGGCCGCGTTTTCAGGCGGCGCTGCTGCAGCTCGAGGCGTCCCAGACAGGAAGTGCAGACTTATTTACTTATTACTTATGAAGAAGTGACCCACAGAGAAGCAGCGGAGGTACAGGGTGAGTGTGAGGACGCTTATAGGGACTCACTGAAGCGGAAATGGAAACGAATAACTGTGATTAACAGTGTTTTTTTGTAATTTTTTTGGCCTTTGATCCTTTAAGACGAAGAAAGTTGAGCTGTGAACCCTCAAAAACCGGGCGGACAATAATTCAAACACTCCTCTGTTAAGTATTTGACACAAAATTCAGAAAAATAAATAACATTTTTGTATAACAGGAGCATTTGTCTTTTTTTTTTTTGAACCAACATACACTCTCTTTGGAATTTCCATCAATTCCGACCCTGCTGAGTCTTTCAGTGTGGGAGTTTGAATTGTTTGGCACAGAAATCTGTAACAGCGTCTCGTCAGCCACGTACTGAGTATGTGTGTGTGTGTGTGTGTGTGTGTGTGTGTGTGTGTGTGTGAAACAGTCACTCGGGAACATTGGCAGCATAGATAACTCTGTAGCACTGCATAGAAACATTAAAAAAAGCTTAACATTAATAGTGTTAAAAGAAATTCAGATGTTGTTGTAACAGCCACAGAGTGTGTTTCTCAGCGCGTGTGTGTGTGTGTCCACTGAATCTCAGGACTTCCCCTCCTGCGCCCCGATGACGTGCGGGTTGAACTGCGAGATGATGATGGTGATGTCGTCGCGGTACATGCGCGCCAGCTCCTCGGGGAGCGACAGCATCTTGGAGAGCCTCTCGTGGTCCACGGTGCCGAACTCGTTGTTTCCCACCGCGTGGCGGATCAGGTGGGTGGCCGAGTTCTGGTCCTCGAAGGCCGAGGACGCGCGGGCCTTCCTCTCCTCCAGCAGCCCCTGCATCTGTCCCAGAGTCACTTTGTAGCCGCCCACTTTGAGCGGCTGGTGCTGGTGGACGCCCGTTAGGTATTCGCCAACGATGCGCACCACTTCCTGTCTGTGGAGGGTCTCCCACAGGCCGTCGGAACCAATCACCTGCAGGGGTGTGCACACACATACATACATAAAGGCACCATTGTCAGCGAACACCAAGAAAAAAATGCAGCTTTTTTGTGATTTGTGTGGGAAAGTTCTGGATTTTGGAGCTTAAAATACATAAATAAAAGATGGAGTATATGGGGATTTTATGCATTTTTGCCATGAAATTGTAATATGTCTTGAGAAAAAGTTAGTCCATCAAGATTATTATTTAGGCATTTTTAAGACCCAGTTTGCGCTTTGATGACTTCAGTGTCACCATTTACTTTAACTTTATGGAAAACTTTTATCCTGGAAAAAACAAATTAATGACTCGTATGACTCATTAAGGTTAAGGTCCATATTCCGGTTACTGAAACATTGTGAATAAGCCGTTTCCATGCGTGAGCAAACACGGTTCT
>CAESWR010000274.1:642460-652903 GCA_903171835.1 Mullus surmuletus | reverse complement strand
CTTTTAAGGTTTTGAGAATAAATGAACTACCTCATTCATTAACAACAAAAAACATACTAGCACATTATTGAAAAAAAACACATTAGAAATTAAATTGTAAAAGTGATAAGACGATGAAATGTAATTAAAATAAAATGTATTTTTTTTACAATTCATTTTCAGAAAGAGTTTCAGAACATTTAATTGAATTGAATAATCAATTTAAGACAGTAAAGTTTGAAAAGAAGAAATTTGTTATGGAATCAATGATGTCATTGCTTATTATTATCATTATCTTTATAATTATCATTATGATGACTTTATGACCTGAGAAGAGACACAAAAGGAGGAAGAAACGCAAACAGACAAAGATGCTCTGGCTGTGGATGAGCAACAGAGGAAGCGTCCCCTGACGGCGTTTTTCACCTTGGAGACGCAACAACAACGTGTCTCTCTCTCCCAGCGCCCCCCCCACCCACCACCAACCCCCTCCCCGGCCCCCCCACCCTAACTACACCTTCACTCTCTCTTTCACTGTTAATCTCTCTTGCCCTCCTCCTCCCTGCTCCACTCGCTCCATCCCCGAGGACAGACTGATAATCTGAGCCGTCTGTTCTCCACCTGCTTGGACCCCCCCCCCCCACCCTTGTGGACACCCTCCCATCTTCCACTCGGTCCTCCCTCTGCTCCCTTGTCTCTCCTTAAATCTCTGCTCTTGCCTTCAGCCCCCCACCCCCCCCACCCACCCACCCTCTCTCCAGAGGAGCCTCACCAGGCAACACATGGTCAAACACACACTCCTTCTTCCCCACACACTCCTTCTTCCTAGTAACTCGGCAGTCAATCTGCCTCTGTCACCTTCTACTTGAGTGGAGTCGCGGTGCACAGAGAAATGCGGGCGGTGTGAGGATGAGCACACACACGCGCAAATACACACACACACACACAAGCACTGATGGTTTCTACCTACATGGACTTGAAGAGAGAACATCGTCACCAAGCCACTCAGCTCCTTCAAATCCTGAGGGGGGGAAGAACAATGTTTGTCAGACAAACGTACCGCCACAGTGCAGTCTGACTAAGGAAAGTGTGTGTGTGTGTGTGTTTGTGTATGTGTGCGCTTGTGTCAGTGGAACGGTGATATAACTGCATCAGTGGGAGGACATACGATGGGTCAATGGCATTAGATGATTGCTATGAATAATGCATGTCGCCATAGTAACCTTTTGTACGGACCGAGATGTTTGTTTACGATGTATTCCCGAAAAAAATGTGCAAAACGGCACCTCACGTATGAGAACGTGGTGCTTACTGTGCTGAAGCCACTCCCTCCAAAAAAACGCGAATATATGATTGCGTATTCCAACACATCATCCGCTAAATGCAGATGATTATGAGCATTTTACGCTGCAAAAGTTGCATGTGTCTGCAGCAAGTTGAAAAATGTGGCAAGTTTATCTTCTGCTGCCATGGTAACGTTTTAGACTGTGATGTTAATGACATTAAAAAACATCATCTCACATATAGACACTGTCAGAGCTAATTATGTGTGAGAATTAGAATCGGTTCTGAACTGTACTGTGTGGCAGATTAGATCATTGGTCATTGATTGGCCATAGATTTATTTTTTTTGAAATTTAAAAAAACCTACAAAGCTATCTGACAGGAAACACTTGTATTTTTGTTTACAGAAGACGGAGCCAACGCTTTGTTGCAGTCAGAGTTTATGTTCCGTTTTCAAAATATTCTCAGCACTTTGTGTGATCTAGTTTGCTTGCTTCTCATTGTTAGTCATAAGAAAAGTCTCTTATTCATGAGAGATAGAACAGGGCGTTGGGAAAATTAACTTTTCTTCAAATCTTTTTTCAGGAAGACCCCACATAATCACGGATCTTTGCTCTCAGCATGCATAGATTTTGTGAAGGGCCGGGGCGAAAAAAGAAAAAAAAAGGGCACCAACACATGTTTGCCACCCAAGAGGGCATTTTATCATGTTTTCACCAGCCAAGATAGCAGTGTAGTGTGTTTTTTCACATAAGAGGGCACTTTAAAATGCGTTTTTGCCATCCAAAAGGGCATGTTATTATGTTTTAACCAACCAAGAGGGCAGTTTAGTGTGTTTTGCCAACCAGGAGGGCACTTAAGCACACGTTTTCGCCAACCAAGAGGGCATTTTACCATGTTGTAACCACCCAAGAGGGCAGTTTAGTATGTTTTGCCATCCTGGGGGGCACTTTAGTGCTTGTTTTTGCCTCCGAAGAGGGCACTTTAGCACACGTTTTTCAATAATTGGGCCACGATCTAGAGGGCCTGTGAGAGACTGTCTGTGATTGTATGAGTCGATCAGTGAGCGTACCTCCTCCAGGTTGTCCCAGGACTCGGCCGCGCTCTGATCGGCTGGGATCTCGGGCAGCCGGAGCTGCATCTGCCTGCCAGACACCAGCTCCTCACTCGCACCATCAGCATCCTCACAGCTGCCTGGCGTGCAGCTGGAGGTCGCAGGTAGTGATGTCGCAGCGAGGTGAGGTGCAGGGTTTGAGTGCACGTTCAGGAAGTCCTGAGCCGCGACACAGGCCCGGTCTCTGATGGGCCGGACCAACGCCTCCAGAGCCGCGGCATCTTCTGGGCGGACCCGGGAACACAGCTTCTCCATCTCTCTGATGTTGGCCCTCAACTGCTGCAGGGGGGGGGACGCAGGAGAAGGTTTAAATCAAAATATTTCCATATGAACCACATATTACATATAAATAAGTCGAAAAAGTCCAACCTGGCAATCACCCGATACTATTTTCCCTCCCTTCCTATCACTGCGCACACCATCATCAGCTTAAGGTGGCGGAAGGAGACCGCTGTGACACAAGAGAAGACTCATCACAGCTGTCTCCTTCCAAATGCCGTGAAACAGCTGATAATGGTGCGCACAGTGATACGAATGGAGGGAAAATAGTGCTGGGTGATTGTGAGGTCAGACTTTTTCACGGCCAAGAATTCATGATTTAAATGTATTCATCTTTTGAACGCATATTGTTTGAAACCGGGCAGGAATTCTGCTCACAGGACGCAGTGGAGTGGGGGAAAAGTCACTGATGGTGAGAATCTCAACCAACTTCATATATAAAAATCCAAACTATCCCTTTAATAGCTTCCTTTCTATCACTCCAAAATCAAAATCTTTTGTTGATGTAGCCTGTTGTGTCCCAGTGATGGTGGGGAGGGGGCGGAGTCCTGCTGACGGCTCAGCATCCCACTCAAACGCTCCACTGATGGAAATGTTGAGAGGGGCGGGGGCTTAATAAGGCTTAGATATGAGGCTGGGGAGCGCGGCCGTGCCCTGAGGGTGACAGGAGGATTACATCCCAGCCATCAGCGCTCCAGGCCACAGCACGACCTGCACTCAGGGAGGGGTTGGGAGGGGGGGGGGGGTGTCGGAGGTCGTGCTGCAGATAGCACATTTTACTAATTACGCAGCATGAATAAACATCCATGTATACGCTGCTTTTCCTCGTGTGCATTTCAAAGTGAAAAACAAACTGATTAACGCAGAGGCGCTCAGGTCAGACATGTGTCCGCCTGGAAATCAGCCGTGACCCCAGTAACCACACGCGCACGCACATGCGCGCACACACACACGCACACGCACACACACACACACACACAAACACAAACACACACACACACACACACACTTGGTGGTGGCAGATACTCATGATAACACAGTATTGACTCCACTCTTGGCTCACAGCGTTTGGTGGAGGTGCCTGAGCCTTTCTTGGCGGGGGGGGCTTCACTGGGGGCTCCAAGAGAGGGAGTACATGTCAATCATCATGGGGCGGGGGGGGGTGCAGGACAGACATGCAGAGATGCAGAGAGAGGCTGAAAATGTAGATGAAACTGCTTCGTCCTGTCTCTCTGTCTGTCTCTCTGTGTTGCGGACTGTCTGTCTGTATCCCTTCCCTTCCCATCCCTGTATGTGAATGTCTGTCTGCAGGATTACCTGTCTGTCTGACTGTCTGTCTATTAATCCCTGTTTGTGTGTGATGTGTGTGTTTGTGGCTACCTGTCAGACAGACACATCCATGTGTTTGTCTGTCTGTCTGTCTGTGTCCATTCGTGTGTGTGTGCGTGTGTGTGTGTGTGTGTGTGTGCGCGTGTGTGTGTGTGAGCGAGTTCATGTATCCATCTGCATGTCTGTCTGTGCATCCGTGTGTTTGTGTGTGTGTGTTTGTGTGTGTGTGTGTGTGTGTGTGTGTGTGTGTGTGTGTGTGTGTGTGTGTGTGTGTGTGTGTGTGTGTGTGTGTCTCTGACTACCTATCTGTCTGTCCAGCCATCTTTGTGTGTGACAACATGTCTATCTGTCCATCTGTCTGTCTGGCCGTCCGTGTCCGTCCGTCCATGGCAGATAGATAGACAGACAAGTATGGCTGGATGGATGGACAGCCATCCAGCCATACTTGTCTGTCCATCCGTCCGTCTGTCCATCTGTCTGTCTGTCTGTCTGTCTGCCTGTCTGCCTGTCTGTCTGCAGAGCACACACCTAGAGCAGAGCACTTGCGCTCCTTCCTGGGATTACCACCACAAAGACACAGGAAAGCACTCTGCGGGTCCCTGGAGTTTGTGAGGCGATGGTGAGAGGGTCGCTGTGTGCCTGTTCAGTTATTTCACCTTCAGAGACACGACGGCTTCCAGGCAACAACATCCCTGAAACACTTCACACCCACCATGTGAACAAGCTCACCAACGCTTACACACACAGAGACACACACACACCAAACACACATCTGAGGTATGGTAACAGCTCTCTTCCTGCCCTGATTTGTTGTTTTTCTTTTTATGAATAGTGAGTTTTTATAAAGTGATTAAATGTAATTATCCACATGTGTGTAAAAGTTCGGGCCCTTGACATAAAATTTCTGGTGGTTTTTAATTGAAAACAGAAGAGACTATTATGTTATATTGATGGAAACTCCTTCCTTCCTTTCATTCCTTTCATACGTTCAGGCATAACACGTTTTATTTAGTAACTACTTAGTCCCTATTTAGTAACATTCCTTATTGGAGATACTGCAGCTCTGAGCCCTTTTCTGTCTCAACAAAACATTTTGTCTGCTTTGTGTTCTGTTATTTTCTTTTGGAAAAAAAATCAGCAAACCTGCTATTTACCCAGCGTGTATGCATGATACTGTATCTGCGCACAAAAATGAAGGACAGCTGGACAGGATAATCCCATATTGACAGATTAGACATGTAATCAATTGCCTCTTGTGGTCTTTTACCTCAGCAGACACTTGCTCACTTTTCATGTTGTCATGTGATGTTGTGGTAATAGTCTCTGTGGAGCCTCATCCACACACAGAGTCAACTCAGTGGGCTTTGGAGGCAAAGTCATCCGGGTGACACATTAGTTGATGAAGGACCGCGAAACAAAGAACGGTCAGTCCTCGTCCTCGCTCACACCATGAGTCATGTCAAGTCAGTTTGATCTGCAAAACGCCGATTCATACCAACACTTATGTTTGTGCACTTTGGCAGAGAGCAGATCTTTAGCAGAGAGCAGATCTTTATATGTATATAAATATATACATGTATTTACATAAAGATCTGCTCTATATGTATATACATATATGTACACATACAAATGTACAGTATATATCTACATATATACTGTATATGTATGTTTACATATATATATATATATATATGTATATACGTATATACACACTCACACACACACACATATATATATATTTACTAAGAGTCAAATCCCAACAAGCAATTGGCAACAAAACTCCCTTTAACAGAAGAAACTCTGGAGCAGAACCGCGCCTCAGGATGAGTGGTGGGCATCTCCCTTAACCAGATGTGTTGAGAGAGAGATAGAGAACTGGACGAAACCCCCCCAGGTGCAAGCACTTGGCAAAGGGGGCAGGGAAAAACTCCCTTTAATGGAGGAAACCTCAGAGCCAAATCACGTCTTGGGATGGGCGGTCACCAACTGCCTCAACCGTTGGGGTTGGGCGAGAGAAGGAGTGGAGTAGAAGAGTAGAGAGACATAGGAAGTGGGAACTGGAGGAAACCCCCCAGGTGCACTTGGCGACAGGGCTGAGGAAATACTCCCTTTAACGGAAGAAACCTCAGAGCAGAACCACACCGGTCTACCATCTGCCTTTGGCTGTTTCGGTTAAAAGAGTGGGGGAACTGAAAGAACACACCGCTGCTGTCCGGCACTGCTCTGTGCTTTGTATCACGGCTGCTGGTCGCCATAAACAAGGAACTGGATCGACTCACGGTGAAATATTAAGCCCTGCGGTTGAATTCATGCCTGTCTGGCAAATTTGAGAGGAAATGAGTCACATCACCTATTAAACAGTACTCACATTCACACACGCGCCAGGCATGAAATTTAATAACATACAAAATGAGGGGAACAAGAAATGAATCACACATAGTGTTACATATTCTCCTGAGTGTGGTGTTATACCTGGACGGTGCGGCTGGCGTTGATGTGCTCTTGGTGGAGGCGGTCCCATTGTTGGCTCTGCTGGAACTGCAAAGACGAAGGAGAACACGTCACAGATCCACGCTGTGGTCTGGAAGCAGCGGTGTGGATCGTGAGGCCGCTGGCGTCACGCTTTCCTCGGACGTCACCTTCAGTATGTTGCTGTTGTGCTTCTGCAGCCTCTCCAGGTCGGTGGGCAGAGCCACTTTGATGAACTTGTGGATGGGCGTCTCCAGCCGCCGCAGCGTCAGCTTGGTGGTTTCCTCCGCCATGTGACCTGCCGACTCGCCGGCACCGACACGACCCCGCACCTGCTCAGCTCGATCTCTGCGCGCCCACGCGGGATCCTGTCCAGACCAGCAGAGAGGGATTTTAATACACTAATAGAGTAACTGTGGCAAATGCAGGAAATAAACTGCACATCTACGGGTGGCTGATTTACAGCAGTTACTCAATGCCAAAGACGACTATTTAACCGACACATTCAATTATTTTGGTTCATAACACAAGATGAACTGGTTATTCTCACAGAGGCGTCAGTGTGAGTTATCAGGCAGGAAAGAGCTGTAAAATCCTCTTTGGAGGGGTTATATGTGGAGATGTAGTCCGGCATTCATTGGGCTCTCTCCACAGAGAAGATATTTGTTTTGATTATATATATTTTTTATCTCCTATCAGGATCATCGTCACCATTGCTTACAAAAGAACATGACCCAACTGAAATGACTTGACAGAACCTGAGCTGAGACAGTGGGCAATGACAGCTGAACCAGAACCAGAACCAGAACCGGATTTCAGGGCCTCAGCGGTCACAGCAGCTTCAATCCGAACTGTTCCGTCGGTTCTGCAGACAGGGTTCAGCTAAACGCCTCGGCTCTCCTGTCAGAACCCCGGAAGCGTCGTCACGGCCGAACCAGAAGGATCCAGTTAGTCCAGAACTTTCCGCACGTTTGGGCCGCGACACTCACCGCTGAGAGCCCTAAAGTCTGCTCCGGGCCTCCACGGCTCCGAACCACCGATTTATTACAGATCTGGCGACGCTCGGCTGTGTTTTCGCTTTCTTTCCGCCCGCTCCTTGTTTGTAAACAACACTCCCCCCCCGCGGGTGCGTCTGCGAATACCTTCCGACGTCGCGCAGCGGCCGCAGCTCTTCGAGTTCCGGCCGGCGCTGATGACGTCACCGCGCAAAGGTTTCCTGTCTGCGACCTGTGAGCAAAAAAGTTTGTGCTCTAAATATAAATGTTGCTACAGTAGTGTTTGTATTCAGGGTTTATGCTCGAATTTTGAATCGGATACAGTAATTTGTCGCGGAAAAACGTCGTTAAAACGCTAAATACAAGGTTTTCCATTCATGTAGAAAGGCTTTGTGGTCTGCCAAAGTTGATTCCTTTTTAGGTTACCTCAATACTTCCAACATGGTGCCTTCAGAAGGGTTTGTGCAGGTTTTTGGGGCATTATTTGCAGCGGTAACTCCCGGGCATCACATTCGTGGTTATTGGTAAGTTGGTAGTTACAGTCAATGCGTGTCCTTGCACAACTTGACATTTCTGTCCTTGTTTCCTTGGCTGCGCGTACAAACAGAATCATGTGTGACATTACATCTTTTGACTATGTTGTGCAAAGCGGAGAGAAAGCTGGGGTTCCCCCTCCTCTACTCTGAGTGGGTCTATTGCATGTTTCCACTTCTCCTCTCCGACACCTTTTACCTTTGACATTTAGGCCAACCCCCCACACACTCCTCCCTCAGCGGATGCTCCGTGCGAGGGGCCACGGTGAGACACACAGTCCCGAGCACCAGGGGACTTCCCCGCCGCTGTAAAAGTTACTTAACTCTACACTTGTGTGAGTGTATCTGTCTGTCTGTCCACTTCCAGGGGACTCCCGGAGCTGCAGACTGTGGGGGAGGAACAAAGAAAAACAACGACCAAAAAAATCACCACAAGCTTCTGCGTCTATCTTCGTGTCTCTTGTTTGTGTGCAAGAAATTGTGTGAGGGCAGGTGTGTGTGTGTGTGTGTGTTGGGTGCAGGATACAGGTGCCACCCAGTTAATCCAGGAAGTTTGTCAGCAGGAGAGGAAGCCTTGCGGGAGGAAGATCCCGCCGCTTCTTACCTCCTGCATGTTTGTGCTTAAAGCAGGTGTGTATGAGGGGCTGAGGTGTTTGCAGTGCAGACGCCTCGACTGCACTCATGTCACTGATTTTACATTTAGCAAAAACAACACAGGCGTTCACTTTTATCCTGCAAACTGTTAACACTTGTGCTCATTTTACCGTAACCCATCAAAATAAAGTGCCCAACTATGATTGCTGTGCGCTGTAAACACACCGTTCAAGATATTGTTGATATATTTAGCTTTTTAAGAATGCACTTGGAGTCTTAAAAGTTGTAATTTGACTATGCTGATCGGTTCAGGATAAGTTATGAACACGCAGACGCCTCGAGTGTATGTGTGTACATACATGAGTCGGTGTGTTTGTGTTCTAATGGGACCTCTAATTAAGACTCTGGGGGTATCTGCTATCTGTCAGCACTGATCGATTGTGTGGGAGACTGACAGTGCGCTGTGTGTGTATGCATGCGTGCGTGTGTGTGTGTTTTAGTCTTCAAGCTGAGCTATCTGCTTCTCGGTCATGCTATTTTTTTTCTCTTGTCACTCATAAATCACGTATTCATTCACACACTCACGCGGGCATGTGACCCAAAATCATGCGAATGGGAGACATCACACTCCCGGACAGGAGCATGAGGTGCGCAGACACACACACACACACACATACACTATTACATCTGAGAATGTTTCAATATTGCCCCCTTGACGATATCTCTTTAAAAGAAGAGTCTTTATTGGATATCCATGAGATGAAATACAAGAAAATGACAAAACATGACAATTATTTTGTGCCCAGTGGTTGCCACGGTAATGATTTTGTCACGTAACGGTGCGTCCATCCTTTCCTTTCACAGATAACTACCTTTACACACTTCATTCACCGGATTTTGCAGGCTGAACTCGACTATAGTGTGCTTGTTTTCTTTCTTTCCCTCCCTGTCTCAGTCAGACACACACACACACACACACACAGATAGAGCTGTTCACAATTTCACACCCTCAGTTATTATCAATCACCTGCTTGTCTGAGAGGGTGAGCGAGACTGCGAATGTGTGTGTGTGTGTGACTGTGCACAGACGGGCATCAGGTGAGTGATGGCGGTGACAGTATAGACGGCATGTGCTGCGAAATGTCACCGCGGCGATCGATGGTGTTTAACGAGACTGGAGGCTGATCTGGACCTCATGCTAACACGAAGCTCTCGTCTCCTCCTCTTCCTCCCCTCCTCACTCTTTCTAATCCTCTTCTACTCGGCGCGAGAGCCCGAGCCGTCCCCCCGGGAGGAAGACGAGGCCTTTTACCTGTCAAGAGGCTTATGTGTCTGGCCACACACACACACACACACACACTCATGCAGAGGCGACATGCATTCGGTACATCACCTATATTTTAGTGTTTGTGTTGGTCATCTTGAAAACACTCATGGTAGGTGGTGTTTGTGTGTCTTTGTGTGTGTGTGTGTGAGAACAAAGTCATTCTGAGAATCAAAACACGGGACACAGTCAGGCAGAATAATCAGAACTAGTTTATGATTTCAAAGTGCTGAACAGAAATCCAGTGAACCAAAGAGAAAGAAAACAAAAAGTAAAGGAACAGGAAACTCAAAACTAAAGAGGGACATTGAAAAAACAGCAACTTTTTTATCATTTTTTTTGTTTCTCTTCTTCAAAAAACAATGCACAACTCGTACCACAATATTTGAAAAAGCTAAAAACACTTCAAAATATTAGTTTTATATATATATTTATATTTATATTCATATCTATATAATTTGCTCTTTTTTTTTCATATGTCAAACTGCTGCCATGAGTGTGTGAGTGGGTGGTGGAGGCCCAGAGGGGGGGGGGGGGGGGGGG
>CAESWR010000274.1:588900-599513 GCA_903171835.1 Mullus surmuletus | reverse complement strand
CTTCATAAAAAACAAACAAACAGAAAACAACTAATTCTGTTATCGGTCTGCAGTGAAGACGATCAAATCAGAGCGTCTGACTGCAGCACCGGGGGAATACCTGCAGGAAGTCCCGTCAACCCCGCCACCAACATCACCACCAGTTAACTGATTAGTATTTAAAGGTGGAGGCCTCAGTGCCTTGTTTGAACCCTATCTGGGCCAGCGTGCCGTAAAAGGTCACTGTGGCAATACCCTCGACTTCACTTGCCGGCAATGACACAACCCTTTATGCACAGCGGAGATAAAATCATCATGCACTGACATTTTATACACAAAAGGTCGAATGTCAACTTTTTCTGGCCAGAGCCTCGGCCATCACTGCCAGGCAACAGCCGATCACTGCCAATCATCGGTAGTTTGATTATTTCCCCCCAAAGTCTCTGATTTCGCATAAAATACATTCATCTGATTTCAGTCAACTCAGAAGCCACATCTGATAAAATCATGTCTGATTTTGGTGAAGCAACCAACAGTAGAAAGTAAATAGTCGCCTGTGCACGAACTACACGGACTCAATAACGATGATAATAACATTAATTTGCAGAGCGAGTTACAAAGTGCTTTAATTGAATGTACATACAAACATATACATATATGGTGCCATAACAAACACAGAAGTGGCGAGGAAAAACTCCCTTTTAGGAAGAAACCTCAAAAAAGAGAAAAAAGAAAAAGACAGATTTTCTAGAAAATGAACCAAAAATACATTTGTTTGTTTGTGCTTTGTTGCTTCAATAATAATAATGGGGGCTATTTTTATTCCCTGTCCAGTGGTGTGCATAGACTTTTTGAAGGGCAGGGGCAAAAAAATTACAAAAACGGGCACCTGTAGCGCGTTGTGCCACTGAAGAGGGCACTTAATGGTACAGTATTTTAACCCGCCAAGAGGGCAGTTTAGTTTATTTTGCAAATAAGGAGGACACTTAAGAGTGTGGTTTTTGCCTCTAAGAGGGCACTTTAGCACCACACTTTTGCCACCCACGATGGCACTTAAATGTGTTCTAACCAGCAAAGTGGGCAGTTTATCATGTTTTAACCAGCCAAGAGGACAGTTTAGTGTGTTTTGCCAATGAGGCGGGCACTTAAACACGCGTTTTTGCCACCAAAGATGGCACTTAAATATGTTTTAACCAGCCATGAGAGCAATTAAGTTTTCTTTTTCCCACCCAAGAGCACAGTTTAGTGTGTTTCACCAATGAAGAGGACACTTAAGCGTGCGTTTTTGCCTCCAAAGAAGGCAGTTTATCATGTTTTAACCAGCCAAGAGGGCACTGTAGTGTGATTTGCCAGGGTAATAAGGGGAACTTTATCACCAGTTTTGCCTCCAAGAAGGCACTTAAACTAGCCAAGAGGGCAGTTTGGTGTGTTTTGCCAATGAGGAGGGCACTTTAGTGTGGATTTTTGTCTCCAAAGAGGGTACTTAGCGTGCGTTTTCCAACAATTGGGCCATGAGGGGGGGCGAGCACCCCCTGCCCCCCCCCATGCACACCACTATTCCTGTCAGATTGATTTAGACGAAAATCAGTGTGTCTTTGATGTCTGGGTCTCCGCAACCCCCAGGGTCCTGGCGAGGCCCCGGTATCAGTCCGCACGGCCCTTGACCCCAACGCCGCTTTCCACCTTTAGAATAAACCAAGAAGGAAGCAGGAAGTGGTTCTCAAAAACAGATTCATTCGGTGGAGGAAACACACACTCTGGAATGGGCTTACGCTGTGTCTCGGTTACGCAACACACACACAAGAAAAAAAAAAAAGAAGAAGCAGCGAACAGACGGGCTAACACCTACGTTTGACTAATCTCGTTGCATGCGACGCGGCCACTTCTGCTGATACTCCGCTGCTCCTGTGGGCTTTGAGGTTTCGCCTCGGCCGGACAATCTGCCATCTTTTTTTTTGGAGCGATTTTTAAGGTAGCGATGGCGTCACCCGCTTCGTTCTCACTTGCCAGTTTCATCCTGTTCATGTGATGAGAACACCCACTCTGTCCCCGGCGCCACAGCAGTCACATGACAGCAGCCCGGCGGTGACACAGCTCCATCGGCACCTGAGGAGCACTTTTTTTTCCTTTTTTCTTTTTGAGGTGATATTTTTGGGGAGCGGGGCGGCAGAGGTCGTCGCCTATGAGCTCCGTTTACTCATCCCGCCACATCACAGAGGCGTCTCGGCGCGGCGGCAGTTTGTCTTATTTGCGACATCAGACTCACCGCTGGAGGAGTGTGTGTGTGTGTGTGTGTGTGTGGGCGTCTGCGGCGAGGAAGTGTGCACTTTCACTGGTGGCTCTTGGGTTCTTTGTGTGTGTTTTGTTCACGCGCTAATCCTGGAAAGAGAAGTGAGATGGACACTTACGCTCTTTGCTAAAATTAGATCTTCCACTGCAGTTTGCATCACTTCCTGTTTCTGACACACGTATCTAAAACGTGCGACTTTGCTGCACCTCACAATTTCCTTATCTGGCTTTGCACCCTCAGCAACTCGGCTGTGCTGTGGGGGCTTTTTTAAACAACTCTTAACAGGGATGAAAATATAATATTGTGCCTCCTAGTAATTTTTGCTTAAATTCATATTTTCATTTGAAAGTCAGAATTGTTGACTATTCCCTGTGTGTGTTTGTGTGCGTGTGTTTGTGTGTGTAAGTGGAAAGCGGTTTGTTCTAGCGGCACAGTGTGTGGGCTGGTGACTGCTGTTGTTCAAAAGTGTTAATATGTATGTTTATCTGAGTGTGTGTGTGTGTGTATGTTTGTGTGTATCTGTATTTGTTCGCATGTGTGTGTGAGCAAGACTGCGAGTTGGAAAGTGGTGTCTCACCACGTGACGTAGGCTACTGGTGTTTTCCAAACCAAAGAAGTGGAACCAGCAGTGACGAGGATGTGATGTCATCAGCAGTCTCTCTCTCCCTTTCTCTCTCTATCTCTCTCGCTCGTCTTTTGTTGCTTCTCTCTTTGTGCACGTCTATGTTTCCATCTCTGTCTGTGCAGCGTCTCTGTTCCCCTCCTTGTCTTTATCTCTTGCGTCTCCTCTCGCGCTGCATGGGAGTAGGCGTTTGGCTACGTTTTTTTTTTTTTTTTTTATGAATGGGATGTGTTGTTTACTTACTGACAGAGCTATTTCTGTCGGAGCCGATGATGAGCACATACAGTGTGACCACACTAACTTCCTCCTCTCTTGTGTAGCTTCCTCTGATTGGCTCTCCTCTCCTTGGTAAATGCTGTGTGTAGCTGAGGGAGTTGTGAGTGTGTGTGCGTTTTTTTTGTGGGAGTACTTTTGTGCGTGTATATCTGGGCCGGCGTTGAGGGGTCTCTGCGTGCGTCTTTTCAGATACGATTGATAAACATCCTGTTTCCAAAGGAAAGAAAGAGAATAAGAGATATTTTTTTTCCAAATGATGTCACGCAGCCCACACTGACAAGAGCACATTTATATTTTTAAGTGTAAGTGAGAACGGTTTGCTTCAACGGGCCAACTTCTCCATTACAAGTGAAAAGTTGAGTCACAACACTGTTGGTTCAGACTAATATTTTAGGTTAAATATGGTTGTTTAAAGCCTCACTGAAACACTGAAACTCATATTCTGTTTCAGTGTAACCAAACACAGGCGGCGGGTTTCACACTCACTTTGAAAATAATCTCTCGGTCCACCTCCCCTGTGTGTTTAAACAGCGTCGCGCCACAGTATTTGTGCTAGTCAAATGTTTTTAGTCACCTGCATGCTCTTGTTTGTAATTATAATTCTATTAAAATAAAAGACACAAGCGCACTAACTTACATGTAATATTTCACACTCAGACAATTCAAATGTCACAAATTCAAACAGAAATCAGCGTTCTTGGTGAGGATCATGAATATATTAGTGTTTTTTAGCAGATTAAAAATCAAAAATCTAATCAAATTTATATGTATAGCCCTTTACAATAAACGAAAAGTACCCAATGTGCTTTTCAACAAAACCATTAAACAATACATTAAAAAACAATGCATAAAAAACAATGCATGAAAACATTACATAGAAATTCATTACACCTAAAAACAAGACTACCCTACTCAGAGGCAAAAGCTAATCTAAAAAAAGTGGCTCTTCATCTTCAATTTAAAAAGGCCGAGATTAGTAGTGGTGCGAATGTCGGCAGGGCACTTTGTTCCACAGTCTGGGGGCCGAGACAGCAATCAAAGCTTGGTATGGTCCTGGAATGAGACGGGCTGATTTGCATGTTAGTATCTGAGCCGGCAGGCTGCTGAACTGCCCTGATGCGCTTTTGTCAGAGCTGTCAGGACTTTTTCTTTTTGTAGAACATCCTCAAGGCCAGCGAGTACATATGCATCGCACATACATGTACACACTTGTAGGTTCTGACACACGAAGTAGCTGCGAGGCATTTACATACTCTAAATGAATCTGCTCACAGTGCAGGTGCAGTCCTGCTCCTAATTATCCGTGTACTGTAAACACACCCATAGAATGTGTGTTTGTGTTCTCCTTTGTGTCTCTATATGTGTGTCTATGTTGGAGAGAGTGTGTGATGGAGGGAGGATAATACCGTTTTATGTTGCAATGGTCTTAATGCGATGTAAATGTGGTTGGTGAAATCAAATAACGCACAGAGGGATGTTGCCTTTTAAGATGGAGGGATGCAGGTTTAATCAGCGCGCCTCAAAGGATCCGTGGAAACAAGTCACACAAGAGCACGCTTACACAATCAGGCTCACAAAATTCTAATTGGCATCCTCATCTGTTCTGCAACTCATTAAAATCCCAGTGTATTTGTTCACATTGGCGATGTGAGTACATTACAGGTAAAGCCTAAAAGTAAGCAATGTTTTTTGCTCTGTGCACTACTACACAATAATTACTTTGTAATTACAGTCTCTCATTAAGGCCCTAGAAGTGCTTACTGTTTTCTTCCACGCTGACTTTAAATTCCACCACCAGCCGTTTTTTTTCCCCCCTGCCACCCACCCATGGTGGCAAAAACAACTGAGCGCAAGATGATAAGACTCCTTTAGATCACACACAGTGAACCTTGCCTCACATTGAACACTTGCAAATCATGCACCCTGGGTACCATTCCGATGTGTGACTCAAAGCCGACTACCTACCATTAGCACTATTCTGCTTTGATTTATCTTACATAACTGTACATCTGCCAGTCAAAGAGGCCACGCCTTAATGATAATTTGAATTCCAAAGAGATTCGACAATAGAAAGCTATTCATAACCTTTACCGCAACCATGAGCATTGTCACAGTGATATAACAAAGACAGTGATAGACAGAAATAGAAGCTCCTATTTCTATAAACGGAAGCCATGTTTGGTTGATTTGATTAATATTTTCATTTTGGATTTTGGGTGGATGGAGTCCTCCATGTCCTCAATTGACATTTTTTGAAGGTTTTGGGCAAAATCTGAGGAATATAAGCTTAATATTCTGTTCAACAGTCACAATAAGAAGGCTTTCACTGGTCCAGACTTTCTAGTTGAGGAGGTGTGACAGGTGCCACGCACCAACGTCCACATCAACGGACCAAACCTTGGTCTGACCAACAGAGATGGTCTCAAATTTGGCTTTTGTAGGTACCTTTTGCAGTGTGAACTCCACTTTTTGTGGTGAAGACCAATGAGCAATAAGCGTAAGGTAGCTGCCAACATGAAACGTTGCGATGACGCACAATATGCAGTCAGTCTGTTATTATGCAAAGAACGCATATTGAGTGGTGACATGTATAACTCAACAAAGGGTTACAGGATTGCATGCTGTTGTCTACGATAAATGTTTGCGTGATGAGCAACAGCAAGAGTAAGAACATCAGGAAAAGATGACTCGCACAGTTAACAATTGACATCAGGTGCCCAAGACCAGCTAACCAATCCCACAGACACTCGCTGAACGTACACGAGACCGTTCTTGATCTCTTGGACTGAGTGGGCTTTGAATTTTATATCCAGACCGCTGGAGTCCACGTCTGCCAGGCTTTTACGGTTACTTCCTGCATTGTTAGATGAACGCACAAACCGCATTCACCTGACAAATGTAGACACGTTTTGCGATCATCAAAGTGGGAGTCTTGACCGTTAGATATCTTGGTCTTGAACTCCAAATGTCTTGGTCTTGGTTCCCAGTGGTCTTGGTAAAGTATTGGTCTTGGTTTGTGCTGTCTTGACTACAGCACGAGTACAGTATAACAAAAAAACAAGTACATTTCAGCTGTGAAACCCCCACAAGACTGCCGTGTTTGATGGGTATCCGTCCGGATCAGCCATCAGTGTTGATCTTCAGCCTAGTCCTATTTGGACGTAATTCCAACCGCTTCAAACTCAAGCTGCCATGTTTGTCCACAGTTGGAACTCCTGCACTTACAGTCGACGTTATTTTCCTCTCGCTCTGACTAACACTCAGTGCACTTTTGGGTCTTTCTTTTTGCCAAAATTCAGTATTGACATCTTTGCCTGCCTCCTCTGTGTGTGTGTGTGTGTGTGAACTGCTCTGAGGACATCCAGTTTGAGTGTTTCTCCTCCAATGCTCTTTCCGGATGAGGAACAGTAGTTTTTCTGTCGATGGGGCTTATGGATTGGCACACTCAGCATCCCTGCCCCCACTCTCTCGCCCACGCATGCAAACAACAGCAGCAAACTAGATTCAGACTTTTTGTGTGTGCGTGTGTTGGTCAGGTGATAAGTGGTTGGGGGATTTTTGAGTTTTATTGAGCGGTATTTTATTGCTTACAAATAAGACTGTAAAAACCACCATAAATAGTCGTGGATTTGTTGTCGGTTTGCGCATCAGAGGGAACTTTGGGGTATGAGAACATAGAGAGCTCTTTCACATTAACCTGCGTCATGAAAGCGAAGGTTGCACGTGCGGCATCGAAAGCTTCTTTGTGGATTTTATTCAAATCAAAAGACACATCTATCGAGGGCACGGCCAACGATCATGACCACCAGCGTTAAAGAGAAAATGAAATACATGTTGAGAAAGGACAAGAAAACAAACACAACTGTGTCTTTGAAAGCATCGTCAATACAGATATCAGCGGCACAGAGACGCCTTTGTGTTGCCGTTTTGTAGATCAGTCAGTGTCTTTGGTTGCTTGCTGAGTCATTTGTTTATCCTGTGGCAGGTACTGGCTGTGCAGGCAAGCGTTAAATTGGTGTACATTAAACAAAATTCCCGCATTGGTTCTCCTCAGTAAACACTGGAGAAAGAAATATGTCAGTCAGGATGTCAGTCAGGGTATAAAATTAACTTTACAAAAATTTTACCAGCCACTGAACTGTTCACGACCTTAACCCACAAATTTTCTGGGAACAATGAACAGCATAAAGATAATGTTTTTTTTTCTAAAGAATGATATAAGTCAAGGTTTCAAATACTGTTAAAAGAATCATAACATTTATTTCTAATACTATATGCACCATTAGAATTATAACCGATCATGTCATATAAGTTATACGTTTCATCATCTTCTGTCTGACGAATGTCAAATGACGGTGGACAACGAGGGACAAATTTGAAATTCGTAATGCAAATGCAATTGTATGGCAAAGTCAGTATTTTTCAATAGCCTGCCAATGGCAAGTGACCTCATTGTTTTAATGCCAAAACTTATTTTTACACGCATTTGGTGAGTGCTAATTTTAAACCCTGGTGTCAGTGAATGTAGCGCGCCAACATTTGTGGAAGTCTTCATTTCCCCAAGTTGAAAAAATGTGGCTCCAAACAGCAAAGACCATCAAGCAATAAATCAAACTTCCACTCTGGATCTCAAATTAAGGTCAAGCTTTCCACTTGGTTGCTTTTGGTTTATTAGAGCTATTTTTGGCGAATGTCATCAGACACTACATGGATAATATTGCGTCACTTTTGTGCCACGTTATGTCTTCCCATTCATGAAAATCCCAGAAGTTGCTACACTTTGGCCACTGAACAAAAAATTGCTGATATTATATATTGATAATTATGCTGTAAGCATGAGTAGGCCTATAATCTAAAACTATCACATACTCTATTTATAAATGCAATTTTATTTTTGACATTGAGGTGAAAGTGTACGTTGTTGTCCAAGATGGCAGACATGTTGTACAAGAGTGACAGATGTTGGAGGACAGGAGGACAAAGGACATTTTGATGATAGAATTTGCGTAAACCAAACCATGGCAAGGAGAATTATCAGTATTTTAACAGCAGCCAGTGGCAAAGCACGGCTAACCACTTTTAGCATCTGTGCTAATATCACCCAGAGTCACCAAGCATATAAACCTCTGGACCCCATTCATAGTTGTTTTTTGTGACGAGATTGCATTGGGACCACAGACATTTACACCTACACCTACAACATCTAGTGGGGATCCAGCATAAACCCAACATACCTGTTTGCAATCCAATCACAATTCGTCCTGCTAATGTCGTAACCTGTGCCAATTTTTCCGCCAACAGACAACAGCATCACATCCCGTGCAACCATAGCAACAAGCATATTCTAAAGCCAAAGTGAAGTGGTGTAACCATTGCCAAACCCATGTTTGTAGCATCTGGTTGTAGCAAAGCAAAGCGAGTGTCATGCGCCCACACAGTTTGGATGGACTGCTGGTTTGCCCAAGCTGGAGAAGAAGGTTTCTTCAACAAGAGTGGTGCTGAGCTAACTCCTCCGCTCATCTATTTCCACCCATGGATCTGTTCTATGTGGAGTTGGAGACAGATTTACATTAACAGAATTCGTCCCTGACAACCTTCAGAAGTGATTTGGAAGCACTGATTACAATAATTCTGCATTTTGAATGCATTTCTACTTTCTTGTGGACAAAGGCTGTTACAACGACATGTTATATTAATATACCACCTACTATATATTCGCCATGCTGTGCTGAATTGGGTGTGCCATATTGTAAATATCTGGAAATCAGGAGCTTTTCACAATTTTTGTGTTTATCTCTACATCTAAGCTGCTAAATTCTATTTTGTAAGTAATTCATCACCTGAATTGGAAGATTTCTTTGAGCTTTATCATCCTCTTTACAATTTTCTTGCCTGACTTTGCTCTTTGGCGTGCAACGGTGTACGTAATTATGGTGGCGAAAGGGTTGCAAACGTGCTGCAAACACAGACACGCTGCAAGTTCATGGCACCAAACAGAGGGATGGACCAATCCTCTTTAAATACCTGGGATGTATTTTCTCCATATGAATGAAGACGAAGATCGGATATGTCTGTAACCTCCTGGTGGTTGATATTGAACGGTTTTGTATTACTTAATAGTTTGCATAAAAAGAAAAACGATTGGAGACTGATGTAGACTGCTGTGCAAGAGGAACTTGTTTTTGTTAATAATGTTTTTTTGAATGACGTTACTTGTACATTACTTACTATTTAACTTTTTATGTAGTCTATACTATTTTATTTTGTATTATATTCTATTTTTACTCCACTCTTTTTTATAGGAAAACACCAATCCGTGCTGCTTTAATTTCGTTGTATGCTCGTACAATGACAATAAAAGTCTGAATCTGAAGTTGTTTCCTATACTGCTGTTAAAGATTATGGCCAAGTGTTTCAAAACGACATAAGGGAAAATTTACGTTTTATTCCACTGTCGCCGACCCGACAGGATTGGTCCATCCCTCAGTTTGGTGCCCCTAGTGGCCTGGCGTACTTCCATTTTGTTTCGTGAATTCGAGTGTTTCTCTTTTGCACGTTTGTACGTTATACCTCTGGCATCATGGAAATGAAAGCGACGTCAGACTTGAAGTGGAAACAGAGTGTAACGATGAACGACACTGGCGCTTTGCTAGCACACTAAGGAGTTGTGGGGGGGGGGGGTGGGGGACTGGGGGGGACTGTTTCATGAACAGTCTGCCTGGTTGGATCCCATCAGGTAAATCAAACTTCCCCCTGTTTTCCCCCAGTGACGTCGCAGCTGTCCCGCTGATGGAGCCTACTGTTTGGCGTTACCATGACGGCGGGAAAAAGCCAGTCATCCGGCGACCGTCTTAGAGAGTGACGTCACGTGCACGTCCTACTGCGGCAGCTTTGCTACGACACACGGTAAGCCGGGGGAAACCCTCACACCGACACACACACGCACGCACACACACACACACAGCTACACTCTCTAATCCAATTAGAACATTAGTTAGTGGCAGCCTGGCCCGGGCCTCCATGGACACGCGCTGATCCAATTATTAGTGGATGGATAGGTCAGGCAATCCCAGTGTTTCCCGGCTCTAAGGTGCTTAAGTGGCAGCGTGCCACCTCATCAGCAGCACACCTCGGACGCACAAAGGATCCCCCTGCTATTTTTGTGGACATACAGTACGCGCCGTCTGCCCCGATGAGTCAACAAAGACTCGAAAGAAGCCAGGAGTGACTTCCACAGAGTCAGCAGAGCCGCACGGAGCGAACCGGAAACCCGGAGCTTAGCCAGGGCTGCAGACTTTCCCCTACGCACGGCTTTGTCTACACACAACTCCTAATCACATGCCAGGAATAGTTACGGACACATACACACTCTGGAAATTATTCATCGGTAATGGTGAACAATCAGCGGATGGAAGACCTTGGGCTGGTTTTTTTTTTTTTTTTTTT
>CAESWR010000274.1:570855-581202 GCA_903171835.1 Mullus surmuletus | reverse complement strand
CCGCCGCCGCCGCCGCGCGCCCACACCTCCGGGACGCCACCGTGTTTGTAATCTGTGCTTAAAAATATAATTTCCCCTCCCTCATTAGAGGCGGCGGAGAGGAGGCGCAGGTGAGATAAGAAACACAAACACGCGAAAAAAAGGGAGACGGCATCATGGAGGGGTTTAGACGGGACGTCGGTGGGCTCATTCGCAGATTGCTGATTTAAGGAAGTGAGAGGGTGTGTGTGTGTGTGTGTGTGTGTGTGTGGGAGGGGGTGTTAGTGTACAAAATGAAAAGAGAAAAGTTGGTTAAAGCTGCAGCCTGTGGAGATTTTGGGTGAACGTTCACAAACATCCCTAACTATAATACAGTAAATTCTTCCTTTTTTATTTATTTTTTTATTTCTATGAACAAATCAGTCAGCAGAGTTGCAACAGATTCCACTTCCCCTTAAAAAGCCTGCGTGAGCTTTCCCGACTGATATTTTCATGCTACGTTCAGTCACTTAATCGCTCAAATAAGCTCCGCCCAACACTTACACACAGTTATTACGGTAGCTGGGTAGGAAGCAGAAAGCACGGGGGAGCAAGTTGCACACAGACAACAGTTATTAAGGTAGCCGGGTAGGAAGCAGAAAGCGTGAGGGAGCATGTTGCGTGCAGACTAGAACAACAGTTATTACGGTAGCTAGTCGCGCCGCCTTTACAGAAGAAGAAGAAGAGCGGAGCGCGCTTTTCACAGTTATGGTCCGTAACTGTCCCAGTTTCTTCATTTCATCTTGATGACTTTTTATTCATTTTAATCTCCGAGGTGGAAACGTCCCCGGATTTCATTTCAGCAATCTGCTCACCTTACTGTGAGTCCTTGTGCAGGATCGCGAGTTCAGCTAAAAACACACCACTAGAGGGCGCAGTCAGACACACTGCAGCTTTAAACGCTCACAGGACGAGCGTGCTGGAGATGCTGGCGTTTGAGAAGGTAAAGTATGGAGGATCCCGTCGTCCTGTGGGATTCTCCTCCGTGTGTCTCGGCCGCGGCGTCATGAAGCGTGTCAACATGTGTTACAGAAGAATCACGCGTGAGTCGTCCCTCAGGACGCTCGTCGCTGCCGTTGATTAATTTCTCAGGAGTTCTCTTTCTCTCCGAAGCCCTGACTTTAATGCGTGTTTCATGTCTGAAAATAGCCCGGCTTCTCCGTCATGCGCCGCGGGCAGATCGGGCTATTTTGTTCTTCTTCATGTTGTCACTTCACTGACTGGTCGGCCGGCTGAAAAGACTTCAAAGGGGGAAACAAAGCGTTCGGCGGCGGCAGCGTGTGTGAACGCAGCCTCGCACGGTGCGCTTTGACACGTTTCAAACCCGCCTTCATTACATCGCGGTGTGTTTGCTCCTCGTGTGCACGCAAAATAAAACCCCTGCAGTGTTTACTCTGTGCTGTGTGTCGGTGTAACATGCAGATGAATGCCAAAGTAAAGGTGACGCGCTGCAGACGGTGGCAGCGGAAAAACGCTCCCAGAAAAAAAAACTACTTGGCTGTTTTCAGCACACAAGATCCGATTCATTGGGATTTATTTACTAATTAATGATCAATTAATTCAAGATAATTACACTCAAGTTGATTTACGAAAAAAAAAAGAAGACTAAGTAGCTAATCTTTGTCATAAGATCCAGCAAATATTCCAAAGACTTTTGACTTTTGGAGAAAACCTTCTACAACCTGTACCCGCCCCCTCACTGACTTAAAGGGATAGTTCGGATTTTTTTACATGAAGTTGTATGAGCTCCTCACCATCAGTGTGGTTCATCAGCGGTGACTTTTCCCCCACTGTGTCCTGTGAGCGGAGTTCCGGCCCGGTTTCGGTGTTGCAGAAAGTAGTTCCCTCCAGTTGCTGGGGTCACACGGATAAAGCGTTTTGCTCCAAAAAAAAACATGCGTTCAAAAGAGTAATACATTTGCATCACGAGTTCTTGGCCGCAAAAAGTCCCACCACGCAATCACCCGGCTCTATTTTCCCTCCCTTCGTATCACTGCGCACACCGTCATCAGCTGAAGGAGGAAGGAGGCGGAAGGAGACCTCTCTCTGAGCATGTCAACACCGTGAAACAGCTGATGATGGTGTGCGCAGTGATTCGGTAAAAGTGATACGGACACTGATGGTGAGTATCTCATACAACTTCATCTCAAAAAATCCGAACCATCCCTTTAAACACCCACAAACAGTTGCGAGAAGCAGTTTTTAGTGCCCGTCCCTCATCGTCTGGCACGCGATGATGATGTTTATCCGAAGCACCGCCGCGCGCTCGCTGCGCCCCGCTCCAGCGATGCGTCCGGGCCGCTCGGCTAACATCATTTTTATGCCCACCCAACCATTTTGTGATCTTGTGTGTCCTGCAAACGAGGGCATCTTCGCCCTGAGAGGATCCCCCCCCCCCCCATCAGCGCGGCGAGGGTTTTATCCTTGGACGACGCGCTCATCCATACCGTGAGCGCCGTCACTCGCAGCGCCTCGGAATTTATTGGCGTTTATCTTGCTCTCCGAGGGGCTCAGTGATCCTCGACCGCGCCGGGAAAACACACTCCACGCCGGGAGCGAGCGAGCGGCCCACCAGGAGAGACAAAGAGCCCCTCGAGCCGCTGGACGTTTGTTGGCGCCGCCGCTCGCCGCTCTTGTCACCTTGTAGAGCGCGAGCGGCTGAGTGATGAGTCAGAGTCACGTGACCTCTCCGCTCGCACTTGGCTCCCAAGTTTGCCAGCGTAACGAAGCGTTTGTCCCGAGAAAATCATTGACGTTTTCCCCGCAAACACTTGGTCACGCATGAGGCTTTTTATTTTGTGCGTGTTTTTACTACCAATGACTGAAGACAAACCTTGTCTTGAGTGGCGCCGCACGGTGACTCCGAGTCACTACTGAAAGCTTAAAATCGTATTTTTCAAAAATGTTGATTATTTTGAAAAATATGTTGTGCTGCACGAACCAAGCACAATGTCAAACTATGCAGAAATGTAACAGTAAAAGGAAAGTTAGATGATATTGTTTTGGTTGAATCTTACTCAGGGAATTACTGAGAACCAATTTAGTTTAATTTTGTTTAAATTTTAAACATTTTTTAACATTTTGTGCTTGATGAATTGAAGCACTATGTCAAACTATGCAGTTATGTAACAGTAACAGGTAACTTAGATTGAATTAATTTGGTTGAATTTTACTCAAGAAACTGCTGAGCCTAAAATTTGATAGAATTTTACATTTTTAAAGAACATTTTATGCTGCATGAAGAATCAAAGCGCAATATCAAACTATGCAGTTATATAACTTTGATTAATATTTAGTTGAACTTTATTCAGGGAATACTGAAAACCTTAAATTTTAAATGTTTTTTATGTATTTATTTATTTATTTTGTGCTTAATGAATCGGAGCGCAATGAAACTATGCTGTTGTATAACAGCAAAAGTCAGTTTTAATTGAATTATTGTTATGTTTCACATCTTTTTTTTCAATATTAGAATATTTTGAAAATATTCTTACTTCCTTTTTTACTTTTAAAAAAAATTAGAAAAATCTCAAGCTAATCTTTTTTTTTTTTAATTAAGAAATCCACATTTCAAAAATAAGGGCTCATCTTAGCTCCGTGTGTCTGTTACATCACAACTGCAATATTAACAACAATATTTTTCACAATAATCACCACTGTTTTCTCCAAGTCCTGCAGCGCCACACGTGACCTTTTTGGCCACGTTCATACTCCATCCATGGAGTATGAATGTGAATGACCCGCAACACACACACACACACACACACGATGGAAAAATGTGTTATTTGCTCTCTCAGCTGCTCTCACGCTGCTTGTCTCTCTCTGCTTCTCCGTGCAATGTTTTACCTCCTGCATTATTTAGGTGCGAGCGGCGGCGTGACGCTGCGTGGCTTCCTCCTGTCATGTCTGCTGCTCATATGTGTGCTTGTCCGCTGTGATTTCTGTCTATCACTTGAATTTAGGCCACGCTGGTAGCTCGTAGTCCTCGTCAAACGCTTGTCTCTGTCTTCTCACTCATCCTATTTTTGCGTCTGTGTGAGCCGCAGGATGAAAAAAGGGTAAGCTGGAACTGCAGGCGGTAAATTCATTAAACCTCTGCTGTGTTTCCTTGTTATTTTTTTGTCTTTGTGTGTGTGTGTTGGAATTTCTGCACTATTTATAGCTTAGTTTAATGTGTGTCTAATGTTCTTTTCTCGCTGCCCAATTCAGCCGTGTTTGTGTCAGAATCTGTTGCCTTTGTGTTGACGTTAATGTTCTTTTTTTGTTTTAAATCCCTGCCAGTGGAGATGCAGGTGAGGACGCCGGCGACCTGGACTTCAGCGCCCTGCTCAAGAAGAGGTAAGAACAAGCCTTCTCCACCTTTTTTACTCGCTCCTGGATCTAGTCTGAGTTCCACACAAGTCGAGTCAAGAGAAATGTTCTTGTCCCACGAGGGGAAATTCATCGTGCCACAGCAGGTTACAAAAACAAGATGGAGATCATACACACACGTACAGAGTAACAACAACAATGAATAAATAACATCCAAATCTCCGGTGGCCGAGGGCTGCAAACGCGCTGCCAACACAGAGACACTGCAAAAAGAGGAACGCAAAAAGGGATACGCTGCAAAGAAAGAAACGCGAACAGATGAATGCTGCAAGAAAGAAACGCAAGAGAGAAACAATGCAAAAACAGAAACACTGCAAAAGAGAAACGCTGCAAAAATAAAAACGCTGCCAAAGAGAAATGCTGCAAAAACAGAAATGCTGCAAGAGAGAAACGCTGCAAAAACAGAAATGCTGCAAGAGAGAAACGCTGCAAAAAGAGATGCGCTGCTGCAAAAACAGAAACGCTGCCAAAGAGAAAGAAAGGTGCTCTTTTTGCATTGTTTGTTTTTGCAACATATCTTTCTTGCAGCGTTTCTGTTTTTGCAGTGTTTCTCTTTTACAGCGTTTCTGTTTTTTGCAGCATTATCCTTTGCAGCATATCTCTTTTTGCAGCATTTCCCTTTTGCAGCGTTTGCAGTGTAAATGTGATATGATGGTGCATCATTTAGCAGACCAATCAGTACAAAAACAGGAGGCAAATAAACACACCATACACTCAGCTGCTGTCGCGTGTCGCCACCACCAGCGCCACAGGTCCACCGATGAATGACACACACACTCACACACTCACACACACCTGCTCGCAGGGAGAAGAAGCAGGAAGCCCCCTCGCAGGAGGAGGTGGACGTGTGGGACATCCTGAAGGAAGCCCGGCCCTGCGACTACGAGAAGATCGCCTTCCAGTACGGCATCACCGACCTGAGGGGCATGTTGAAGAGGCTGAAGAAGATGAAGAAGGCGCCGGAGCCCAAAAAGAGTGATGGTGAGAAAGAAGAGAGAGGGGACAGGGGGGGGGGTTCTCAAAGCGCAGCCGGCTGTAAATACCAGCAGTGTTTAAAGGCCCCGAGGGAGACGTTACATAGCGGGGACGACAGGTGGAGTGTGTGTTAGCATATGCACGCCGCTGGTCGCCACTTACGCAACGTTTGGTTTTTAAAGTGGGTGGGGGGTGAAATTGTGCTTTTTTTTTTTATCCCCCTCTCCTCCCCCCACTCCCCCCCCAGCCTTCCTGAAGAAGCTGGACTCCGCCTACTCGGTGGACAAAGGCAAGAGGATCCAGCTGACGGTGGAGTTGGCCGACCCCAACGCGCCAATCAAGTGGCTGAAAAACGGACAGGAAATTAAACCCTCGGCCAAGTGAGCCAATTACTGTGCAGTGTGTGTGTGTGTGTGTGTGTGTGTGTGCTGAGTCATTATGTGATGGAGTTGACCAAATCTGATAGATGCCGCCCTAAAGTGCTGTGAAGCCCCCTTTATACGCCGTATTCTACTCTGTGCGCACTGCTGCAGATTAAATGAAAATGTTATAATCAGATGATTAACGGAGCATCTTAAAAAAACAGAAATTACAAAGTGTTTAAAAGGCAAGATAGGGTAATAAAATCAGGTAGAATGTGGTTGTGATGCTAAAAGGCTATATAGCAAACTGATACAATAATATCTTATAGCAAATTAATACAAATAATTAAATATAATAATTATTAGATACAAATGCAATAATATAAAACGATTATACATTTAAATCATTTTTTAAATTTCATTTAATTTCATTTTATTTGATACTTTTAGTTATAACAACTACCGGAGACAAATTCCTCGTGTGTGTCACGTACTTTGCAATTACAACTGATTCAGATTCCGATTCTGATTCAAATAATAATTAGATAAATAATAAATTACAAATAATTATAATTAAAATAAATAAGAAAACCATGGTGGCAGTGGCACCAGTATTTTCAAAATAAAAACATTTCATTTTTCCGCCATGAAGGACTTCTGTGCGCCCAGGAAACTACACCGAAACCCCCAAAACAAAGAAACAGACATGACAATGTGAATGTGTGTGATGTTGTTGAAATCCGTGACGACGAGGATTTGGTGCAGGTGAGCCGGGACGCGCCAAGAGAAACAGCCGCCGGTGAAGCAAATCAATCTGGACTTCAATCCAAATCTGCATGCATTGATTTTCTGGTCACTTGGGCGGCAAATAAACAAGCAAGCGCTCCGACGCCGACGGACTTGTTACACGAGATGCAATATTAAGCAATTATTTGTGCATCTGGCCAAAGTCCAACGTTTAATGGGCGTTTAGCTCCGTGTTGGTCTGGTCCAGCTCTGGGGGGAGACGTCTGCGCCTCATTAGCTGATTAATAATCTGCTTTATTCACCGACGCGCTGCGGTGTGAAGCTCAGCTGACGGGCGTGTGTGTGTGTGTGAGGGTGTGTGTGTGTGTGGGGGCTGCACCTTTATCTGCTGCCACCTTGTTCAATTGTGGTCGGGATCAAAACTTACGACAAAGCGTAGATTGAGATGTTGTTTTTCAGTCTCCCTGCCCCCCCCCCTCTATCAAAAGCCTCTTTTGGTGTTTTATTGAAGAGGGTACAGCTGTTGTGAACGGCAATTTTTTTTTTTTCCCTCAATGGTTCAACCATCTGCCATTTTGAATGGCTTCATTGGAAGTCGTCTTCCTGTTTTCATTAAGGAAGTTGCGGTGGGAGGGGCAACGTGTGTGTGTATGTGTGTGTGTGTGTGTGTGGAGGGGTGCTTTGAGGACGCCGCCATCAAATGCTAAATATTTAGGTGAGAGAGTTCCACTGAAATAAACATGGCTTCCGATATAAAGGGCTCTCGTTGGTATTCAGTCCCTCTCTCGCCAGATTTTGGGGGAAAAAATCGTTGGAATATGCTGTTTTTTGTGGTGAAATTGCATTAATTTGCTAATTTTTAAAAGGATGAAAAATGTGATTTTCCTCAACGCGCTGTTCTAACGAGGCTTCTGTCTCATGAAAAAGTTATATCTGATGGCCTATTACGAGCCAACGAGGATAGCGCATCACAGGAAGTGCTGGCAATGTTCAAGCTCTCATCGTGTTTTATTTTCTAAAACTTACTGCCTCAAACTTCTTAAGTCAAAATGAAGAAGTTTTCCACACAAAAGTGTCTGCCTGAGATATCAAAAGAATGGGCTCCGTCCTCTGCAAGTTTTCTTTTTGCTTTTTTTTTTTTTCGACAAAAATCCTTCGGTGTAACACAGTAAGTGCTTCCTGTTTCATAACAGTGAGGCAGCGGGGAGTTTTTTCGCCGTTTTTTTTTTTACTTCCATGACTAAATCCATCATACAATACAGTTCAGAGCAGGTTAAACTTCTCGCACAAGTTCCTGCGGCAATAGAAGATGTGAGGACAGCGTGATGAAAAGCCAGCTTTTTCAAGTTTCTGCAGTTTCTCTAGTTTCCGAAGAAGAAAAGCAGATTTTTTTTCTTGCTTATTTTTACAAAAAAAAGAAAAAGCAACCTCACTGCATAAAAAAACCATCATTGATGCAGAGGTCACAAGAGTTCACCGAGTAAATCAGTGCACAATAAAGTCACCTGGAAGGAGGTTGAACGGCGTGATGACAGCTAAGTGGCGTTTGCAATCTAACCGCTCCATTTGATGCGAGCTGATCAATACACACGCCACGCCCCTTCCACAGCAAGGCATGATGGGAGCCGCAAACCCAGATTGCTTGTGAGGCTAAAATGAAGAGTGAAAACCCACCCGGGGGGAGGGGGGGGAAATCCAATGCAGCATACATGGAAACCGCAACCCGGGAGAAGATTTGTTCTCCAGTAAGTCGATGACCCCGAGCGAAAAATCAAAAGCTGTACAGGAATAAAAAGCAGGTTGATGTCCTGGAGCGGCCGAGTCAGCAGCCGCGGCCAATTGAAGTGAAGACGGCTGTTACTTACAGCTCGCATGCAAGTCGACAGTTTGAGCAGATTTATACGAGATTGCGGAAGAATTGTGGGGAATATTGGAGCGCGGAGCGGGCGGAGAAAACTCCTGACAAAGACTGATACGAGCCGGAACATCAAGCGTGTTGTGTTTGTACATGTTTAACATTGATCTGCCGTATGGACATTAAAGGGCCAGTTCGTAGGATTGGCAGCAGCGCGCAACATGTATGTTGTCATCAGTATACCACCACTATAAGCGTTTGTGGGTTTTCCCACCAATGAAAATCCAGAATAAGGGGCAAAATTCTATTTTTCACCTTATTTTCCTGTTTCTGTTGCATAAATCCACCCAAAAACCAAACAAAACCCATCACTTCTTGTATGTTTCAAATTAAAACTCAAGATTGCCTCAGTTTTGGCATTGAGAATTCCTTCATTGCGGAAAAATAAAAGGCTTTTATTCTGAAAATACTGTAGCACTGCTAGAGGACTTGTAGTTTGTTTTGCTTTGTGGGTTCAATTAATTATTATGGAAAAATATCAGGAAACATGAATAAAGAAAAACAAACTTTTCTCCCACTGTAATAATGTCACATCTTTTTTGCTTAACTAGATAAAGGCAAAAAAAAATGATTAAGGGCAAGGAAAGAAAAAAAAGAGAGAACACCACTGAGCAAAGACTATAAATCAGAACGTGCCATTAATCATCCAGGGAAATGAGGTCACGTGATCATCAACATACTGCAGCGCAAGACAATGGGCTTTAAAAAAAGAAAAAAGAAAGTATCTGCGTATGATTCAGTTCAATTCAATTCAATTTGAAGCACTTACTTCGTCCCTGAGGGGCAATTACTGTTCCTTTAGAGTATTTATATAATCACTCCGAAGCGTTCCTGACATTTTCCCCGGCAATGACTCATGATACACTGTGATAATACCTGAAGGCCACCAAAGGTTCTCCTACACACTTGGGTGGGTTGGGGGGGGGAGTGGGGGGGGATCGGAAGCTCCTTAACAGAAAAAAATGGAAGCTAAAAATTCATCAAAGCCGTCCAAACTCCCCCCGGGCGGCCCACATCGCCCGCCGCCGGTAATTGAACGCCGCTATTTTCGATCACAAACAAGCAACAGTTGCTCAGCCGGGGCGACGCTGGCGCTCGGCAGCTCGTAACCATGGAGACCGCTCCCGTCGCTGCCCTCCCGTTCCGGCGTGGCGAGTGCGGCAGCCGTCCTCTCATGTTCGTCATCGTTGTTTGTACGGAAAAATAAAAAAATAAGTGTGTGTGCCTGTGCGTGTGTTTTGGAAATCAGTGGTGGGGAATGTGGGGATTCTTTGAAAGTGTGACTCACTCCCTCGGCAGATGTGGGAGTGGCGGAACAAATTTACAAAAGGCCCTCGGGCAGAAACGGGTGAAGCCCCCCCCGTCCCCCCACTCAAAAATGTCAGATTATTGACTTAAATAGACTCATAAACTCCAACAATCCCCCCTCATCGATCTGATGTGTACGTGTGTCCCGTCGGGGGGCTTCCTACACTTTGGTGAGTTTCGCTTTGGTTAAAACTCAACTAAATGTTTACTGTTGTTTACGTGTTGCACATCGAGGCTTCCTGAGCCGTTTCGGAGCTTCCGCAGTCGCCAAATATCCGACGTTTTATCGCGTCACTCAACCCTCGACGCAGACATATAGTGTGACGCGGACCCCCGGCCAAAGTATAAACTAGGCTTTAACCCTCGCGAGTTACTCGAAAATCCTTTCTCAATTGTCCCTCAGGACCAAAAACGTCCCCTCTCTCAGAATTGCTGTAAAAATAACACATTTTAATATTTTTTTCCACTTTAAAGGAGTCAATCTTTTTAATCAACTTCAGCCTGAAATATAGATGTCAAAGATGATTTATTTGGGGGGATTTTAACCCTCTATATGCCCGTTTATTTACTCCACGGTATTTGAATGGGGAAAAAAACCCCACAAAAACTCCAATAACATGCAATGCAAGGAGGATAACATCATTATTATTA
>CAESWR010000274.1:79744-90409 GCA_903171835.1 Mullus surmuletus | reverse complement strand
CTGTCGGTGTTTTCGCACAAACTCGATTTGAATTTATCCAAAGAGGTAAGATGAGTGTTCAGCTTTCTGGGTCACTCTTCCTCTTCCTCCTCTTCCTCCTCCTCTTCCTCCGCCCCGGTCCTAACCAGGTCAGAGCCGCGCACCGGGCCCGGTCCCGGTGCGCGGCCTGCCCCCCGGTCCCGGTCCCGGTCCCGGTCCGAACGCGGGCCGCTGACGAACCTCCGGTAAAACGTGACGGCGCCGCTCAGACCGAGTGTCTGCAGCTCCTCCGGTCACCGGCCTTTTCCCCCGTTAATCTCAGCGATACACAAAGCAGCTTCCGCGTCGCTGCTCCTCGATCAGAGTCCGCGGGCCGAACCGAGCCGAGCCGAACCGAGCCGCTTTGGCCATTTCCTGGATTCAGTCTCTCTGTCTCTCTCTCACACACACACACACACACACACACACACACACACACACACACACACACACACACACCCTCCCTCCCTCTAACGCCTGTTAGCATGGCGGCTAACCGGCGGCTAACACCAACACCGCCCGCGATCAGCACCGAGTGATCCACTCACTTCCGGTTCTTTCGGCGCTGAAAGCGGCACCGCGCTGCTCACCTGCGGTAACGGGGCCTCAGCGGTGATTCGCGCCTGTGTGTGTCCGAGGAGTGTGTGTGTGTGTGTGTGAGCAGCCGCGCAGACCGAGGGCTTCGTCCGTGTGTGTGTGTGTGTGTGTTCGTTCTTCCTGGATGTGGGTTCGTTACCCAGCTGCCACCGCGCCGCGTTTCCGCCCTGCTCGCGCAATGATTCCTTTTCCATATAAGGAGCGCGAGGGAGAGGAGGAAGAGAGAGAGAGAGAGAGGAGAGAGAGAGAGAGAGAGGAGAGAGAGAGAAGAGAGGAGAGAGAGAGAGAAGAGAGGAAGAGAAGAGAGAGAGAGGAAGAGAGAGAGAGAAGGAAGAGAGGAGAGAGAGAGAGAGAGAGGGGAGAGAGAGAGAGGAGAGGAGAGAGGAGGAAGAGAGGAGAGAGAGAGAGAGGAGAGAGAGAGAAAGAAGAGAGGAGAGAGAGAGAGAGGGGGGGAGAGAGAGGAAGAGAGAGAGAGATCAGCGCAGGCTGACGAAGTGCTGCTCCTCTTTCTTCTCCTCTTCTTTCTGTTGCTCCTTCCTTCTCCTCTTTCTTCTCCTCCTCCTCCAGAAAGTCTTCTATAGAAATCACAGGTGTTTAGAACTCACCTTCAAAGCTTCTCCTAGCTCTCCTCACGTCCTCCCTGGTTTGAACTTGATGCTGTGAAACATTGAATGAATGAATTGATTCATTAATTAAGAGTCAAAAGGTTCCAAACGTTCCTCCTCGCTGACGATCGTTGGATCTGAATAATTCATTCATTTCAATCATTTCCTGGAGCAGCAGCTGAGCTTTCTGCTCATGGACGAACCGGACAGCTGACTTTAAGTTTGTGGAAGAAGACGTTGAAAATGTCACAGGTTGAAACACCTCAGGAGGACAGTTTGAAGATCAGCACCAGCAGCTCCAACGATGGCGTTGCTTCCTTTGACGGACGAAGACTTGAAACGAAGCCGTGATGAGAAAAAAAACCAAATCCAAACGTGTTTCAGAAAAGACAAACAAATTCAAACATCTTTATTTGAGTTCCAATTGCATCAGGTGACCTCACACACACTCGCATCAACATCTCAAACGCTTCCACCTTCTCAGCCACGAGTCGGCAGGTAGAAAAATCGCCTGCAAACTCTGGTCTTCCATGTCTTTGGGGAAGAACCTGCAGGTCTGAAGAACATGTTTGTGACGATCCGCGGCGGTGAGGAGATGGAGGAGATGGAGGAGATGGAGGAGAGGGAGGAGAGGGAGGAGAGGGAGGAGAGGGAGGAGAGGGAGGAGATGGAGGAGATGGAGGCTGGATGGAATGGAGGAGGATGGAGCATGGAAGAGGCCTGACACCCTGAAGAGCATCACAGCTAAGAGTTTCACCATCTTCCACCGTCCTGCAGCCAATCAACCGCTTCGATCACATGACCCGGGCGCAGCAGGAGGGGGAGGAGCGGCTTCCAGTCACATCAACTCACTGATCAAACCTCCATCTTCATCCTCCACCTGATGATGATCACATGACCACAGAGGTCAGCTGATCAGACCAGTAACCTCCAAAGGCTTCCAGAGTCGCTCACGTCCCGTCCCGTCATCGCCCCGACGGAGTCAAAGTGCAACAACAAAGTGGTTTTGGTGGTTTAGTGCGTGTTCATCACTGAACAACGTCAAACAAAAACAAACCATATTTTGGACGCACGCACGCACGTAGGTACGTGTGTGTGTGTGTCCTCTCAGACATCAACACACACACACACACTCTCTCTATTTCCAACAGGAGGTCCAATCATCTGGACGTCTGAGCAGGTGGCGGTGGCTCACACAGCCCGCACCGCAGCCACTCAGCCACAAGGTGGTGCTGTCCACCTCGGCTCCATCTCAGCCCCGCCCATCACACCTGCATTTCATCTTAGCTCCGCCTACATGACTGCTAGTTCCTCCTGGCCCCGAGTGCTGGACCTCCGTCGATCTCAGCTTCTCACTCTGGACCATCTGTATCTTTCTGCCGCACATACTAGAATGTTAATCTATTTAAGCCCCGCCCACTCCAGCTTTGGTCCAGGTCAGCCCCTCCCCTGCATTGTGCTGAGTGATCTCACCATTTCCATCACTTCTGCTCTCTGCCTTGGTTCGTCTGACTTCATTCAAGGAAAAAAAAAAATCGGGTTGTTTTGCATTTGTGGAGGCGGAGCTTCCTGATAGTATCTGCATTCCTTCTCAACTGATGACATCATCAATGATGCAGGGGGCATTTGTAGCAGGAAATGGACTCCAGATGACTTCAGCTGAAAACAAACACACACGTGCGCGGGGGGAGGGGGGGGTTGGGGGTATGACGGTCAGTGGTCTTCATGCAGGTGTGTTCTGGTTCTGGTTCTGGTTCTGGTTCCAGTCGGACTCGGTGGTGGCAGTGTTTGCTAGCTTCCTCTGGAACGCTGCGACGTCTGTGTGCAAACATGCGAGAAGCAAAGTGGGCGGGTCCAGTGCTGGTTTTTCTTTTTTCGTGTCGTGAGAAGGTAACAGTACATTCGTTCAGTCTCTGTGTTCATTGGAAGTTTCAGATGCCCCGCCCCTCACTCTGTCACTTCCTGGTTGCTGGCTCAGCGTGCGAGCAGGGACTTTTCTTCAGTGTAACCACATCTTTCTCCTCAGTTACTGGAGGAGGTGAGGAAGAGCGTGTGTGTGTGTGTGTGTGTGTGTGTGTGTGTGTGTGTGTGTGTGTGTCTGTCTGTCTGTCAGACTCCTCTGTTGCTATAGCAACTCCTCTCTGAGCTTCTTCCCCCGGGCCGGACCCTGGCCGTTCCTCAGGGAGCCGTTCTGTGGCCGCAACAGGTGACCTCGCTCTTGCTCCGCCCAGTGGGCGGCGCCCTGCCCGTCCTCACTGTCCAGGTCTGAGTCAGAGTGCATGAGGGCGGAGGAGGTGGGGGCGGGGCTAGGTTTCAGACGGCCTGAGGGAGGACAAGACAACAACAGTGGGACATCATCGTCATACTTCCCGTTACAGTTTATTAGACTGCAGGCACTTTCACGTCCCCTTTCTGACCTTTTTTTGTCCAAAATGCAGAGAATATAATCTCTTCAAGTCTCAAGTTTCAGCTCAAAATTCTGAACACAACCAGAACACAACTTTGTATAGTAAACAGTATATATAAAGTGGATCAGTTCGGCCACTAGAGGGAGCCGTGGAGCTGCTGCTGATTCACAGGGCGTTTGGAAGACTATTGAACCCAGTGTAGGTGTGAAGTATCATGGGCCATGTGTGGGCGTGCGTACATGTGTACATGTGTGTGTGTGGGTGTGGTGTGTGTGTTACCAGCTCGAGGCAGCTGCAGTTCCAGACCTTCCCGCTCATCAGCTTCCAGTATTTTATATCGACTTTTGCTTCTGCGCACTTTACTTTTACGTCTTTAGGGACAAAGAACAAAACACACACAGGCTGCATCAACGTGGGACAAACACGACTGGCCGAGTTCCTGTGTGGGCAGAAGGACTCGGACTCTCACCTGTTGCAGCAGCACACCATGCCCCAGACAACCGTTGCTATAGCAACCACAATCATAAAGGATGCTATGGTCACATAGAGGACGCTCCACTCTGCAAACACAAAGCTCTGTGAGTCAGAAGATTGGGAAGCTGCTCCTCCTCCTCCTCCTCCTCCTCCTCCCAATGTCACAAAGCTCTCACCACAGTTGCTCTCGGTGTCGCCCAGCTGAGCCCAGATGAAGTTCTCCATCCAGAATGGGTGGCAGATGCAGCGCCGTGTGAAAGAGTCGCACTCACCGTGACCCGAGCAGTTCAGCTGGCAGACTGAGGAGGGAACATAAGCCTGTGGTTAAGGTGCCGTTAGCACCGTTAGCTCGCTAACCAATGCGCCCCACATCTCCTCACATCACATCACATCACACACATCGCCTCATAAAATAAAAAACTGCAGATAAAAAAACCACACACACGTCTGACCCCCAGTGTGAGAGAGCAGAGCTGATGCGGAGAGGCTCTCAGCTGCTGCTCCTCTTACAGCTCACTTTCTCATGTTGGAAACATGTCCCAGGCCTAACTGTAACCATGGAGATGCCAGATATCTATTTAGCTCAACAACAACAAAAACCCATATCTTCAGCCAACTATGAGCTCATTTACAACCTGAGGGGATTCTCTGTGTGGAACCGTGAGTGAAGAAGAAGGAGATGCTGCGAAGGTGCGCTCAAACGCAGCATGCTAACGCTCTCCTCCTGTCTCTGAGCTACTCACTGACTGTGTCCACCCGCCGCGCCTTGTAGATCAGGAAGTCGTTCTTCTGTTTGCGCAGTTTGTTACGCAGGCTGACTGCGACGCTGCGGCCAGACAGGGGGGGGCGCCCCGGGCCGCCTGACACCAGGAAGACCAGCCGAGTGCTGCGGGAGGACAGGAGATGCAGTAACGCATGCGAGCGTGTGTGCATGCGTTTGTGTCTGCGTGTGTGCATGTGTGCGCGCTCACCTGTGCTCATTGAAGGCGCTGATCTCTCGGACGATGATGTCACTGTCCAGCACGCCCAGCAGCACGCCCACCTGCCGCAGCAGCATGTCCCGCTGACGGTGGGACAGCTGCGACACCGACACCTCCAGAACCAGCTCCACTAGGTCACGCTCCCACACGTCTGAGCCGACACACACACACACACACACACACACACACACACACACACACACACACACACACACACACACACACACACACACGAAGAGTGGTGTGTGAGAAGGAAATGTAGCCTGAAGCGTGCTGTGTGTGAGTGAGTGTGAGTGTGAGTACCTGGTTTGACCTCCACGCTGCCTCGGGCGTGGCTGCTCTGACCTTTGCTGTCCGTCACCGTCAGAGTGAAGCTGTACTTCCCCTCCACCAGGTTCCCCAAGAACAGCACCGCCTGGTGGTCAGAGTTGTTCAGCACGTCCTGAGGAAACAGAAAACAAAATAAATCTGCTGTGGGAGCTGCAGCTGCTAACCACCAGGGGGAGCTAGCTGAGCCCAATCCAGCTTTGTGCCTCACCCCAGCAGCGGGGCTGCTGTCGTCTCTGGTCCACAGGAAGCTGACCCCGCCCTTGTCGTCGGTGGAGTGTGACCCGTCCAGCGTGGCGGTTCTGACGGGCAGAAAGAGGGCGGGGCTGGAGGGCACGCGAGCCACTGGAGGTTGATCCAGTTCTATAAGAGAAACATCACACAGGTGCTCTCCATCTCTTTACTGATCTGGTAGTTGTGTTTCAGGCCACGCCCCCTGGCCACGCCCCTCACAGCTACGCGGACACACTCACCCTCTCTGACGATGACAGTCACCGAGTCGCTGCTCTGCAGCTTCCGCTCGTCTGTCACCATCAGTGTGAACTCATAAGTGCCCACCTCCAGGCCCGTCACCGTGGCAACCGCTCCATCCGCATTCTCAATCCTCACACCGTCAGGACCCCTAAAGGAGTGAGAGAGAAACAAAGGAGGGAAAGAGAGAATTAACAAGGTTCTTAAAGGTTCATAAATAATAAAAACATTTCAAAACAGAGGAAAAGGAATGTGAAAAAACATGGTAACTTAGTAACGTAAAATACAACAAATATTTCCAAAATAAAACCTATGAATTTATTAACTATTACAGTGTGTATGTGTGTGTGTGTGTGTAAAAGACAGAGACTGACTTGGTCTGCCTCCACTGGTAGGTGGAGATCTTCTGGTCGTCACTGCTCTTGCTGCCGTCTAGCGTGGTGCGATCCACTGGCAGCGTCAGCTCCTTCTCCGGCCCAGCGTCAGCCACAGGTGGCTTGTTGTTTTCTAGAAGGAAAGGAGAGGTCAGAGGTCAACCCAGAGATCAGGTGGGGTGAAGTCTGTGGCACCCTGACACAATTCAACTCCCTGACATTTTCAGGCCTCAAACGCTGAAAGTTTTCAATCAAATGCTGCAGTTTGCATCTGGGGGGCGCTGCAGCTGCAGCTGAAGCTGAATCTGCCTGACCTTGCAGGTGGGTGTTTGTACATGTTACACATCCTGTTCAAACACTTGTGAGCAGCCAGTGTGTTTACAGTAGCTACTGATAGCAGTAGATAGATAGTAGATAGTGTGTTTTCTCTCACACACACACAAAGTCGAGCACTTTGAATGGGCGTCTGTGTGTGTGTGTGTGTGGGTGTGTGGGTGTGAGAGAGAGACTACCTGGCTGCACAATGACAGTGACCTGCGCCGCGTCCTGCTGTCCGGACGAGTCGGTCACAGTCAGCTGGAAGGTGTAGTCTCCAGCCCGCATGGCCGACAGCTGCAAGATGGGCGTGCGCACCCCCTGAAACACACACTCACCGTTAGCACATGTGTTTGTGTGTGTGTGTGTGTGTGTGTGTGTGTGTGTCTGTGTGACAGCAGACTGACGCACCTGCATCTCCACCACCTTGTCCTTGCTCTCTGGGCTCAGTGTCCACTCGTAGGCCAGCGAGTCGTGGTCGTCTGTGCTCTGGTTGCCGTACAGAGTGATGGAGTTCCTTGGCAGCGTGATGACCTACAGGCAGACACACACACACACACACACACACACAGCTATGATGCCACATCTACGAACATATGGGCTCGTCTCCATGGTCTGCTATGCGAATCCTAATGACACCGAGGTGCCGAGTCAGCTGAAAGTGGTCGTCTCTCACCTGGTTGGCGCCGGCGTTGGCCACCGGCCGGTAGTCCTTGGCTTTGTTGACGGAAAGCGTGGCCTGGGTGGAGTTGGTGGCTCCGTCTGAGTCCATCACTGTCAGACTGGGGCAGAGACACACCGTTATTCAAGTGAGCCAAGGAACAAGATGACCTGACCTTTGACCCTCAGCTCTACCTGAAGGTGTAGTTTCCAGGAACCAGGCTGGTGAGGGTGAGGACTGGGGTGTCTGCAGACACCTTCTCCTCCCTCAGGGGACCTTTGACCTCCTCCCAGTGCCAGGACACCACCTTGTCATCATCAGTGCTCTCTGTAAGGAACACGGAGGGCTTTAGGGCCCTGCTGCCTCTCAGACTGTGTGTGTGTGTGTTTTAGACTCACGGCTGCCGTCGATCACTGTCGAGCTGGTTGGCAGGGAGATCTCCTGGAACTTTGGGGAAACCACGGCGACTGGCGGCTTGTTTACGCGCGGCTCTGTCAGGTGGAAAACCAGGTCAGTGAGGCGTGTGGCGCTGGGAGGGCGGAGCTTTGTCCTGCAGCAATGACATCTGAGTGCTTGGTCAATATCAGACGCCACCTCCCAGCAGCCCTGACATCAAAGCTCAGAGAGGCTGTCGCCCCCCATCAATCAACATTCACTAAACCTCAGGTGTTTGTGCGCTCTGCTTTAGAAAGCCTGAGCTTGGCCTCAGCTGGTTCCTCAGCTGGTTCCTCACCGGGTTTGACCGTCACGTTGACGTAACCTTCCCCGTGTGCGCCGTCAACGTTCACCATCACCTCAAACTCGTACAGGCCGACGGTCAGCTGGGGGGAGAGGGAGCGTGAGCGAGTGCTGTAGAGTTTGTGGCAGAAGGTGAGTGCTGAGAGGAACCTTGCTGAGCTTCAGTGTCTTGCTGTGCTTCCCCTCCATCTCCCCGCTGTAGTCTTTGGGGTGAGTTATCAGCCGCCAGTCGAATGCATAGTTTGTCCCTGCAGACACGAAAAGAACGTGAGCAGAACGAGGAAAACCTCCCGAGCATGCGGACAAACACCAAGGGGGCTGTTTGTGTTTGTGGCACTTGCTGGGTTTTACCTGGAGGGGGCGTCGGCACCACGAAGGCGTTGAGCTCGACCTCGCTGCGTGGGAGTGTGACCTCCACGCTCTCTCCGGCCGACACCACCAGCTCCCTCACTGCCGACACACACACACACACACACACACACACACAGTTATGGAAGGCAAGGTTTTCTGTTTCCAGCAACTTCATGATGAGAGATGAAGATGAAACATTTCCAAATATCAGAACAATCAGGAAGATTTACATTCTCTGGATGAGCAGTGTGAAGTTTCTCACCATCACACACATTCATTCAGTGGATGCTCACATTATTTCCATTGACAATTTTTTTTTCCTGTTCATCTTTCACTGAAAAAACACCACCACCAAGCAGCTGATGGATACTGAGGTCAGCTGGGTGTTTGCGGTCTGAGCAGGCCTACGTGGTCCTCCTGGTTCTGCTGGGGAGTGAAACTGAGCCGACCAGTTCTTCTGGTTTGGAGAAGCTCGACACGTCTCGGCACATTCCTGCTGCCAATCAGCAGCAGCAGCAGCAGCAGCAGCACAGACCCACATCAGAGCGAGCGCCATAAAGTTGAAGGCAAAGTCCGCTCACATGCTTGATTGTTTGTTTGTTTGTGAGGCTGAAGGATCAAAGTCCTTCAAGAAGCCTCAAAGGTCCAACTGTGCCAAAAAAACCAAACCAGCTTCTCCTCCATCAGCTCCTCTGAAGTCAATTCTCAAAAAGCCTACTTAGAATGAACTCAGAGAAATAACAAAGCTCTTCTATCATGACATCACCTTCTGCCTGACCAGCCGCCGTGGGTGTGGTGATGACAGTGGCTGTCGTTGCCGTGGCAACCGCCTCGCTACTGTTGGCGGCCGCATTGGCAGCATCGCGGATGGTGGTGTTGGGCTGCAGCAGGGGCGGCGTGTTGGCGAGCTGGCTGGCGTTCGCCGGCACGGTGTAAGGAAGCTCCATGATGGTGGAGAGGGAGGTGGGCGGCGGCCGGGGCGTCTGCAGGGCGGAGCTCTCCTGCAAGGGACACGGGGACAGAGATGTCTCCAGTCTGTGAGCTTCTGTCCTCCTTTGATATCAACAATCTGGAGTCTCGCTTCCTGCGGTTACCGTGGTGATGGGGTGTTTCTGCAAGCCGCGACTTCCTGCCTGTCGGGCTCTCCTCCGTCTCATCAACACCGGACCCTATTACAGACCGACGCACACACACGCACACATGCACAGCTGTCACGCGGGTTGTCTTGGTTGTGATGGTTGTGATGGTTCTTGCCCAGCTGGACGTTACCTTGGCGAGCAGCTGCAGGAGTCCGAGCGACTCTTGGTGCGGCTGTGGCAGCGAGGCGATGGGGCAGCCCCTCCTGAAGGAGCAGCTGAGCAGCACACAGCGCCCCCCGAGGCTCCAGACAGCACTGCAGTGTGGCTTCAGGCAGCAGGACTCCCAGCAGGTGGCGCCGCCCCGCCCGTTGGCCAGCGGGTACCAGCCCATGCTGATGATGCTGCTCCAGTGGATGCCCAGCACGCCGCCTGTCACCCTGCACAGATCTGCCGACACACCTGCAGGCGGTCAGAGAGTTCAAAGGTCAGAAAGTGACCCTTGATGGCCATGGCTCCCAAGGTAAACATGCTGCTGCTGCAAACAACAGGACACGTCCAGGCTCCGCCCACCCAACTGCCGACCAATCAGGCTCCAAACACTCAGCCGCCAAACAAAAAGGTCGGCTTCACAACCGGAGCCGGCTGAAAGTTTTTAAGCAAACACATTACAGCCTCCTCACAGTCACGCGGTCACATGACCACGGTGACCTTTGACCTCTAACGTCTGAGCTCCTCATCTTAAAGTGAAAGACTGAAAAGAGGTCACGCATGAGAAGCATTTAGCTGAAGCTGTAAACCTGCCCACACTGAAGCCTCGTGTCTGGAAACACTGAAGCTCTTTGGTGTGTTTGGTCACTGAAGCTCCTCCTCATCCTTCTTCCTTCTGTTGTCTGCCCCTCAACACACACACACACAGGCTTCTCACAGAGCCGCTATTGTTCACACACCCCCTCCAAACACACGCGCACGCACACACACACACACACACTAGCCTTCTGTACTGTGTGAGATAACTCGCACAAAAAAACGCCCTTAAACATCACGTGAAGGATGAAGCCCCGCCTTTAGCAATTACAGGTGTGTAAACCATCTTATCAGCCAGCCGTGGGCGGGGCCAGGGTTTTACCTGTGGGCGGGGCCAGGAGCCAAAGGTGGGTGAGTGACAGCAGAAGCAGGCAAGGTGAGCTCCAGCTGAGTGGGAACATTTTTCAAGGCCTGTAAGGAGAAAATGACGCGTAAACAAACGCACAAACGTATTGTGAAGCTG
>CAESWR010000274.1:39937-50326 GCA_903171835.1 Mullus surmuletus | reverse complement strand
TTTAACAACCTTTTTAAAAATATTTTACAAAACACTTTCAAAAATACTTTTCCCTGAAACCACATGAGGAAGCTCCAACATCAGCTGATGTGATCGATCTTGGATCAGTTATTTATAACAATCATGAGTTCTTTGTCTCCATGGAAACACACATCAACAAAGACGCACAGATCTGCTGCTGTGAAAACACTGCTCGCCTCAAAGTTCAGTGGGCAAACAAACAAACAAAGAGATAACTCACATCAGACCTGTGTGTGTGTGTGTGTGTGTGTGTGTGTGTGTGCGTGTGTGTGTGTGTGTGTGTGTGTGCGTGTGTGTGGCGCTCTCCTCCTGGGTGAGTCAGGCGCTCAGCAGCGGTTATCAGGAGACTCAAACTTCCCAGCTCAAGTTGAAACACACACACACACACACACACTCGCTGCAGGCCGCGCTCCTCTTGCATCAGCGTCACATAAATCGGCCGTGTGACGATGGAGGTCCTCTAATCCCCCCTGCAGGCAGCTGTCAATCACCCGTCTCGGTCCGCCGCCGTGCACGCGCGCTGTGCGATGGACAGCGCTCTCGGGAGCGCGCAGTCGCGATGTTCGGCGCGCAAAGGAGAAAAAAACACGCTGGTTCTGGATGAAACCCACGGAGTTCACGTGGGGAAAAAACCCCCAAAATGAACACAGAACAAACAACCGCGATCGGTGAGAGCGGAGGACGGCCACGGTACCGGAGGACGGACACGGTACCGGAGGGACGGACACGGTACCGGGAGAGGAGTCGGTGTCGGAGCTCCGGTACCGCGGCGGCTGATGACGCAGAGCGGCCGCATCTTTGATCTGTGACGGTAAACACAGACCAGCGCTCCGGTGACGTCCCTTACGTAACGCTGCTCACCCCATGTCCGCGCCGCGTCCGTCCGCCGCCTCAGTCGGTTCCGTCCCTCGGTTCCGTCCCTCCCCATCCGACACCGGACCGAGCCGTGGCGGCGAGTCTGCCAACGAGCGGCGCTTCTTACCTTTGAGCTGCTTCGCTGCTGGAGAAGCTGGACGCCGATCCTCCCAGATCCTCCTCTTCCTCTTCCTCTTCCTCTTCCTCTTCCTCCTCCTCCTCCTCCCCCTGATGCCCCCCTCCCATCCCGCTCCAGCTACTTCCGGGAAGAAACAGGACAAACATCACTTCCTAAACAGGGCTGGTCGGCGGGAAGAGAGACAATGAGAAAATACCACACGCACGCACACACGCACGCACACACACACACACACACACTTCGTCCTCCCAGTGTCTGATGTGACTGAATTTTTACTGATTAGCTGATCACCTTGACCTCTGACCTCTGAGGATGGACACACACATTTGAGACTGACATCATGTTTGTCAAAGCAGAGGCTCCAATCACACGTGTTTTTGTTTTAAAAGGGGCGGGGCCACAATGATGTCATCCAACAGGAATTTGGCATTTTCACAATCTGTGACTTCCAAACACTGCCAACACACCTTTCTCAAAGGAGCCCTGGCCACGCCCCCTCCTCTGAGGGTCCGTACGCTTCAGGACCGACTTCCCTCTGTATGATGGAGACAGGAAGTGTGCGTCACCATGGAGACGGGAGGAACTTCTGGTCTCTCCATGGTCCTCCAGTGATGAGAAGACGTCTGAGGAGGACCAGAGCTTTGAGTGACAGCTGGAGCCCATATTGATTATTAGTATTTTGAAACCCATATTTATATTGATTATTAGTATATAATTCATCTTTCTCACTTCTGAATGTAACTGACATTTGCTGTGGAACTTTGACCGCCTCGTCCATCAGGGACTCGATCAGGCGCCGTGAAGACTCGCTGGGACAGACCACCTCTGGGACGCACGCAGCACTCAGCTGTAAATAGAAGGTGGTCGTCACCACGGCAACCGAGGGGCACAAGTGTGTGTGTGTGTGTGTGTGTGCGTGGGGGGGCGCTTTGGGAGGCCTGGGCTTTGACAGGCCACACCCACTCCCTGCAGGTTGGTTTTGGGTGGCGCTCTGTGGGCGGAGCCTCCACGTGGAGATAGGCGGGGCTAGTGGGAGAATGGCCCACTGCCTCCTGCTGTCAATCATCTCAGGCAGCCTGTCAGGCTCCACCCACTCTTTTCACATTTTTCAATTTATCACTGAACAAGTTCAGAATAACCCACAATGCAGCAGTGATATTCACATCTCTGGTGTTTGCAGGAGGACAGTGTTGTCGTGTGTGTGTTGGGGGGGGGGGGCAACATCAGACAGACTTATATAAATGTTCTCGTCCCTCGACGCATCGTCGCCGGCAGCGCCGACAGCAGCTACGCCCCCCCCCCTCCCCACCATCACACACACACACACACTTTCTCTTTCAACAAAATCTCCATTCAAGTGTAGTTCCCCATAAAAAATACATCAAACACTGCAGCTGCCCAAGGCCACACACACACACACACACACACACACAGAGCAGTTGAGATCAGCGAGAACATTTGCACTCTTCCAGTAATAAGGGGGTGTGGCTTACCTGTCATGTGATCAGGCCTTGTTTGTTGCTAGCACTCTGACCCACTTCCCTGTTACCGCTACCACAGGCCACGCCCCCTGCAGCTGGAGCTCACTCACTGCTACACACACTCTACCAACTGTCTATCTTGTTTGTGCTTAGTGGGTTGACCTCTGACCTCTTTGCCCCTAGGATGAAACCAAGGCTGCTCCAGCATTCACTCTGCCAGAACAATGTGTCCGTCCCACCACGTCAACTGCGTCTTATTTTTTTAAGATTTAAGCAGAAAATATTTTGGCAGTACAGCACATGGATGCAGTACACTAAGGTACCCCGATGACCACATCAGCCTGGATTTTTCAGTATGCGGCGAGTGTGCCGCCCTGTTACCCACAATGCTCAGCGGTGGGGGGGGGGGGGAAGTCCTGCTGTGGATCCCCAAAAGACGAGATATAATAATCTTTGTGGCTGTTAATGAGGTGGAGATAAAAGCCTCGTTACGTGAACATTTGTCAGACGTCATTAACAAGCTGCAGGCGAGCAGATGATGGAAAGGGGCGGGGCCAAAGCCCAGCTGTGACCCTTTGACCTTAGAGAGACTGCAGGCCACTGTGTGGAACCATTAGTGATCATTTCTGTCAGTGCACATTTGGAGTCTTAATTAGATTAGATAGATTAGATAATTAAGACTCCATTTGAATAAAATGGAGGAGAATTAATTGCGTGACTTATTTGAACGTGGACATTTTGAAAGGTTTCAGGGGGTCTTCAGTCCCAGTCTGACCAGTGAGCAGCTGCTCGCACCAAATAAAAGTAGAGAAACTTCTTAAAATACACTTTTATTTACAAAGTACAACAGAAGACAGAAATCTTCCTCTGTCCTTAAAAATGCATCAAACTATTTACACAGAAAAATGTTCCAGAGGGTGAGGGGGGGGGGCTGATGGAGACAGGAAGCTGCTCTCAGTGGTCCAGGAGGCTGAAGATGCTCCTTGGGGGTCTGCTGCTGCGTCCCCCTGCCTCCCTGCAGACACGTTTAGCGGTCGGGTTCTCAACCTCCAGCTGGCCCCGCCTCTTCAGCGCCTGAAAAACACACATTTAAAAAGGGATAGTTGGTGTTTACATGCTTGGAAAGAGACTGCTGCGACACGGGAGAAGAATCCTCCTCCTCCTCCCTCCTTCCTTCCTCCCTCCTCCTCCTCCCTCCTCCCTCCTCCTCTCTCCTCTCTCCTCTTCCTCCTCCTCCAGCTGATGATGGTGTGTGCAGTGATACGAAGGGAGGGGAAATAGTGCCAGATGATTTCGAGGTCCGACATTTTTGTGGTCAAGAATTCCTGACGCAAATGTATTTCTCTTTGGATCGCATGTTCAAGCCAAACTCTTCATCCGTGTGACTCCAGCAACTAGAGGAACTACTTTCTGCAACAGAGAAACCAGGCTGGAACTCGGCTCACGGGACGCAGTGGAGGAAAAGTCACTGCTGATGAAGTTCACTGATGGTGAGGAGCTCATACAACTTCATGAAGAAAAACATCAACTCGCCCTTCAAGGTGCAGCCTGGGCTTGGGCTCCACCTGCTGGTGAAAGCTCAGATGGCGCCTGCCATCTCCGAATCAATTAGTCAAATGGGAGTTGATGAGGAATTATTTTACCTTCTCAAATTGTCAAAATATTTTCTCCTTCCTGCAAGTATCAGGAGATACGAAGGCCTCACTTGACTCACCGGCTTCTGTGGCGCGTTGGCAGCGGCGGCGTCCTTCTCCGGTGAGAGCGTCTGGAACAGGAAGCCGCGGCTGTTTCTGGGCGCCAGCGGATTCCCCTCGGAAATGGACGCCAGCTTCTGCAGGACGGCCTGCGGCTGGCTGAGCAGCGAGCCGCGTTTCAGCTGCAACATCAGCAGACCAATGAATCCACAGGTCAAAGGTCAGAGCTACCTGTGCGACCTCGTGGCGCCATGAGGGCCGGTTTTAAAGGGCCGTTAAAGGACGTGCAAATGAGCCACACAATCGCCAACAACAGAGGTTTAACATTTGAAGAGCATGTGTCGAGATGTTGAGACGCACCTGAGAGGGTTTCTGGAAGGGATTCAGCACCGCCGTCCTCTTCTCTGGCTGCGGCGCCGCAGGAAGCTCCGCTACGAGGGACAGGAAGGGACATGGTCAGTCCGCCTGCAAACCTCTGCACAGGTGACGGCTGCAGCGCGGCCTCAGAACCCACCTTTCCTCTGCAGCGTCCGGGCCGTCAGCTTCCTGGCCAGCTTCATGAAGCGGCTGTTCTCCTCGGCCAGAGCCTCCTCTTCCTCCTCCTCCTCCTCAGGACCTTCAGCTTTCTTGGCTTTCTGCTCCCACTGAAAAGGCAGAGACGAGTGAAGTCTGATTGACACAGAGGAGGAGGCGCCGCCCAGCCACCCGAGAGCCCGCCCACCTGCTGTCTGAGCCACTCCTCTCGGTCCAGCCGCTCCTTCCTCCTCTGCAGCTCCTCCTGCTCCTCCTCCTCCTCCTCCTCCTCGTTGGCTCCGCCCCCTTCCCCTGCTGGCTCTGTGTTGAAACTGTCATCTGCGAAAATGCAAACTTCAGGTTGAGGATTCCGCTGAACACCGAGCTCCTCCTCCACACGCGGTTGTCGTCATGGCAACGCACCGATGTTCTTCCAGCGGAAGCGGCGAGCGCGGCCCGGGCCGTCCGAGTGCAGGTCGCCGTCGGCCAGGTAACGCTCCTGGTAGAGCCGCAGGCGCCGCTTGTCGTCATCCATAACCTGCTTCCTGTAACAGCAGAGGACGCCGGTTAAGAGGGCGGAGCATGCGCCGCGTCCCATGATGCCTCGCTGTGCAGAGCGCCGTGTCCTCACATGTGGATCTTGTTGACTTGGTCCTGCAGCTCTTCGTCGGAGGGAAGCTCCTCCAGCAGCTCCTCCTCCTCGTACTCGCTGCCTCCGTCGTCGTCTTCATCCTCACTGCCGGCGTCGCTGCCCGACAGCTCCGCCTCCGAGTCCACGTAGTCCGTCAGACGCCTGTCAGCACGCCGCAGCACAGGAAGTGACATCACACACTCAAACATCAGCCACAATCGACTACAACATGCAAAGAAGAGTGGCTCACATCTTCTTCCTCTTCTTCTTCTTCTTCTCTCGTTGAGGTGCAAACACCCCCTGCATCTCTTCCTCCTCCACCTCATGGTCCTCCTCCTCTTCTTCTTCTTCACCAGCCTTCTCCTCTTCATCAGCTTCCTCCTCCTCTTCATCTTCCTGTAAAAGCAGTTTGTGAAGCAGAGGAAACTGACAGTAGAAGAACTTCCAGCTCCCCACTCTGACTCACCACATCGGAGAGGAGACGGAACTCACAGTCCTCCTCCTCCTCCTCCTCCTCCTCCTCCTCCACCCCCTGCTCCTCCTGTTCCTCCTCCTCCTCCGCCTTCCGTTTGCTGCAGAGAAACGTCACATTTCTCCAACATCTCGTCAGGTAAAGTGAGATGTGACTGATGACAGAGTCAGATCTTACCTGTGGGTTTCTGGAGAAGGCGGGTCAGCAGAACCTGAAAGCACCACAAGACCAGAAGCTCCTCCTGTTAGCATGAACTAGCTAACTGTTAGCTAGCATCAAATATGTAAACACAGAACAGCATTACTTAGCTAACATTAGCATTCGCTCGCTAGCTAGCTATGGTTTAACTGCTGTTTTGCGCTCCTGTGTGTTTGCGTTTAAGCCCCTCCCCCTCACCTTGGCTGGGGAACCTCCCTGAGCAAAGGCCCAGCAGCTGCTCCATGCTGTTCTCTGGATCTTCATCCTCCTTCTTCTCTCCATGCATCAGCTTGTCCTCGGCCTGCGTGGTTGGAAACGCCCCGGAGCACATCCCCATAAGCTCCGCCTCCTGCGTGGCGCCGAGTCCTCTCGCCTCCTTCTGGGCTGAGCCGAAGCCCCCCGAGCAGAGCCCCAGCAGCTCACCCATGTTTGCGTCCATGGCGTTCTCGTCCAGGCTGTCCAGGACCAGCTGGCGCTTGTGCGTGTGCGGCGCGCCTGGGCGGGGACCCACGTTCAGGAAGCCGTCTGCGTCCAGCAACTGAGAGTGGGCGTCGTCCTCCAACGAGTAGCGACCTTGCGAGTCCCCCGGGGTGGGGGCCCGCCCACCCAGGGGCCCAGAGTCGGTGCTGGGGGAGGGAGGGGCGTACAGGTCCTGGGAGTCCTCCACGGGCAGACAGAGGGACGGCTCAGACAGCTTCCCCGAGCTCTGTGGGGACACGGGGGGGCATGAGACACTGTCAGCCCACCTGCCAGCCTGGACATGGGGGGGGGGGGCTCACCTTTGAGGCGGAGCCCAGGAAGCTGGGCCTGAAGAGGCAGGGCGACGGCGAGCGGAACATGGCAGAGCTGGCCACGCCCCTTCCTGCCCGTTGGTGAGTGACGGGCTGGTAGGACGTGATCATGGAGCCGGCCAGCTCGAAGCTGCTGTTGTGGCTGTTGTCCTTCGCCAGGGACAGAGAGTCGTCCTCCTCTGCAGGGGACAGACAGCAGACACATACATGTGGCCCGGTCCGCCCACTCACAGCCTCTCTCTCTGTGTGTGTGCGTGTGTGTGCGTGTGTGTGTGTGCCTCAGCTTTACTCACCCATCTTGTGAGCTGTCAGACCCGACCTGCGAACGCCGTCGCTGCAAAGACAGGAAGTTTCTGTGAGTCAAAGTTCAGACATGAGGGACACCGAGACACTGGAGGAGACACCGACCCGGTGCGCGAGCACGAGTTCCCCGGGAAGAGCAGCAGCGTTCCGTCCGTGTTCAGCAGGTCTGGCGTGGACGAGGGTCCCATCAGGGGCGGCGGGGAGGTGGGCTCGGCTCTCTGCAGCAAACCGCCCTCCCCCTCCCCCTCCTCACCTCCTCCCAGCAGGTCCTCCACACACTGAGGCAGAGAGCAGCAGGTGAGAGGTCACACACACACACACACACACACACACACACACACACACACACACACACACACACACACACACACACACACACACACACACACACACACACCTCATCCTCAGACTCATCCGTCATCTCTGCCTCCTCCTCTTCTTCTTCGCATTCCTCGTTGTCAAGGCGACGAAGCTCCGCCCTGCGCGCACGCTCCTCCTGTCGCCGCGTTGCCATGGCGAGCTGCAGCCGCTGCTTCAGGCTCACCAGCTTCTCTCCTGAGACAGGCAGACACACCATTATGACCTGTGACCTTTGACCTTCGCTGTGCCACCGCCGCCCCGTGCTGCTTCGTACCAGGCTTGGTGGCGGGCGCCTCCTCGGGCGCCTCCTTCACGGTGATGGCGAGCGGCTCGCTGCGGAGCTCCTCGCGGCCCGACGCCGCGGTGTCTTTGCAGACGACGCTGAGCTGCAGCGTGCGCTCGCTGTGCGACCGCGCCGGTGCGTGCACATGCCGAAGATAGCGCTCCTTTAGCGCCACCACACCTGGAAGAGAGGGCGGAGCCGAGTCAGAGGTCGGGGTTGTGGTTCTGATGCTGTGCGTGTGCGGACGCTCACCGGGGTGGGGGGGGTGTGGCTCCAGCTGCACGAAGGCCCCGTCGTCAGCGCACAGCTTGGTGACGGGCGGCGGCTCCAAGCCCAGCTCCTTTAGCCGCGCCAGCTTGTCCTTCCTGGGCTTTAGCGGGTCGGCAGCGGCGCTCTGCGGGGCGACGGGCGGAGCGACCTCCACCGGCTCGGGCTGGCGTTTCTCCGGAGGGGCGGCGGCTCCATCGGCAGACTCCTCCTTCCACAAACTCTCAGAGAGGAAGAGCAGCGGGCCGGAGTCCTGCTCAGGATCCTCCTGGACCTTCTGTCGCGGGGACGAGGCAGCAGCCGGCCGAGCTAACGGCGGAGGGGAGGAGACCGCCGCAGGGGGGCGGGGCTCCCCCTCCTCTGGCTGCTGGGATTCAGTGGCCGGAGCAACAGGAGGCGGGGCTGATGGCGCTTCCACCAACATATCCGAATACTTTGATGATCTGAAACAGAGCGTGAGAACCTCGTCAGAGATGGTGAACCAAAAGCAAGGGCGTGTGTGTCGGCGCGGCCACGCGAACCTCAGCAGCGCCATGGCGGCGCCCTGCGGCCGGGGTCTCCTCCTGAAGAAGTCGTTGAGGGTCTTGGGTTCGGGGACGTGGTACGGCAGCCCGAGCGACGACTCTGCCGAGACAAAGCGAGCCGTCAAAGCGCGGCCCGAGCGGCGGGCTGAGTGGGCTGACGGGGGCACTGACCTCTGACCAGCCGCTGGGACTCGCTGTGCAGCTGCCTCATGGCCTCCCTGCTGGCTCGGGCCGCGCGCCTCTCCTGCTGAGAGGAGGAGCCGTTAGTGGAGCGGCCGGGACGAGGAGCTCTGATCCGGGTCAGAACATCCCACTCACCTCACGCCGAGGCTTCCCTCGCTGCTCCTCCTCCTCATCATCATCATCATCATCATCATGCAGAGCAGCTTCCTGCAGCACCAGAGCAAACCTCACCATCAGATGAGTGTTTGTGTGTGTGTGTGTGTGTGTGTGTGTGTGTGTGTGTGTGTGTGTGTGTCCACGCATCAACCTTGTGTTTCTTCATCTTCTGCTTGACAGCTGCTCTGTCCAACGACTCTTCTTCATCATCATCATCATCATCCAGGCCGGTGTCAAACAGATCAGTGTCGCCCAGCAGACAGCCGCTGTCATTCAGAGCCTGAGGAAGAAGTGCATCCTGGGTAAACAACTTGTGTCAGCAGGAACAGGAGGCTTGAGAGAAGAGAGGCTGGACTCACCTGAGGAAACCTCTCCTTCCTCTTCAGCTTGTCAATGGCTCTGCTCCTCTTCTCCTTCTTCTCTCTGTGTCTCTGGCTCTTCTCCCTCTTCTTCTCCTCCTCCTCCTCCTTCTCTCCTTCTTGTCTGCACGTCTCAGGCTCGCTGTCGTCACTGTGGACGGCTGCTCGCATCATCCTCTTGCTCCTCTTCTCCACCTCCCCTCCTCCCTCCATCTCCTCTCCACTGGAGGCAGACAGCACCAGCGCCTCGGCCATGCTGGCCTCCTCCTCCTCCACCTCCTCGTCCTCGCTGTCTCTGATGGCGTTTCTTCGTACCTTCCTGTGAGCTGTGATGTCATCATCAGAGTCTGGAAATGACAAAGCATGGTTATCAAAGCTTCTCCTGAAGGCTCCTGTCAGTGGCGTCACAGAGGCTGTAGCTCCACCTGGACGCTCCTCTCCCGCCGTGCTCCTCCCGGGCGGCGCCTCCTCGGCGCTCCTCTCGGGCTGCGCCTCCTCGGCGCTCCTCCCGGGCTGCGCCTCCTCGGCGCTCCTCCCGGGCGCCGCCTCCTCGGCGCTCCTCCCGGGCGCCGCCTCCTCGGTCGGAGAGCTCACGCCGCTGTCCGAATCGCTCTCTGTGAGGGGCGGAGCCACCGGCAGCCGCTCAGCCTGCATCACCAAGAGAAGAAGACTCATAAACCTTCACGTGATGAAACTTTACAACCACTTATGATGTTAACGTCAGATGAAGGGTGAGGGTTAGTGAGCAAACAGCAGGTTAGAGGTCAGAGGTCAGAGGTCAGAACATGCAAAGACAAGAGACACAGTGAGAGGAAAGAGACAAACACCGAGGAACATCAGAGTCCTGGGGGGGTTCTTCTTCAACCTCAGTGGGTGAGTGGGTGAGTTAGTGAGTGGGTGACTTGGTGAGTGAGTGTTTGAGGAGGCACCGTGAGTCCCGGAGGTGTCGGATGAAGGTTCACCAGAAGCTCCGCAGCGGCGCCTCGCAGCAAACAATGAGCAGATGTTCGCGGCGGCGCCAAACTGCTCTCTGAGCTGCTCAAAGAGCTGCTCTCCAACTACCACAACACCGGCGGCTCATCTCCCTCCCGCTACGACATATCGTGTGTGTGTGTGTGTGTGTGTGTGTGTGAGAGTGAGAGTGAGAGTGAGAGTGAGT
>CAESWR010000273.1:542991-553900 GCA_903171835.1 Mullus surmuletus | reverse complement strand
ATCCTACATTTTCTAGTTAAAAGGTTCATATCGCTTCTTTTTACTTTTAGCCAAAAATAAACTGCTGGACAAACTGTAAAATCACAACTGAACAACTCATATTCCCATTTCCAAGACAGATTTAGATTTGTTTGTACGATGCACTATATAAACTACACTTTTACTGTCAACTTCAAATGATGAGGCTGGGAAGTTCTCCTCCAATTATAGAACAAAGCCCACATTGCAGGAAAGCATACACATCTGTCATCATATCCGGCTGACCTCAGTTCCCTCCACTCAGACTCTGAATTATTCAGAAGTTTGCCTCAATTATTCAATCTGTAATACAAACAAAAATGCACGGAATGCATGCCACACCAGCTGGTGGAAATATAATGTTAACTGGGAAAAATGCATCAGCCAATCAGAGTGAAGCAGATGTTTTTGTGAAAGGAAGAGGAAGGAATGGGATGATCATATTTATGGACCAACAGAGAGGTTTCTCACTGTCATATTCAAGAACACAACTGCCAGGATGTAAACAGACCAGTTAGCGACGCAGAATCTCAGTAACAAAATAGCATTTTTAAAAGTCTACTGCACAGAGGTTTTAAGGTTCATCCACATCTAAATAAACCCAAATGCATCGAAATGACTTTTTTTTAGCATTTTGTTTGAATGTGTAGAGGGCATAAGCCAGTACCTTATTTCCTGTCTGTCATTATTGAACACCCTGACTAATCCAGGTGTGCCTGCTACTTGACTCCTGCAATCAGCCACACCTGGATTAATCAGCGCGTCCAACAATCTATGACAGAAGTTAAAGGCTGTGTCCGAAATCGCCCCGTAATATAGTGCCTGATACAGGGGTTATAAAGAGCCCTATATACTGTAGGGGTTACGCCATTTTGAAGTGGTGTCCGAAACCTTAGTGATCAATATCAATGCCCTATATAGGCGGCTCAAAAATTCTCATAAAGCATCGCAAAAAGTAGTGACCATCCGATTGTCACTCATAAGTGATGGGTGGATATCCCATCATGCATTGCGTCTCCAGCAGTGCCGCCAAAGAAGAGGAAAAATGACGGACTGACAGGACAGTTCGCATACAGAGGCTGGAAATGTCATGAACATCACACATATTCTATCATCCCGTTTTAGTATTGTGGAAATTAGAATGGGAAAACCAGGGGAAACACACCACACCAGCTGCAACAGTCTAAGGGCCTTTCAGGTCACCTAAGGTCACCTTACAGAAAATAAATAGAAGCATAATCATTAAAACAGAGCAAACAAAATATCAGGATAAAAGCAGGTGAAATGCAGAGTGTCCGGTTATAGGGACTATGCCAGTTTGAACAGGTGGGTTTTGAGTGTGGACTTGAATATTGTGGTGGAGTCTTACTGTCTTATGTGTGGAGGGAGAGAGTTCCAGAGCTCGGGTGCTGAGCAGCTGAAGGCTCGAGCACCCATGGTACTGAGGCGTGATGCGGGGATGGTCAGTAGTCCAGCAGAGGTTGAGCGGAGGGAGCACGAGGGAGTGTACCGGTCAGCACCGGGTTTTTTTCAGGATAGGTGTGATAGCAGCCAGTTTGAGAGTGGTGGGTACAATACCAGTAGTGAGGGAGGATGTTGGTGATCATGGGGGAAACGGACGGCAGACATGCTTTGACAAGGGATGTGGGCAGAGGATCGAGCTGACAGGTGGTGGTTTTGGCTTTGTGGATGAGGTCCGAGACGGTGTGTTCTGGTACTGGGGTGAAGTCAGAGAGGGAGCTGATGAGGGGTTGGCCAGTGGCGATCATCCAGGGCGGGTCGATTGAGGTGCAATGTCTGACACATTGTTATTGTGTGACAGCAGTGAAGTTATTAACAGCTCGTCAATGGATGACGTGTGGTGAACAAAAGCTGTTGTGAATGAGCTCAAATAGTCCTCTCTATAGTGGAAACGGGGACGAGTGAGTACGTGAACGATACACAGCCGCTGATTAATCCAGGTGTGTCTGCGACGTGACTCCTGCAATCAGCCACACCTGGACTAATCAGAGGGTCCTTAAATTAATGAGTGAAAAAAAAGGCTACATTCCTATATCCATACTGCCTCACTATGACAGAAAAAGATGTAAAATTACCCAATATGTAGTATGTAAAATGCAGACTGTCTTACTACTGAAACCAAAAAAGCAACGATATTCAGGATGTAGTGAAGCTGTGCAAGAAACCCATTTGCTCGCACAAGGCAACTTAGTAAATCACTGTCCAATTCAGTTAAAAGTTAATTCACGGTTAATTCACACAGGCACCGCTACCAAAATCACTGGGTGAAATACAAAAGGTGTAGCAAACAGGGGGGGGAACAAATGACAGGGAAGGTACACTGAGACGAGAATAACAACACGCATAACAAACATTGGGGAGAAATGAGAAGAGACGCACATTAGCAGCAGGGAGACAATTAGACACAGGTGGAGCCCGTTAGGTAATCACACAACAGGAAGTGAGGCGACCTGAACTAAATACACACATAAAAATTGAACAGAAATTCAGCCAAGCATAATATGACGTGTGGACCACACGTCATATTATGCTTGGCTATACTTGGCTATACATACTTGAGGAAGTTGAGGAAGCATCAAATTGTGTATCCTTCCAATGTCATGTCACGTCTGCATATCCTGATTCAGCCATTTAAAAAAACGTCATGTGATACGCAATGACTTCGCACAGAGATCCAGTTTCAGCTGCTTCTGGTCAAACTGTCAGGCTGAACTCAAAGCTTCAAGGTTGCATTGCAAGAGTTTGTGCATAGATACAACGTTGTAGGTTAGTCGTCCAATAATCGTAGGACTCCACACACCCTTTCATAGCATCCTCAGCTAACTCAAGATCGGCCCAGGAGGAGGTGCCCGGGTATCTCACTGGGCCTACACGATCACTGACTGATGTAGATGAGGAAAGGCTGTAAAATATTTTCAGCATCAATAAAGTTGAAAGGTTTCTGTTTATGACTGTGTTACTCTCGGTATGAAGGCCAGTGTCAAGGGGCAGGAGCAAAAATTAGTTCACTTCACTATGGTTCAGGTGTGACAAACTCTTCTTATGGGGCTCCAGTACCTCCATACTGGTTTTGCTTCTTTTGTCTTTGTTCTTTGTTCCCTCCTAGTCATGTATTTTTCACTAAGCTTTGTGGTCTTTGGGAAACATTTCCTACACCCACGAAAGCACTGTTTTTTTTAAGGTCTTTCATAAGTCATGTGATAAATTATTGAACTTGGTAATTCTGACAAACCTGCAGTTCAAGTAGCAGAAGATGGAGGTTGAGGAACCACACACAACCACACAAACCTCCAGTCACAGATGTGTGCGTGTGTGTTTTCCCCCCTTCTCTCGGTTTCTCACCATCCCTCACGTCACCTCTCTGAAAAGCGTGGCCACAGCTTTCTTTAAGGTGAAAATGAAGTGAGATGAGCCGAAAGCAAGCAAAGGTTTTGCGCTTCGTCTGTGGCATTAGCGAGGAGTAGTCGGTCGGCCGGCCAGCCGGGCAGAGGCAGAGGCAGCGGCACGCTGGTGACGGCGGGGGGGTCGCTGCTCCCAAATGGAAATGTCACGTAGACCTTTGTGCTCACAACAATTTGACATTCAAATCAGTCGTTTGCCATTTCTCCGTATGATGATCGCCGGGTGTAAGGTACACAGGCCCGCAATCACGCACATGGACACACACACACACACACACACACACAGGTACACCAGAAACGACATTGCTGCATCATTCACTACTTATCTGGACATGCACTACCTTGTCAATGGCTGCAGTTGATCGATCTGTTCATCGCTTGAATAACTCACTGTATCAGTGAGATGGATGGAGATGACATTTTACTGGAGAGCCTATGTCTTCCAATCCGTCACCAAGAAGTTTTCAATTTTGGTTTTAACGTCTTATCAACAATTGAGTGGACTGCAGGGAAATGCGGCACACTGATTCGTCCAGGTGTGATCAATGTCTCACTCACTTATCCCAACTCCCCATATCGGGTTTCACTATATAGAGGACACTATAGTGAGCTCATTCACAACAGCTTTCGGACACTACACATGTCAATCAATTGACGCGCTGGTAATGACGTCACTACTGTCGCAACATTAGGATGTGTAAGACTGCTGCGGCTGGTGTGACGGCTCCCCTGGTTTTCCAATTATAATTTCCCCATTGCTAAAACCGAATGATTTTGTAAACAAATATGTGTGCTGTTCATGAAATTTCCAGCATCCGTATAACTGTCCTCCATCATTTGTGTCCCTCTCATTTGGCAGCACAACTGGATACACAATGCATGATGGGATATCCCAATTGGATATCCACCACTCGTGGGTGACTATCAGATCGTCACTGCTTTTTGCTATGCTTTATGGGAAATTTTGAGTCGCCTATATAGGACATTGAATTTGACCACTAAGGTTTCGGACACCACTACAAAATGGTGTAACCCCTATCTAATAATAATAATACTAAAATGTATTTGTAGAGCACTTATCAAAACAAGGTTATAAAGTGCTTGACATATACAAACATAGTACCATAACACACAAAACAAAGGCATTTACAAAACAGGGACCCAACATATCCCACCAAAGTGACTGGGGCAAGGAAAAACTCCCTTTTAGGAAGAAACCTTGGGCAGATCAATGACTCGGGGTGGGCGGCCATCAAAGTTGTCAATAGAATTTAAAGTCCATTCTGAAACTGACTGGCAGCCAACGGAGAGAGGCTAAGATGGGAGTGATGTGCTCCCTTTTCCTTGATCTAGTTAGCAGCCTGGCAGCTGCATTCTGGACCAACTGGAGTCTACTGAGTAATTTCTGTGAGAGACATGTCAAAACACCATTACAATAATCAATGTGGGATGAAATGAAGGCATGAATAATGATTTCACAGTCTTAAAGCTTAACATGGACCTTATTCTGGAGAGATTCCTGAGGTGGTAGAAGCATTTATAAGGTTCTATATCTCTGTAACCCCTATATTGGGCTCTAGGCTTTATATAGGTGTTAGGGGAGCAATTTTGGACACAGCCCGTTGCTATATGTAAATAAACTTTGTATCTTTACGTTTGAACTGAACATGATTTACACAGACATTCAGTATGTATTTATAGCGTTGGGTTACAACACAACGTGATCTTGGGAGTTGCCCTTGAGGTAAAGTATTTTTGCCACATTCATCTTATTTAATGTAACTTCCTTTGAATCAAATTGGCACAAGTACAGGTGTGTTACACAATGTTAACTTGCAAGATTACCATTAGATGAGTCCAATTACAGCACCTGAAACATTATGGCTGCCATCAAAACAGTTGCTCAAAATAAATCTATGGTTGTAATTCAAATAAAGCACAGTTGAAGGTTGACCAGTTTTTTTATATTTTCATGCAGAAATGGGGATGTCTTCTCCTGACACATTCTTGGAAACAAATTATTTACTTTCCTAGTTTTTAGACATCTAAATAAAGTCAGGGAAAAGAAGGGACACAAGCATTCGCGTTTCCGTTTGGCACAAGTGCACAAGCAGTGTTGTGAAAGGAAGAAGAGAGGACTGGACGAGCAATTAGCAAATTAGTGGTCCCCCATCTGAATGGTCATCTGATTAGTATGGCCCTTAAGCTGTATGTGATCATCCTGGATCATTTTCGTTCATTTCCGCTGCTGGTCATGGATTTACTCCATCTGCTGGGAGTAAACACACTGATGCACTGTTCTCCATCTCCCAAAAGCTGCTCCTAATGCGATTAGCATGCTTTAGTGTACAAGCCTCCTCTGTGGAAGTCTAGATAACCAATTAGAGCAGGGAAGGCAAGCCTCATGGAAATATCACCCCCCCCCAAAAAAAAGTGGAGCGCTGACAATAGAAATAAACAGAGGCACTGAGGATTCTTCCCCCATGCATCATACTGGGATTTACATCATTGCTGATAAGGGATAGGAGAAGACTAGACATCCTAAACCCACTGTTTATTTTATTTTACCATCAAGTAAAGATGAAAGCAATGTTTCCTCTGCTCTGGCCAAGTGAAGACACCGCTAGCTATCGTGAAAACATCCTTCCGTTTAAGGTGCTGTCTGTAGCCTACTGAATCCTGACGTTGTTGTACTCAACTCAAGTCTCAAGACCACTTTTTGAAGTTTTATGGTCTTGTCTCGGACTTAAAGACATTTTTATTCAGTCCGGTCTTCATGTAAACTTAGAAGCCACATTCCACATCTTATTTTTCAGAAGAAAAAATATCACATTCCACACCTTATTTTTCACCGGCCTCGTCAAATCCTACTTCCAAGATGTGCAGCTATGCCTGACAACTGACAAGTATACCACCACATGGCAGCAGCTGGAAATAGGGATAATGGCAGGATGCACCGTCTTGCCTCTAGCCTTCGCGTTGGCTATGGAGGTCGGTCAGACCTGGTCTTCATCTCCCTCGTACCATCTATGAGGTCCCAATCTCAAAGGTTGAAAAACTGCAGAGACTGGTCAGCTCATTTGCCAAAAAGTGTCTGGGACTCCCGAGGTGCTTTAGCAACATCGGGCTACATGGAAGAGAGCTTCCTGTTTCCAGCAGAGGATTTCAAATGTTCCAAAGTAAGGTTGGAAATGACATTGACGGAATCCCGTGACCCTGCTTTAAGCCAAACAGCTCGTACCCTTATGACTGGAATGAAATGGACCCCATCTGCTCAGCAGGCAAAGTCAGACATCAGGCACAGAGACATTGTTGGTTTAGTGCAGGAAGGAAGAGGGGGCCTTGGCCTGGGAGAGAGCAGGCCTTCCAGGCAGAGGGCAACTCCAGCTCAGCAGCGGTGCCTGGTCGTCAAGAAGGCAATAAGAGCCAACAAGGTGGGCAAAGGCTGTCTCACAAGCCAAGCAAGGACAGTGGATGACATGGGAGGGGGTTGAGAGCAGAGAGTTCTCTTCGAGGGAGCTGTTGGGCATGGAAGCATCTCACATCAGCCTCATCTTACGTGCCGCGTATGATGTCCTGCCTTCTCCCTCTAACCTCAACCTGTGGTAGGGAGAAGACCCTACATGCCCCCTCTGTCCATCCCCTGCAAACCTCAAGCATATCCTGGTAGGATGCAAGACAAGCCTGGCCCAAGGCCATTACAACTGGCAGTATAACCACGTTCTCAAGTGGCTGGCAGCTACTCTGGAGACCAAACGGGCAAAGATCAATGCCCTCCCCCACCCATCTGTCCATCCTACATCTGCAAGAAGGTTCGTCCGAGAAGGAGCAAAGCCAACCAAAGCCCACACAATATCGGACATCGGCCAGCTCGGAGGGGCTCGAGACCTGAAGTTGGTAGCAGAACTGAACCACAGGCGCTGCTTCCCATCTGCGATCACTACAACAAACCTCAGATCAGACCCCATCCTCTTCACTTCACACCGTCTATATCATAGAGCACACTGTTCCCTGGGAGGCTGCTGTTGAGGAGGCCTTCGAACACAAGACTCTTAAGTACACTGAGCTGGCAGTTGACGCTGAGCAACGTGGATGGAAAGCCAAGGTTTGCCCAGTGGAAGTTGGCTGCAGAGGGTTCGTGCCCAAGTCTACCATCGGACTGCTTAAGGACTTGGGGATTCAAGGCCAAGCCCAACACCAAACAATAAAAGCCCTTGCAGGTGCAGCAGAAGAAGCAAGTTGGTGGCTTTGGGTGAAGAGGCGAGACTCCTCCTGGGCCCCAAAGTAACACCAGGGGCACATGGGGGCTGAAAGCAGAGGGGGGCACACCTGGGACGCCAGGTGTTGCCGATGAGACCTCCGGAGGTGTTGTGGGCCATGATTGAAACACCGGGAAAGGAGGGTGCCCACCTGATGACCCCAATGAAGCCTACACACCCCCTATCCACAGCACTGTAACTTTGAAGCAAGTCTGATGGATGAATCGTCACCACTCATGTCTCAGATATGCGGTACTCAAGGGATTATTTCACCTAGTCCTATAACAGAACTTCAGAAGAAGAAAAAAGAACTACAAATGCTTGAAATTTGGCAAAATACCCAGAGTGTCTTGTTCGGTCTTCTGAATCTTAGCGAGCGCCCCATGTTCCACAAAAGAAATCGGGTGTCAAAGGCATGCAAACAAAAATTTGTTGCAACCATATTGGCCCACATTTGTTCCCGCATGCCTCTTTTTATGTTTGCATCAACATCAAATAGTTTGTCCATGAGAGGGCCTGCTCAGTTGAAAAACATGGCCGTCCAAAACATAGGTGGGGAATAATGTAGTTTAAGGAAGAGTCAAAAGTGAAGACCATTTGTGAGACCATTAAATAGTGGTATTTTCACAAACCTCTCAAAACACTACAACAATTTGACCCATTGGTACATTCCAGCTGACAGGACACAACTCTCAGGTCTTGAACTTCCCACTTCCCTCTCAGCACTTAGAGATAAAATGAGGGGGAGGTCTGAGAATATCCACGCACATGAAAATGACTGAACTCGCCAAGGACTGCCACTGAGGATGAACGTCTATGTGGCAAGTGTGAAAACGATAAATCCACGATTAAGGTCTCATTTTTTCTCCACCAAGAAGCTATTTAAGTCATACAGAACACGGATGGGTGCACTCACTTAATAATGCAACATGTGCAGGATTAAAGGGTCACAACTCGGTGATGCACCGCTTGGAGAAGAAAAAAAAAAATGTCTACACTAGTGTTTAAAAATGGACGAGCCCTGAGTGACGAGAGTGGGAAAAAAAACTTGAAATCACAGACAAACAGCTGACATCAATTGAAGATGCAGGAAATATATAATGCATAACAGACTTGTAATGTGAGTGCACTGTAAGTGCCTCAGCGCACGAGGATAAAAATGCTGTTTGAAGAACGAGGTGGCACTTTATATCATGTTACCCTGACAAAGGTATTTCTGTAGACAGTAAAGTATGAGGCCTGCATTTCTGGAGAATGCTGATTGGCTGAGAGGGAAGACAGTTCATTTTTTATGTTAGCACAAAGTAGACATTTTCACAGTATTTGTGCTGATTATTTTTATATAATCACCAATGCTCTTTTGAGTGTAGTAATGCCAATATTCACAAGAGGAGTTAAATAGCACTCTTGTTTGTGGCAACTCTGATTGCATTGACTCCCACCCAATACTTTTACCCCATTCATCCATTTTGTCCCACATCTACATGTTAATGGCATCACATAGCTCAAATATTTTGCAAATCACCATTCCACTCCAGCACCCCAAAAATCTAAGCCCCCTAAAAGCGTGGTTGCACAGATCCGCGTTGCATTGACATTAGAGGTCGCTAAGGCTCCAAATGAGACGCCTGCTTATTCGATAACAACTCATAAAAGCACTGATAGAGACCCAGCAGACGGTGGGAGCTCGGCGCTCGTAGAGAACTCGGGCTCCCCATAAAGGTAGTAATTGGGTTCCTGTTATTGGTTTTCCCTGACTGACACTGTAGGAATGGGAAGACCTGTCACCAGCTGCCAAGTCCTCTTCCAGGATCGCTGTGTCTCAGCAGTTTTTAATTAAAATGCTCCATTTGTGCGACCTATCCCAGCTGTCTTGGAGAAAGAATACAAGAGAAAAGATTACTCCATCCATCAGTGCTGGTTAAGATCAACTGTTTCACAGCATTTCACTGGGTGAGATGCCATTTTAAGAATAATATCTTGGGGCTTGTAAACTGCTGAAAAGCATACTTGATTAGATGTTGATGATGATGAAGAATTAGCAATGTGAAAATGGGCTTTTTTTTAACTTATTCTATTCATGATTTCAACGTAAAATACATTTATATTAATAATATTATATTATTTTATACGATTAATATTACTAGATTTTTTTCAGGTAATTTTCATTGTGTTTACAATGGACATTTTTAAATCTTGTATCATTAAGAAAAAAAAGTCAATATTAACTTTGCCCCAAGCCAAACTGATTTCCTCAAATATGGATTTTTACCTCTAAGGCCACCCAGTCGACAGACACAAATGCAAAGGAGGCGTCACACGTGGATTACTCAATCACACTGAGAGCTGCCAAAGGATGCTGGCTGTCCTAGATGCATTCTGGGATTCCAAGCCTCCCCCAAGTCAGCTACAAGGATGCTGAGGAACACCTGGACAAGGTGGTGTGTGTGTGTATAATTTCTTGACCTAATAGGCATTCAAAGCACTTTAAATAAAAAATTACCTCATTCTCACATTTACACTCTCAAAGCAAGGTGCCAATCTGTTCATCAGTTGGGGGTACCTTGTCTCTCTCAAAGGGACCTTGACACGATCTCCCAAGGGTCTGCCATGAAACTCCAAATCTGGCGACCACCGTCCAACCAACTAAGTCGTGCCATGTGATTATCTAGGCTCATCATTTAGCGCGTCAGTGTCTTGTTTCGGTTGTTTGGACCATTGAATTTAATGTAAATTAGCCTCTCTGAAGTGTCGTGCGTCTCTGTTTCACTTGCTCCTTCATTTACATTTTGTTGACAGAAACCATTGAGATCCAAGTATTTTCGAATAAACCTCATTCATCTTTGCTGTGGGCGGCGTATAAACACTCCTCTGTTTGGTTCGTCTGAGTCATTTGGCCTGACTGTGGACATCATTACACCCCATAAATCAATTTCTCATTCATTCGGAGAAGAATAGAACGCCAAATATATCTGAGAGATGTATCGACAAAGGCCCACTTGTCCGTACCTCGTGTCAGATCAGTGTGAGATGTCACCTCTGACAGACGTACCCAATGCACTAAGGAGACAAGAGAAGATGAGAAAACATTGTACTGTCAGTGGTATTAGTCAAAACAGTATTTATGTATTTATAGAAATGTATGAGAAAATGATCCTACTTTCTTTCCTTTTAGGTCTCCCATCAACATAAAGATGCTTGTGGATCATC
>CAESWR010000273.1:482008-492409 GCA_903171835.1 Mullus surmuletus | reverse complement strand
GCGCCCCTTGACAAAAAACATTTGGTGATATACTTTTAAGAATAGAAAACAAAAACATGTGAAAATGCAACACAATATCAGAGGCAAACAATAATCCACAATGACTTTGTAAGAATGACTGAAAACCTGCAGACGGGTCTTATGGGAGCTCTGTATGCAGAAATACTACAGAACTAGAAGACTTTCCAATGAAAAATGGGAGAAAACCCCAACTACTAAAATATAGCTGAAAAGATAGATAGGAATAATTAAGATAGTTTCAAAGGCATTGAAACTGCTTTTGAAAAGCATTGACAAGCCAAACTGTTTGAATTGTTGTCCAAAGGTTTGGACTATACATGCCAGAGTCTATAAAACTCCAACAGTATTGTGTTTTGTTTATTGTACCACAACATCTAATTTGTGTAGGGGTGCCCTAATTTCAGTATACAGTAGAACTTTATCTCAGAGGTCCTTTGCACAATTAAATGGACTATGAAGACTCCATTGGGCAATTGCTTTATTGCGATGGTAAAGGTTGTTGAAAAAATTGGAGTCCAAATTTTAAGTCCATAATCTTAACTTGGAGAAAACATACCATTCAGATGTTGTTCTTTGTCCAGGGAGTTCAATGTCATAAATTCTTTGAACCTCACGTACAATATTTTGGACTACAGTATCCTACGGTATTACAGTATTGTAAGTGTGAGTCGATACAGTTGAATGGCATCTGAGCATGCAGTCTTTCAAAACCTTCCATTCAATCCTTCAGAATGATCAGTAGTCCATGATGCGTCTGATGGAGCCAACCCTCGCAGTCCTGCCACCCCAATCGCTGAATCGATTGTACTCTCCAGGCCTTATCAGGTACATCTTGCCAGTGTAGTTTGGGTGCTCATAGAAGAGCCAGTTGCCATCTTTCACATTGCAGGAGAAGATGTTGCACATGTGGAAGCGGTCCATCACGCAAGGGCAGTCATCCACCAGCTCCATCATTTGACCTCCAAACTCGATCCGTTCATACAGGCGCATGTTGAACAACCCAGGTTCCTGATATGGGGCAAGAATGATGAGTTTTGAGGGGGCTGTCAATGTAATCTACTCAAAAACATTAAAGGAACAAATCAAAACCAATGTAAAAAGCCTCGCCATTAACCAGCTGATAATTATGGACAATTCTGTTACATCAGAGTAGTTTAAATCTTAAAATCGTATGTATTGAACGACTAGTTGGTTGGTCTTATGAGTTGCTGTATAGAAGATGTATAAGACAACTAAGTATAAACAACATAATAGCGGATGGACTGCAGCAGTTAAGAAATTCATAACTTAACTCAGTTCAAGAAAAGGCTACAACAGAAAAAGCTAGGTGACGTCAGTGATGCTGGTCATGAGTTGAAATTTGGACAGAATTGCAGCTTGAAATGTTCCAACCTCTGTTCTTTGATAAAATGTTCTTTATAAACATCAGCTCACCATTGGGATGATTCGGCAGGAGTTGACAGAGTCACTGACTCCCATCCAGTGATGATAGTCGGGATACTCTCCTTTCTTCAGGTAGTACTGGTTGCCATCGTAGTTAGGTTTTTCATAGATCATGAAGGAGCCGCATACCACCTTGATGGAGTTGCAATGTTTGATGTGACACGTCAAGTCCACGCAATCACTGCTCTCCTCGGAATGGCGTCCAGAGAAGTTCTTATCCTCATAGAAAATAATCTACACATGAAAATCAAAGTTTTTCATTTGTCAGTCTGTAATATCATAGCCATTTTCTGTTTGGTGTGTTGTTTTCTAGTATTTCCATATTGCTAATCTGCCATTGTCTCATTATGACTCAAACAAACAGATGAAGAATTCAATAGATGAACCTCTTTACTTCAAAATGAACATTTTTCTTGCCATACACCAACATGTTATCCACGAACTATTTGCTGTGATATTTACCTTCTGCATGTTGACTAGTTTGCCTGTGCCGTGTGATCAGTGCAGCTCTTTGAAGACTCACACATGTTACGTATATAGTGAATGTGAAATGCAGACTCTGCATGTGTCATTCATATTGTAATGGACAGGAATCTCTTGGAGCTTGTGTGCCGTGGTGTTATCCCGAGGAAATATTGAGTTATGTTTGTGAGCCAGTTGGTGGTTGGGAGATGGTGTGTTGATGTGGCAGGGTTTTGGTTGTGTTTCTGCCCCTGTGAAAAATTCATGTCATGAATATTCACTGTCTTTGTACTCCCAAACTGAGGAGCTTTGTGTTAATGCTCTCAATGAAAGATAGCCATACTTGGCATTGCTGGAGTTCTTCGTTAGGAGGGGGTGTTATGTTTGTTGGTTTCTCATCACTTCGTGAAACTCATTTCAGTTTTGGTCTAGTTTATTTGTGTTTTTATAAAATGTAATTTTACACCTGGTAAATAATGGAATGCTTATTATGTATATGACAATGACCTGACTTTTACAATTATGTCATGATTAAGCTTTAGATGAAGACATATACAACTTAAAGTCTCAATTCATTTACAGATAAGCACAGGTGAGCATTTGTGCCTTTTTCTATCATCAGTACAACCCTGTGTTACCTAGAAATTCAAGTTCAACTGTCTATGACTGCCCTCTGGTGGACTATTACATACACAATAATCCACGTACACAACAAACTAGTACTATAAGTGTAATGCCTCAGTCAGTTCTACAATTAATCATTCAGAAAAGTTACATATATGTAATTATGAAACTATAGGCTAACTTTTTGAGGTGTGATTTGGTGAAAGAAGAAGAAATGGACAAGGTGTGCAATAGATAACACTTGAGTCTCTGTGGTAAGTGTCAATGCTTGCAGTATTTTATTCAAGCCTCTGATGAGAGTCAGGATGTCAGGCCACGACCCCTCCATATTCTCAGGGGTAAACATGCCCTCCAAACGCAGAGAGCAAGAACAAAACTGAACCCACTTGAGCACTGACGCCATTTTATTCAGCGTGTGACACAATGCAAATAGGAGACATTTCACAAGGATCGTTCTTCTGTTGTTAGAGATCCATGAGGCGCCTGATGGAGCCAATCTTGGAGTTTGTGCCGCTCCAATCGTTGAAGGTCTTGTACTGGCCAGGCTTCAGGTAGTAGTGACGTCCTCTGTAATTAGGCTGCTCGTACATCAGCCAGTGGCCCTCCATCACGTTGCAGGAGTTGAAGTTGTTCATGCGGAAACGGTCCATGAGGTTTGGGCAGTCGGCCACCAGCTCCATCATGTCGCCTCCCATGTCAAAATGAGTGTACAGCTTCATCTTGAAGGAGCCATTGTGCTGTGGTGGGCAGAGGGATCAAGAGGGTCACATCCTAGCAAGAGTCCCAAATATCTTCAGAAGAGGTCTTCTTTGTCACGTCAGTCAGACTAATTCTTTTTCATCCCTTATATCCTCTTATATGGAGTCAAAGTTCACTGCACTGAAAAACATCCATGATATCTTTAATTGCTTCATTTGGGTTGCTAATTTCCCCTTAGTTTACATTATGATTGCATTAGATGCTGAAATCTGTGTGTGTGTGGGGGGGGGTCGATGGGGGATATCGTTGCAATGTATTTCCCAAATGTTTGCACAAAAGGTCTAGTTAGTCCTGTACCATAGAAGAATTTTACTAATGCATCTTGAGATGACAAGATATAATGTTGACTGCCAAAATAAGAAACTATTATATTAACTGGCTGACAGACTCTTTTGAGTTCCCAGAATCTGATGACAATCATACTTGTCTGCTTAATTTGTGTACAGTGTATGTACAGAGTATAGCTGAATTGCCCTTGAGGATGAATAAAGTTGACTTGACTTGACTGGACTGGACTGGACTTGACTTGACTTGACTTTTTAAGGCTATTAATATGATGATTTTAATCATTTCCAACTTATAACCATGGTCTCAATCAAGAGTAGTTTCTTACATTATCATGAGACCACCATCCTTGATGCTCTTCTGCCACTACTGTGCTCAAAAGACTATCCCCTTCCATGCAATTTTCCTTGACAATGAGGCATTTGTCTCAAAAAGTAATTATCCTCAATTAATATAATGTTTGAAGCATTCTGGAACATTTCAGCCAATATGTTCACTTGCTTTCCTCACAATATGTTGATTTCAATCATCACTGGTTATGACACTTAAACATCTGGCAGACCTACAACTATGTAAGTTTCTATAGTCTGACTGACTTTTGTATGTTTCACTCTGTGAAAAGTTCTAGATTTGAAAGGAGTACCATAGAAATGACTACTGCACTTTTTGGTGGTGTGTAGTGGCTAGTTCTTGCACATAGCACCTTTAAGGTTATTTTTACCATATCATTGCGTCCTTATTTTATCACCTTAAAATTATAGAGAAAAGTCAATGATTGTACTGGAATCATGAATAATAAATAATTAATAATAATAATGAATTTACTTAATGTTTAACTTAACACAAAGACTAAAAAACATGTTTATAAATCACAGAGGGTCTTACCATGGGGATCATGCGGCAGGACCTGACGCAGTCATTCATGCCAGTCATGCCCATGTAGTCAGAGTACTCTCCCCTCTTCATGAAGTACTGGGTTCCCATGTATCCAGGGCGGTCATAGATCATAAACATGCCACTCTCCACACGGATGGAGCGGCAGCGGTCAAACATGGAGTGCAGATCAGCACAGTCGCTCATGCACTCATAGTGGCGCCCTCCAAAGTTCTTGTCCTCGTAGAAGATGATCTGATGGCACAAAACAGGGAAACCTTTTACAATGCATCATGTTGTGTATTAAACATTGAGTTGAGCATTCCGTTATAATGTAAAACTATACACAAACCTTCCCCATTGTCGCTACTATAGTTGGTAAAACTCCTTCTTCTGTTTTTATGATCAGAGGCACAAGTCATCTTTATATGCTTGACTCTGTGGGGGGTTATTGTCATTCATATGAGGCCCGGTGTCAGCAGAGTTTTTCAGGAGTCTTCCCACTCCTGTGTGTCAAATCCTGTGTTTGGGTTCAACTGACACTGTACAGCTTCCAGCAAGAGCCACAACACAGACAGGCGCTGGAACAGTCAATGCACAGCTCTTTCATCCGTCTTGTGTTTGTTTTAAATGGAATTGGTATGCTCAACCAACGTGTAGAAAAGTGCAAACACAGGCAGATAGATATGTAACAGAGACAATCTGCTAATATGTTCTGTCCTGTAGCTGAGTGTTTGTGTAACTGAAATTCAAGAAGATATCAAACACTATCTCATCCACTTTGAATTGATTCTTTTAGAATAAATAGTTTGGATAACAAATACTAAATTCTGCAAAAGTGGCTCCTTCTCCTCACTTAAAAAAGTGGTAGTGTGTGGCCAATGTAACTATAACATAGTCTTAGTCTAAGCTCCTCACCCATCAAACAAAAAGTGGGAAAGTCTTTTTTCACTTCAATCAGTCAGTATTAACATATTAAAGCTAAGGAACTCTAGAAATTGAATTATCATGGCTCTCGTCGTGCCTAAGCAGAGCAGCACCATGTACTTGCGAGACTGTCTGCACTGGCGAGAGTGTCTATTTCTTTTAGGCATGGATTTTATTCATTATTTATTTGTATGTGTGTGTCTGTCTCTTGTACTCCCCATATGGACCGCTTGAGTCTGAAATAAAGATTGTTTGTATATTTATTCACAGCCACAGGCAAAAAGTTTACAATAGATTAATTTATTTGTGTTTAAATCATATCATTTAAATATGACAAGTGCTCTCTTAGCATAGCCAAAATAGATATCACAACCTTTCGCCACTGTATCACAAAACACGTTTTATGCATCAAATTTGAAAAATGTGTGTTCTGAAACGACCAAAAATGTGTATTCTTCGTTAAAACATTATTCTGCGGAAGGAGCCGGTGGTGGCGCAGGTGGCCCCCCAGTCACTGAACTTGCGGTATTCCCCGGGTCTCAGGAAGTACTGGCGGCCGCGGTAGTTGGGGTGCTCGTAGAGGGTCCAGTAGCCCTCCATGACGTTGCAGGAGTAGATGTCACGGCTGCGGAAGTGTTCCTGCACTGACTCGCAGTCCTCGGTGAACTCCATCATTTGACCCTGGAAGTTGGGCCGCTCGTAGATGCGCATGCGGTAGGGGCCTTCGCTGGTCTGGAGGCGAATGACAGCATTCGAGAAGAAGTGTCAGTGAATTTTTGCTCACCTTCATTTACGACCACATAGCTTACACACCCTGAGTACATGTCAATCAAACATAAGTATGTAATTGGAGTGTAAGCAAACATGGTTACTCACATAGGAGTATGTACGGCACGAGCGAATGGTGTCGTTGTAGCCCATCCAACGCTGGTAGTCTGGGTACTCCCCTCTGGTCAGCACATACTGGTAACCAGTGTAGTTGGGCTTCTCATACAGCACCCAGCAGCCGCTCTCCACCTTGATGGAGTTGCAGCGGCTGAAGTGGGGGTGCATGTCCGCGCAGTCGGTGTCGCACTCATAGGAGCGACCCTGGAAGTTTTTGTCCTCGTAGAAAATGATCTAGAGGATCGCAGAGAGGGATGTCAAACAGTAATCCTCATCAGATCAGATACACTACTGCATTCTGATCACTGTATAGCACAATATTCATGTGTATGCATAATTTTGTAGAGCTGATATTTTGTTGGAAATATACAGCATTACGTGAAACAACAAATAAATCGACCATGCAAACTTTCACAGGTCACAATTATTGCCAATTTGGTCGCCAAGCTAATGAAAACCATCATGCAGCACGAGAACTCTCTTACCTTAGTACTCATCCTGAAAAGAGTGTGGGAGCCAGTACTGTACGAAAAAATGGTGGTCTCACATAGCAGTGCCACAGGCCCAGCTATATAAACCTCAATCAAAGGGTTAGCAGATCCCACGTTAGCTCTTTATTCAATGAGCGGGGATTTACCACGCTGGCATCGCTGCCAACAGTCTTGATCCTGGGCATAAAGCAAAAATCCCTGAATCATCACTGCAAAAGTCCAACCATGCAAATTACTGACCCACAGTGCCCTCGTCTTTATTGATATGGACATCTGGGAAACGTTTTATTCACTTGTCCGTCATCAAGTGGATTAATCTTTCCACGTAGGATGCCACAAGTCATCACAAAACACAGCTTTCACTCATGGGTTGACTTTGAAACTGTGGTGCATCATGACTCAGCAGAGTGGATGCCAACATATTAACAACAGGAAAGCAGTTTTGTGATGATTAGTGATACACTGAATATGTTGGACTTCAATAAGATCCTTCATTCATGAAAATTCTTATGAACAGATTTATTGAATCTGTACTACACTGAACTTACCATACTTCATTTCATTTCAATGATGGACAACACATTTAATCATTTTATCAGCTGCATACCCTTCTTGGAATATTGCCTTCTTTTACCAGATAACTGTTGGGAATTTTCACATCTCCAGATTTCCACTGGGGTTCCCTTGATTCCTTGTGTTTCTCAAGAATTCATCATTATAAGAATAACATCTGACAGACCTTTGAGACCTTTCTTAAAATGAAAATAACATAGCAAAAACTCAAAATAAAGATTAATGAAGGCCATTATCAAAAATGTTCACCTTTAGTACTTGACAATTTAATCCAATGTCCACCAAAAGCAACCACGCCAAAAGTAGCAGGAAACACTTGTTCCCCAGTAGAAAAAAAAGAGGACCATAGTGAGGCCCCAGATTCAAACTTAAGATGGAGCCTCAGTCCTGCAGAGATTCTTGTGAACCCTCATAATGCTTCGCTTTTTCCTTGTGACTTGCACTGCTGTCCTGAGAGTGAGAGATGAGAAGTGTTAGGTTAGGATTGGTAATATTTACATCCACATGATGGCAGCAGAGGTCTTCCAAATGGGCTTAAATGCACAACAGGGGACCGAAACCTTCATGAAAATAATCCGATAAAAACATTTTGGCTATCATCATTTCAGGGGTTTTTTCCACACTGAAATATTCTGATTATAAGAAGAAAGATAATAATACTTACACTGAGGAAGGACTGAGAAGAAGATGATGAAGGTTGTTCTATAACTCGTCCAGCAAGCACACTCGGCTTCTCCCTCTCAGACAGCCATCTTTTCAACTTTTGATCTGATGACATGAAAGAAGTAAGTTGTTGCCAAAAAAAGTGAGGCAATCACTCCATTGTTTTTTATTATTTCCTTGCCTTTATTTCTTGTCTCTTTATTTATTTTGCAGTACATAAAAAAAAGAATCTTGAAAGCTGAGAAAATTAGTTTCTAATACTTTTAATTGTCAGATCAGTGATGTTGAATCGAATTTGTTGTGTCTGAATGCAAGTGGTAGGCACCTGAACACAGCTTAAACTCAAATATCTCAACATAGGTTTCACCTTAAGTAAAAACACTTCAGTGGTCTATGGTGTATTCAGAAACCATTTCTGACAACTGATCACAAAACTACTGCTAATACCACTAATAATATTATATCTGCACATTTGTATGTACTGTATCTTACTGTGCTTCTTGGAGTGGTGCACAGCCCTGTAGGAGGCGAGCATGGCAAACGGATGGTATGATAGAGTAAAGGGATAGACAATTGAACCCTGCTGTTGGACAAAAAAAAAGGTCATATAAATATTGTATGGTAGCAAAATTAAACGATTATTCACAAAAAGGGGTCAAAAGTAGGCTTTGTCTTATATTTATAACAAAACACATAAGGCAGGAGGCATTACGTACCTTGGATTCCTGGTTAGGGTACAAGGCAGCTGGTTTACACCTATAGAGAGATAAGATTTCCTCCACTGGCAGGCTATTCTATAGCAAGGAGATGTTCAAAAAGGTTTTAATCTTGTAAATCAAACGCATCAGTGTACCACGTTAACTGTGGAACACAATCTGATTTGAGGAAGGTAGAGATTTAAAGTGAGGTTGAGAAGATCTCACATTCCTCTAGGAATTCATACCATTATTATTCCAGCAAAAGATGACAGGATCATTGCCTCCCGTTCTAGCCGATTAGGATACATGAAGCTCCCCAAGATGCTTGTTGTGCCACTGAGTAGCAGAAAAATTAAGGCATATTAGATCATTACATAGTTTCTTGTTTACATTGTAAAAAAAAATATATATAAAATAGTATTACGTTGCAGCTAATTAATGTACAGTAAATCTGAGGCTTTGGTGGAATTTACAGTTTCTCAATGATCTGTTTGTGAAGAATTACTTAATTTCTGGAGACTTTTGTAAATACAAAAAGAGAAATGTCTCCCTTCTACACAAAAAAACCATTAGTTTCTGAGGAGTTGGGTCATCCAAGAAAAGACTTGTGCTTACATGATGCGACTGTCAACTGCCTCCCGCCCCTCATCCCTGTCCAGCCACCACAGGGCAACACTGATGGCAAGATCATAGTGAGCCTGGAACATGCACAGTAGGCAACAGTTGCATATCCATTCCCATTCTTCTTGAATGTGAATTATTTTCAAAAATTGTTTGAAATAATTTGTGACACAACCAACTTGCATCTGAGTGAGATTGAATTGACAATGACCAGCCTCTGTCTAAGACGAGATGTATTTTTTTACCAGGTCATCCAGCACTGTAGAGCTCCCCTTCCCCTTAGGATCAAATGAATTCTCTCGGAGTCTCTGTCCAACATAATCACCACTGAGATGAGAAAAATGAATTACTTCTTAGAAATTCAGTTGATTAAAGACATTTCAAAACAAACTTGAATTGTAATGTCCACTCACAGGAGTGCCTCAACATTTCTTCTCAACCGTCTTGCCCCCATTCCTTTAAGATGACTCCTGCAAGAAAAATACTTACTTAAAAATGTTCATTTCTCACCAGGATTGTCAAGTCCCCAAACAAAGTTTTTTAAAAACTAGCAGAAACAGTTGGTGGCAAGCAGAGTAAGTTACATAAGACAGTTGACCTCAATTGAGGGATTCATTTACTACAGAGGATACAAGCAGACATGTGTCTGACACCTTGAATGACCCACACAAAGACCTACTAACTAATAACATCAGTCATCGTGAAAAACCCATTTGTAATTGGTACTAAAACAAATGTAAAACAAATACCAGAAATGTAACCAGGTTAATTTTCTGTTGTTTTTTTTTTAATGCAAAGAAAGGTCCAAAGCTGCTGCCATATTAACAAAGAATTCAAGCATTTGTACTCACCACACAAACCTATAAAGGGGGAAACAGGAAAACTCAACAGGATTTTCACGGTGGCTAATTTACATAACTATAAAATCCTTCACATGGTCATCTCCAGTAAAGCTGAACTGAATCTGGTGACCTTTCCAGGGAACACAAGCCTTTAACAGTGATGTGGAGCAGACCTCTCAGGTGAACAGCCTAAACTGAATTATTTATTACCAACCCCCTGTCAATCTCTCTGAC
>CAESWR010000273.1:458693-471147 GCA_903171835.1 Mullus surmuletus | reverse complement strand
ACGTAGCCTCATCTCAACAAAAACACCCCCTTGTCTGCTCTCTCTCCCGCATGCGAAGACGAGGGCCGGCCCCCGCTGACGGTGCCAGAGAAGCCCGATGCGCCGTCCCCCTCCCCTCAGGCGGAGAGGAGGAGCTGGTCCGTCAGTCCTTCCCACTCAGTCTATGGCTTGAGGACTCACCGGAAACAACATCCCGAGCACCTCCGACGCACCTCCACCGCCTCCGGTAAAACACAAACAGACGAGTCTCTCTGTCGCCGCTCGAGGCGTCTTTCTGCTCTTGACACTGAAGTCGTCTGTGATGGCGTCTCACAGTGTCTCTTTGGGTAACGTTGTTGCTTTTTGGGCTTTGGCAGCGTTTCCAGCTCATGGGTAAGACACACTCCTGCAAATCCAGCTGAATCCTTTTGCATGTTTTTGAAGTAGGCTTGTGTTTACCTTCAGGAGTAATTTCGTGGCATTTTTAATGTGTCACATGGCTGTTTATTCTCGGTGCGTGCAGTGTTTTCTCCTGCAGCCTCACCTAGATTAGATTAAGCATCCACTATTTTAGTTAGCATCACTCCTCACATGAATGCAACTATGGCATCGAGCTCCATCCAATATTTTGATTCACTCAGTAGTTGACGGCGTTATCTAGTTGCTGGTCTTTGTAATTCGAAACCCTCTGTAACATAATGAACGAACCAATCACAGAACGCTGATAATCCACTCAGAAATTAAATTTATTCTCTCGATGCTCCCTGTTTTCACCCTGCGGTTTTGAACCTAAATAACAACATACTGGCAAATAGTTGTTTTCTGCGGGTAACCGCATTACTAAAGGTTTTTGCATTATAGAAAAGCTATGAAATAAACCCGTGTCCGGAAGGAGGAGTTGATACATGCTAAGTTACATGGTCGAGTTAACTTCGTTGGACGTTTTTCCACCGTAAATGATATTAACACACTTCACGCTCACTTTGATATACAAGGAAAAAAGAGTTCAAGAGCATCCAGTGCGTGTTTAGTCCTCATATTATATGCATAGACCATATTTGTATGCATTTTTATATGCATTAGATAATGTGAGCAGTTAAAGAGATGCATCATATAATTCAGATTTGTTTTAAGCAAAAGTGTAAAAATGTTTGACTGGAATTGAGAAATCTTGATTTCATCAGAAGGGTGAATGCATGTTCTCTGAAAGGCAGTAACATTCATTCTCATGTCTTTTCTGATTACAGTGGATTGGCCAGGTGAGGGGTCTTTTGCACCGTGTGGGTTTTTGTATACTAAAGACGCTTTTAGCTTGTAACAACTCGGTATGAAAGAATGGCCTTCACAAAAACTCTTGAGTGTGCGTCTGGGTGCATGCATGCGTGTGATATTTGCATTTTCAGTGAGGCGCTTCCTATCGGTCTTTGGTTTGCCCTAGTATTTCTCACCCAGTACTAATATTTGGAATGTTCGTCATGACTTATTTTAGAGCTAACATCTATACTCAACATGTTTTTGTTAATCATGCTCAGTTTATGTTTGATGGCACTGTGTTGTTTAATTCACATTTGCAACCCGTAATGACTTTTATGTATTTCTCAGGTGTTTTTTTAAGAATCGCCAAACGTTTGCCAATTAGCTGTCAGGTTTAAATGGGTCACGATGTGACTGCCGAGCATTGACGAGATATCACGGGGATTACAGAACAAAGAGGCTTTATTTCCTTTTTTCGAGTGTTTGTACTCATTTGTGCCCCTTTGTTTTTCTGTCTACACGCATGCTTTCAGATGGCAGCAGGAAATCGGACACGCCACTGAGCAACCATGACCCTCGTACGGCTGTTCAGCTTCGCACGGCACTGAAGAGATTGAAAGAAATCATGGAGGGAAAAAGCCAGGTATTCACATCCTGTAACAGATTTTTTTCATGCGTGGGATTTCCCTTGCAGAAATGATAATCCATACTGAATATAACTTTTCAACAACATTCAGTGTGTTTGTAGTTATTCGATTTGGTCGTATTCGAGTTGGTCCGTATCTTCATCGATCAAGGTGACAGAAGAAAACTCAAAATATGCCATGAGGTCCAAGAAGTTGTGAGATAATGCACTCGGCAAAACAAGAGCCGTACTTGTTACATTGCCTTCAGGAGAACTCAAGTCTGGGTTGAAATTGCACCATATCAGATAGAAACACATATGGAAGGGGAACAATCATTTTCCAATAGGAGAAAATCCCCCTCGAGTGTTGTTGCTGTTGTGTGACGACAGGTGAGCAATTCATGTCCAGGCGGCTCCTGCAGTGATTCACTCAGTGCAAGCAACATTGAATTGAAGACAATGTTCAGTCCAGTTAGTTTGGCAAGTGTGTCGAGGCCGCTCACAGCCCTGGCAGACTCTCTGTTATTTGTACTTGACTGCGAAAATTTAGAGTTACACAGCCAATATTGCATCGGAAAGTGCTTTTCTTGGAGTTAAGGGAGTCTTTTAACGATGGATAGGGTTCCATCTAAATGCTCCTGGCTCAACTTTTGAGGATCAACTCGTCAACATTTATGAGTCTGCTGCAACCGTTCTTCAAAAAAAACCCTATTGCACAAATTGCATCCTGTCTAACCTTAGGTTAAAAGTCGTTTCAGTGCTTCTCTTTTTTTTTCCTTTCCTTTTTTGAGAAGTACTTGATGTGGCTTATGTGTATATTTCCTATTTTGAGAAGTACCATAAAATGTGTAATTTCCTTTTTTAAGAATTATTACCTTACGTATTGAATGAGTAGATGCATGTGCATATTAATCCACCTCGAGAAGCCTTTACCCTACGATCCTTTTGTGGAGCGCTTCATCCGAAATCAGTCCGCCGAATAAAAGATGGTGAGTCTGTGCTGCTGTCGTAGGGTTTGGATAAGCAGGTGATGAGCTAAGGAGGTCGTTTGACTAAGAATGCTGATGGATTATCATGGCAGAGCTATGGGGAAATCACAAGTTCCTGTTTTCCCCCACACGTTTATATATAACACAATCATGTCATCCACCAGGACAGCGATCTGAAGCAGTACTGGATGCCTGACAGCCAGTGTAAGGAGTGCTACGACTGCAATGAGAAATTCACCACCTTCCGTCGTCGCCACCACTGCAGACTGTGCGGTCAGATCTTCTGCAGCCGCTGTTGCAACCAGGAAATTCCTGGGAAGTTCATGGGCTACACCGGTACGTGAAATGAATTTTGTGGCCCGGTTTGGTTTCTCCCAGTAAGCTCCCCTTCCCATCTCTCATCCGCCGATTCGCTCTTGTTTTCTTTCACCCACCAGGAGACCTGCGTGCATGCACATACTGTCGAAAGATCGCACTCAGCTACGCCCACTCGGCCGACTCGGGCTCCATCGGCGAGGACCTGAGCGCCTTGTCCGACTCGTACTCCGTGTGCGTGCTGGAGCCCAGCGAGCCAAGGACGCCCGTGGGCGGGCGCAAGGCCAGCAGGAACATCTTCCTCGAAGAAGACCTGACCTGGCAGAGGTGACAACACGCACATAAAATCATTACTTTTTCATTAAATTCTGGTTTTCTTCTGGGACAGAATCAAGTTACTAATTTTAATTGAGTGGCTGGATGTGACTGGTTGATTGCTAATCAATATTTGTTTTCATTTCCAGTATGATTTTGCACACATTATCGCCTGCAATGACATTCTGCATGATGTTTTCAGTGTCAACTCTTATCCATCACGTTTACCAATGAGCAAACCTTTCTTTCTAAATCCATCCACTTATCTGCTTTTTGTCACTCAGATGAATTATTGGTGCAGTGGTTTGCAGTATTACGGTTTTGTTCATGATTTACACACACTATACTAGTTTTTTCCAGTCTCCACTTTGCTGTTTAATACATCTATGCATGCTTTGTTTCTACTGTGCTCTGTGCGTTGCCAATAAACAGGGATTGGAGTCATGTTATGGCATTAATATGTAGCGTTAGTGCTATTTGGCCCTCAGTATTCAATCCTTTAGTCATGTTGACACTTTGCTGTTAGGTCAACTCAGAACAAGACTCAGCTAAGCATGTGATCAGACAGGATTTACAGCAAAACTGTGGAAACATCTTCTAACTTATCACATAAAAGAGGAAAAGAAAGTATTTAGAAGGGATAGCCTCAGTACACCACATCCGTTATCACACAAGAACTGGTCTATTCTTCCCCTTCAAGTTGCTTTTTAGCAAATCTTTGATTGACTTAGTTAAAGATTTCATTAGCCACGCACAGAACAGGCAAATTGTTAAACGAACGCTCAAGGGCGGCTTTGTTTCCGAGACGGTCCAACAATGCATTCGTTTGACAACGTCGCGCTTGTTCCGCAAGTCAGAGCAAAGTTACTGCTTTTTAAACTGGCGTGCTCCTCGCTTGTTTTCTCTGTCAACCTGCCTCAAAGAAAATATCTTTCCTCTCTCTCCTGGCATAGAAAAACTCCCATTGGGATGAGAAAAACGTGAGTCTCGCTGTTTGTTTTCTTCTTTTGTTGTTGTTGTTTTTTTCCTACATCTCTCAGCTTTAGCGGACTAATGCTGTCTCGCAGTGTAAGGGTCTAGTGTTCTGCATGCTCAAATTCAATCAGGATGTACAACACGGGGTTGAGTAACTTTAGAGGGAGAGTATACAGTCGAGGTGTTTCATATTTGCGTTTTTTTTTGTTTAGCATGATTCACCAGGAGCCTACAAACAGCGGCCTTTCTTCCAGACTGACGACACTTCAAGAGGACGTCGGGAAATCTCCCACCAGGAAGAGGTCAGTTGCTGCTCCAGTTTGGCTATAGGGCCAATTTCACACCTGTTGTTGTCCTAGATAGTTTTTTAAGAGCTGTGATTCCCTATATGGTACTCAAAAAGCAGTTTGTGGAGCCTCAGTATCAACATTTCCACTCCATATATGGTCCCATTTCATGCTTTACAATCGCCAATGGCAGCCAACAGCCTTTCCTGTCCCCTTGTCTGATTCTTCACACAGGTCTGCCAGTGTGACCAACTTGTCGCTGGACCGCTCCGGCTCCTCCATGGTGCCTTCCTACGACAGTTCCGTCAGCCCGCCCACCAGCCGAGCCTTATCGGGCACCAAGAGCGGCACCAAGCTGGACCACAGCGAGGAGGAGAGGAAGAATCTGCTGGTGGCTGATTTATTCTTTCCTTCTTTTTTTCAAACATCATCATGCATCGGCGTTTCATAGATCCACTGCCAAAAGACAAAGGAATGTAATGGGGAGAAAATCCCATTGCTAAGCGATGGCATGTGCATCTTCCAGGATTCGTCCCAGTTGAAGGATTTGTGGAAGAAAATCTGCCACAACAGCACGGGGATGGAGTTCCAGGACCACAGGTACTGGCTGAGGACCTACCCCAACTGCATTGTGGGAAAAGAGCTTGTGAACTGGCTGCTGAGGAATGGCACCATCTCTACCAGGTAACATCAGGCAGGACAAAGACATGTTACAGGGTGTTCTCGGGGGCTTGAAAAGTAATAAAAGTTGATAAATCAGTTTTGGGAAAATTAAGACCCTTAAAAAGAATTTTAAAAAATCACCACTTTGTGAGTTTTCTGAATTAGCTGTCAAAAGTATTGGAAGTAGAGTAAAAAATATTGGAAAGGTATGTGAGTGTATTCGTTTATTTAAAAATAAGGATGAAAAGGTAACATAAAAAATAAGACTATTTTGGGATCTCAAATTGTCTCTTGAGAGCACCAAAACATATGGGTGGAAATTCAGAATTATTTGAATTCTGTTGAATGATAGTGGTCTATAGTCTTTATTGTAAACTAAAACTGTCAGGTTAAAGGTGTCACTGATGGAAACGGTTATTGCCTCTAGTGGCGGTGAAGTATTAAAAAAATATGGAGAAGGGCTTGAAAAAGTCCTGTCTTATATAATTTCCAAATTCTTCGTTTTGTTTCGCGATCTCATCCTTTGCTCTTCCTGCTAATGTCTGTGCTGCAGGGCTCAGGCCATTGCCATTGGTCAGGCGCTGGTGGACGGTCGCTGGCTGGACTGTGTGACTCACCACGATCAGCTGTTCAGGGATGAATACGCCCTCTACCGCCCCCTCCAGGTGACAGACCCTCATGAATGAAATAAACCATTCAAAAATAGTCAGTCAAAGCAAATTGTTTCTAGATATTGACTCATGCAATAGGGTGTCAAGGTCACACACGGCACGTGAGGATTCGTCGATCCATTATCTTTCCAGAGTACAGAGTTCTCAGAAACACCATCTCCAGACAGCGATAGCGTCAACTCCTTAGAGGGACACTCTGAGCCCTCCTGGTTCAAGGACATCAAGTTTGACGACAGCGACACCGAGCAGCTCGCAGATGAGAGTGACTACAACATGCCAAGTACGTGCAACGTGTCCGACTCCCCAGTACATTCTGCTTTTCCGCGAGGTGCTGGACACGACACTGACATGTCTCTCTGTCCAGACTCCGCCAGCCCCAGCAAGAGGACGTCAGTCAGCAGTTTCCACTCAGTGGTGGACAGCGACTCGGCAGCGTCCATAAACCTCAACATGGAACAGAACAACGTGAATTTCCACATTAAGAAACAATCCAAGTATCCACACGTGCCTCCCGCCACAGAGCAAAAAGGTATTTGTTGTCAACAGCTGGCAAAAATACACACTCTTTGATGAGGAACAAAAGAGGTCTAAGAATAGATCGTAATGAAATTTTACTTGAGAATTCGTACATTAGTGTTGGTATTTTCAGCCTTGAGTCCACTTACTCCCAATTTTCCTTTATAAAACTTTTTATTAGCTTACATGCATGCTGTGATGGGAGTTATTTGCAAAATCCTACCTCACATTCTATCTACAAAATTCTTCTTCTATCGAATACCTTACAATGAGGTTACAGTGAGTTAATGCAGTAATAAGCATTTACTTGGTTAACAGGCCAGGCTAAAGGTTGTTTGAAGTCGGAAGGAGTTTGTTAAAAGTGGATGAAAGCAACTTGTGTCATAAGTGAAATGTAAGGCAGATACATTGGATGATATTCACAGAATGCTAAGGCTCAAGATCAAAATTTAAATCTAAGTAAAACTGTGTTGTTGAATTTTGCTGGTGCTGTTGGAACATTTAAGTATTGATTACAAACTCCCTAAGTTGGAGTTTAATCATTGAATCAGTTAAGACATTATTTCACATAGCATCAGGTGACTCTTGTAATGAATAAACTAACATCTTAGTCAACATCAGCAGTGTACATGAAATTATAATCATGCATGTCACTTCGCCTCTCATCCACAAAACATTCTCAACTCAGTCAGTTCATGAGAATATCCGCAAATATATTTAACAGTCCATTTTCTGTTTGTCAATGCTTATTACTGAATAATGTTAATGTCTTTCCCTTACTGTTACTCTTATATCCTACTTACTAAATGTACTCAGAAGGTTTGTTTGAATATTTGGGACTCACTTTGTGTCTCTTTCCACTTTTAGCTGAATTTCTTCTGTCTGAGGATGGAGGGCAGAATATCGTCATAAGTGATGCCTTCATCAAGGGTATGTCTTCACCTTCTCATCGAGTGAACGCCATAACATATTGGACGTCCTACATAACCGGCTAAGATAGATTTGCTGCTCTTATAGAGTCTCTGTTCAACCGCCGTGTGGAGGAAAAGGCCAAAGAGATGCTGTTCACGCCTCTGGGTTGGCATCACAGCTCCCTGGATCAGCTCCGAGAGGAGAACGGAGAGAAAAAGGCAATGGAGAGGCTGCTGTGAGTGGGAATACAAAGAAAACGGCCCACAGCGGTGCAAGACAATACACATGTTTGAGAATAGTAATCATAAAGAAATGGTCGTTTACATGCAAATCATATCTATGCAACAATAATGAAAATCAACTATTCGAATCATGTAAATCCATTATTCCAATATGATCATTTTCTGATTTCTAAAAACCAGAAGACCCCTGGCAGATGCTTGTATCAACCACAATATTAGGTTACGTAAAGATGTTCCTCAGAAAATGCATTATAACAGAAAATTCCGATACATTTTGCAAAAGAAATTTGGCTTGTCTGCATCTGTGAACTCCTCCTACATGGGAGTTCATTTGTTTATTAAAAAACAAAGATGAACCGGTAACATAAAAAAGTAGACTATTATGGATGCATTTTTATCGTAAACTAAAACTGACAAGTTAAAGGTGTCACTGATGGAAACGGTTATTGCTCGAAGTGACGGTGTGGACGATCAAAAAATATCAAGAAGGTCTTGAAAAAGTCTTATAAAGGTATTCAAATTAACTTCAAGATTCCCGCACATACACTAATTTAAACGCAGGGAGGGATTTACTGATAGAAAGTAAGTGATTCATTAACCGGATGCTTTTCTCACCCTCTGCCATCTGCTTCCCCGTGCTCAGCTCGGCCAACCACAGTCACATGATGGCACTGTTGCAGCAACTCCTCTACAGCGAGTCCCTGTCCCTGTCATGGAGGGACATCATTGTCCCCGTGGTCCGCCAGGTGGTCCAGACGGTGCGGCCCGACGTGCGCAACTGTGACGACGACATGGACATCCGCCAGCTGGTCCACATCAAGAAGGTCAAGCATGTGTTAGATGTCGGACGGTTAATTTGACAGCGATCAGAAGCACAAAACCACAAATTTCTTGAGTTGCGCAAAACGCTGAGTCTTCATTTTTGCTTCAGATATCTGGAGGGAGAAAGTTTGACTCAACGGTGGTAAATGGCTTCATCTGCACCAAGAACATTGCTCACAAGAAGGTACACTCACTCTGACCTGTCAAATTTTGTATAATCCTGATGTTTTACCTCTTTCAGTTCTTTAGTTCATGTGAAAAAATTCATTTTCAACCCATTACCAGATGAACTCCTACATCAAGAACCCCAAGATCCTGTTGCTCAAGTGCTCCATCGAGTACCTTTATCGGGAGGAGACCAAGTTCACCTGCATTGACCCCATCGTGCTGCAGGTTGGCAAGTCACTTAACAACCAGCAACAGACTTTGATAAAAAAAGATTAATAGAGTTTTTTTGTCTTCCTTTATTTCAGGAACGGGAGTTTTTAAAGAATTACGTTCAGCGTATAGTTGATGTGCGTCCAAACCTGGTGTTGGTGGAGAAGACAGTGTCTCGCATCGCTCAGGACATGCTGTTGGAGCACGGCATCACACTGGTCATCAACGTCAAACCGGTTAGTGCAGAATCACTGCGTCATAGCTTTTAGTTTATTTAGATTTCGTCGAGTCATTGTTTTTCTACATTATCCGCTGGATTTTTTTCCTTCTTTGTCCATTTAGCAAGTCTTGGACAGGATCAGTCGAATGACCCAGGGCGACCTGGTAATGTCCATGGACCAGCTCCTCACCAAACCTCGTCTCGGGACCTGCCACAAGTTCTACATGCAGCCCTTCATCCTGGCTAACAGTAAGATACACATTAATACGGCCCGGCCTAGAGGTATTAGCCGCATCATAAAATGGCCCGCTTTTAAACCCACTCCCAAGGAATAACCGACCAAAATAATTACAAAATGTATTGTTCCTCACAGAGGAAGAGAACAGAAAAAAAGGAAGAACAGAAAATGACAGTGATTGCTCAGGTAGGGCACGAAAATAACAAACAAAACCAAAACACAAATGCCTTACCTGGCTCGTCACCGAGGCTCTTCCGCTCTTCCTTTTAAAATGACCCCAGCCAATCCCAGGCCGCCAGGGAAAAGACACACACACAGGCAAAACACCACCGCCTACAGGTGGAACAGGAGGGTCACGCATCCCCCTGAATCATAACAACATGGAGAAAAAAAAGGTCTATCTCATTTTTGAGCACATTCTCAACTTTGAAATGTCTGTCCTTCCAGATGAAATGAAGACTCTAATGTTCTTCGAGGGCTGCCTCCCTCACCTGGGATGCTCCATCAAGCTCCGCGGTGCCTCAGACTACGAGCTGGCACGGGTGAAGGAGATCATCATGCTCATGGTGTGCGTGGCCTACCACTCGCAGCTGGAGATCTCCTTCCTCATGGACGAGTTTGCCATGCCTCCCAGTTTGGCCCAGAGCACCTCCTTCCCCTGCCTGCTGGACGGCGCTTTCGCCGCCGCCGAGGACGTGGAGAAGAAGGAGGCGAACGAAGAGGAGTGGGACAACGGCAGCGCCGGGGATCCCGCGCGAGCCGACGACGAGAGGATTCCATCCGAGACTTCGTCCCAGAACGCGGAGATGGACGGAATCCCGGATGGACAGAGCCGAGACGAGGAGGTCGGAAAAGCTGAGACCGTGACATCATCGCCGTTTGTTAGCCCCCCTGCACCTTCGCTGTCGGTACCTCCCCCGTTCCTCCTGGAAGAGGACCAGGCGTTGGCTTTGGACGAGGCGGCCCATGTGTCTGATGGGGAGACGGTGGAGGAAGGGGGCCCCCTCGGGGCGGAGGAGGAGGAAGGTTCGGGAACGCCCACCCCCAGGTTGTTCCGAGACCCCCTGCAGGACGACACGGGCCTGTTTGTGGCAGAGCAGGTGGCTTCTACCGACGATCGCCTCAAGTCTTTCTCCACTGTCTTCAAGCAAGAGCTGAAGGACATCATCCTGTGCATTTCCCCCTTCATTACATTTAAAGAACCGTTCCTTCTCACCGCTGCCGGCATGCACTGCCCCAGCAGAGATTATTTTCCTGAACAGGTATCAATCTTTTTTCTTTCTTTATATAAACAGGCTTTCTTAGATTCTTACATTTATGATAGGGCTGGGCGATATGTCGATATAGAAAATATATATATTGATATTTTTTTAAACAAGATATGGAATGAGACCATATCATTCATATCGATTATAGCCCTATATAGTATATTTGTTATATAGGAGAAGAAAATCTGTAATTTGATTTTAATAAGCCATTTAGTTGTCAATTTAGATAAACAGGAGAGATTAGCAGATATTGTACTTTCTTATAGTCATTTCAAAAAGATTGGATTGGAAAGATTTTATTTTAGAGGGTATTTTTGTAAGATATTTTTTAATGTGAACCTTACATGGTGGTTTATGATTTCAAAAAAATTGCTCCTGTTGCTATAAAGTATATATGTTTAGATTGTTATTTCACCAGCTCAGTTTGAACCAGGTGAAGAAACCTATTTATTTGTTTTTGCAACTTTCATTGAAGTAGCTAGTTTCAATGAAACTACTTCTGACATGTCATATTTCGCTTTGACTGAACATTTATCTCACTTTGTGGAAAAAAATATTTGGATATATATCGATATTTGGCTTAAATATATTGGGGTATGAGTTTTGGTCATTATAACGCACCTCCTCTGTCCCATAGGTTTATCTTTCTCCCCTGCTGGACAAAGACTTCAAAGAACTGGACGGACGCAGGAAGAGGCAGCTCCTCAAAGACTCCGCCCCCTCCTCCCTGAGTAGCGGTCAGACCAACGGCTGCCCCCCACCGCGGGCCATCGACGTCCTCCCCTGCCACAGCCTCACCAGCACGCGCATCATCGAGCAGCTGAGCAGCAGCCATGACCTCGCCAAGATGCTTGCCGAGTACAGGGCGATGGGGGGCCGGATTCGGCAGAGGGAAGACCCCTTCAATGCTGTGGCCAACGCCGGGCCTGCCAGCGGGCAGATCAGGACAGAGGACCCGCCTCTCAAAGCGCCGGTGAAGGCCGACAGCGAGGAGGAAAAACCGAGCAAGCAGAGCGACATGAGCTGGGCCCCGAAGGTGAGCGTCAATCCAACAAGGCTCTCTGCGAACGTGTTTTGATTTATTCGTAAGGCAGAGAAGACCCTTACCCACGTAGTTCATTTGTGTCCCTGTGTCACTCAGCATCTTAAACAGAGAACAGCAACAGTAGGCATGAGAAAAACTGACCCATTTATTATTAGCCAATGGGTTACATACATTTTTACACTGGAATTGACTGCTTGTATCGAAGTGCTTATATCAGAGATTTTAGATGGAGGCGGAAATAATCCGATACTCATTTTGTTTCTGATATCAGACCGATGTCCGATATCAATATTGGATCGGGACACGCCCTAGCAATGCTGGTCGATTGTACATAAGCATCTTTTTGGCACTTTCTGTCTTACAATCCAAAGGCTGTGTGGACAGAAAGAGGTTGATCTTATTTCTTGATATGTTATAACAGACAAACTAATTACTGGATAGAGAATAGATGCATAAATGTTATCACCTAAAAGTGTGTTATGTAACTTTGTAAGTACACGATGGCATAGACAAGTATAGTATTCTTCCTGGTGGATATTATCAGGTGAAATCACTGCATTCCAGTTGCGGACAAAATATATATTTTCTATTCCCACTCACTGACTTTGAATGTTTTTGTCCCCAGCTGGACTGTCTGACCCCCATCAACCACCAGAGACTGTGCGTGCTCTTCAGCAGCTCATCGGCTCAGTCCAGCAATGCGCCCAACCCCTGTGTCAGCCCGTGGTGAGCGGCTCCTC
>CAESWR010000273.1:394331-426978 GCA_903171835.1 Mullus surmuletus | reverse complement strand
AAAAAAAAAAAATCATAAATGTAGAGAGAACCAGAGGCGGGAAAAAAAATGTGAGTCAAAGTGCAGGCGGGCTAAGCTAGCAGCGGCTAGCGGCTCTACCTGGTCGGCCAGTTTGAGAACAGCCATCTCTGGGTCGGCTCCGGCCGCAGCGCCCCGGGACGATGCTCCTCCTCTCCTCTCCTCTCCTCTCCTCTCCTCCCGCGGCGGCGGGGGGGAGGTGGGGGGGTTCAGGCGGCGCAGCGACGCGGCTCCTCTTGGCGGATGATGGTGAAGGCCGGGGCCGAGCTCCAGGGCCAGCAGCAGCAGCAGCAGCAGCCCCGCTCCCCTGACGCTATCTGCGGCCGCGAGCGAGGACGGCGCCGGCGTGAACGATCCACATTTATGGCCGCCGCTGCTGCCGCTGCTACCACCGCCGCTGCTGCACGGAGGTCGCGGGCGTCGCTCCGACCCATACACCGCCCACAGAGGCGCCCTCCTCCAGCCACAAGCCTCCCGGAGAAGCGGCCAGACTCAGCTCAGCCGATCGGGGGTTCGCACAGGAAGTTGGAGGCTGTCTCTCCTCCTCTCAGATGCAGAAGTGCAGCAGAGGCTTCCTCAGCATCAACAACACACAAACCCGCCCCCCCCCGCACCCCCCCCACCCCCCCACTGCTCGCTGCTGCCCCCCACTGGACAGAGGGATCATGCAACCTGCAGCATCCACAAGCAACACTACAGGCAATGATCATAAATCTGTTATTTATGAATGATGGCACAATTGGATGATAAATGATGATGTCACTGTGCCATTGTTTTTACCACATTTTTGAATGTAAACAATTGTTTCTAATAACTGAGATATTACATGCACGTATTAATTGCAACATGTTTTCATCTACAGCTGTGTAGTTGCTTACAGTTACAGAAAAAACAACAATAATGGTAGTATTCATTCAATGTGTAGAAGTTTTTTTTTCTTTTAAGTGAACAAGTTAAGCCCAGAAAATCACATGTAAGCTCTTTCAAGGCGGAGGGAACATAATGAAAGTCTCTTGTCATAATCATTGGAAATTCTAGTTTCTCATCACCTCTGTTTTTTATCACGTCTCCCCCAGAATACCATGGAAACCCCAGTCATTTCCACGGGACCAGCAGTGGCGGAAGACAATCTTCGTCGGGGTGAGCAGGCTGAGACTGTTAATATACATGAAAGGATGTTATCTGAAATGACAAATCTCTGTGGGCCAAATGTATAGTGGTCACCCACTCATTTGTGCTCATGATGGCACCAGATATGCCATGTACAAGTACACCAGAAGGACTTATATAAGCTTCTTTATGTAACACGTAAGACACCAAAGTCACATTCTGCAGATGGTTCCCAAACAATGAGTCATTTTGGAAGCCATGAAGTGCGGAAAATATCTGCCAACCATCAGTAAAGGCATTGCCAAGTGTAATGGCGACTTTGAATATGGTTTGCAAATAAGGCAAAGAGCATTCAAAATAAAAGCTGTCTTTTGATATTTGTTATATTTTAGCCATCATGCGGTTGAATAAAATGAGATCTTGGGACAACTGGACCTCTTGATGGTTTTGAATACCCCACACATTTAACAAGAATCCAGTTTTTATATATTATAACTGCACTGCAACAACAAAAATAGAATTATGTTTATTGTGTGGTAAAAGTCTCACATTGCTACTTCAGCATTTGGTGCCTCAGGATGATGCCTCCACTCTCTGCGATTTTGAATCTCTCCTCACACGTCCATCGATCTGCTGGGGCAGTTTGGGGCGGAACTTGACGCTGCTGGGATAAAGGTCAAAACCTCTAAAACGAAGAGGATGGATCATCTGGGGTGGGTTAAAGGAGATAAAGTATATCGTGAGGGGAGTGTGAGTTTGTAAGTGCAGATCAGACATACATCTTCTAACATCCAACTTTAAAGGGCTGGTTACCCCAAAAATGAAAATGTAGTCATTCTATACTTACCATGATGTTATTGGAAGGGTTTGTGACATTACTGACTTCACTCAACTCATTTGGGAGTATACGAGCCATTAACATAAATTTTGTATGACTGATAGAATAATACAGCAGATGCACATAGCTGAGATGGGTCGTCCTCCCAAGGGTGGATTTGCCTCAGAGACAGCGTAAAGGGGCTGGGACATCCGGTGAGTGGTACGGGCATCCCAGCAAATCCAACCATTCCTTCGGGAGTGTTGATCTTGGAAGGCGGCGCTCAGGAAAAGGATAATATGGGTTACCTCACTCATTCTGTTGCCTCCACGACCAAGATACACACGGATGGATGGTTCTGGTGCATTTTGGCGAATGGGCAGTGGCTGGGTTACTGTTACTATACAGAACAAAGTTAGATTGCCTCGCTGTTTATTTTTCATCAACGGGTGTTGAGAAGATGTCAGGGGAACTCTCAACATCAGGGTGCTCTGCATTTGCTTTTGATAAAACAGGAAAAAACTAATTAGCCTTTGAGCAAATCACAACATACTCAACACAACACAAATGAGCCAAGTCTGTTCTATGAGGGCCTATGAGGGCTTTCTAATAAAACATCTGGGCACGTGCATACATTTCGGCTTCCCCCTTGCCACAGTATCACACACACAAAGCAGACTCATTGCCTTACTCCTCAGATTAGCAGTCTCAGACCCTGATGGCATCTGCAGGGGGAATCTGGGTCAAAGCACACAGGCCCGGCAGTGCAGCAGTGTGTGGTGAATGGAGAGGAGAGGAGAGGAGTGGGGGAGGTTTTTTTTTTCCATTGTGTGGGAATGAGCCTCCATGCAAGCATGGAGGAGTGTGGATTCATGTGCTTTTTTTCTTTTTTGTGTGTGCACGTGAATCCCCAGTTCCCTCTGCAGTGTCACAGCTGAACCCCGAGCACAAAGGAGGAAAGGGCTTAAAGGAGAAAAATGAAGATGGGAGTCATAGAGGTGGGGGTGTCTGTCTCTGCTCAACATCCAGATGACTCGACACTTAAAAGTTTACCAGTGCATCAAGACAGCGGTGTTTAATGAACAAAGAGAGCGGTGTTAGCTCTTTGTGTAGTCGCTTCCAGCATGTTAGACCGAGCTCACCCACATGATGCGAGGGATGAGTTCATGTGAAATAAGGCCACCAGGACAGCCCACCCCCGTGCTCCTCCTGCTTTATCTGCTTGTTGTGTCTCAGCTGGGAGATGAATGAGCAAAAGCGGGCTTGTTGGTACAACAGAATAAATCGTCTGTGCACGTAACAGTTCCCCCTCTTTACACGGGAGGGTAAATGTGGAGCCCATTTATTACAGTTTGGAGAAAGAGGGGAAATCGGTCTTTTGTGCGTCTGAACAGCAGCGTTAACCATTACCTACCACCAAATACAAATCTCAGATCAAGTACTGACTTTTTAATTAGTCATGAGATAATGTGTCAGAGTGTCGAATAACTTGCTTTTTTGAGAGATTTAACACCTAAAATAGAGTTACACAAATTTAACCCAATCATTGAATTTTCATTTCAAATGTACGGTGTTGCATCATGCAAGACACAATTATCTTTGTCCGGATACTGGCACAAGTACGCAAGCTTTCCACATAAGTATTTTACAGAATATTAGAGTAATAACTACTCAGAATGTTGTTGTAGTTACTCAGGCATCTGAATACTTTCATATACCATTACACCTGAATGTGCAAAGAAATTCTCAGATATTTTATTACTAGACCCGCATTTTAATTGCAATTTCAAAAACAAGATCATTCAAATCAGCTAAGCATTGTACAAACAACTGATGGTGGCTTTTCCATTTGACGAACAAACTAATATTTCAATACATTGAATTTCATCACAGTTGAATTTTTTTCAGTGAAAATCCAGCACAAGTACATCGACTCCTCTATAAATGCTCATCCTTAGCAAAAGGACAACAAGACCGTTTTATACACAAACATTTTTATTTGGTTAAATAAAACAACAATCTAGTAAGAACAAAAGGTGTGAAATGAGCTGAAGGTGTGTAAAGGGAGCAGCCAGTGCAGAAGCCTATCAATGTACACACAAATATCCAAATATTTAAAACATTTGACAAATCACTCTGCATTCCCCATCCAATGCTCAACCCCCCTACCCATCATTCCTTACAGGGAACATAAAAAAAAGGAAAATTACATACAGTCAATACAATATCCCTTGTTTTGTTTCACCTAATTTTAACGCTCATTTTCGCTTGGATAGGTGGCATCCTGCAGAGGCTGTGTGTGTGTGTGTGTGTGCGTGTGTGTGTGTATCCCTGGTGGGTAATTTGCCTAGGTAAAGACTGACATACAGAATCTGAGTAAAAACTGACTCAGGAAGAAAAAAAAGATCATATAAATGTGTATTTACAAGACATACTCCAGCTCGTAGCGGACGTACATGTTCTTATCGTCGTTGTAGACTTGTGGGTAGTGAGCGATGAGGGCGTCCTGGGAACCAATGTAGATTGAGTTGTAGATCTTCCAGTAGACGTCTCTCACCTTCCTTGCTGGATGGAACAGACCCTGGAGAGAAAAGACCACAACATCTCAGCATCTCATCAACAGCTAATGGTCAGAATGTGTTTGGATTTTCTCAGAGAAGGCCAAGTTAAACAATATCTACAATCACTTCTCAATATTCCAAATTCTATGTCATCTCACCTGTAAGCAATACTGAAGCATGCGGCAGGGCCCTATGGCAACCCTCAGCCCCTCCAGTGCTCCCATGACCGCCTGAATGACGTGAGGCGACGTTTCGAACACATTGGGCCACACGTAGTTGAGAAGGTGGTTCAGAGAGTCCTCGCAGCCAAAACCGTAGACGCCCAGTGACATGTGCTGGACCACCGCGCTGGCTGTCTGCCTGTGGACCAAATCTCTGTGGGGAGACGGGGTACGAAGATCAAATGGATGTTGTACAGTGGCAAATTACAGTGATGACGAGCGATGAAAGTGTTCTCCAATTGCAGCAAATGAATTTCAGTCATGGTCATGCAATACAAGTTATTAGTTCTTACTTTTGTCTTTTAAATACATCTACGGTGTTTATTCTTTGTTGTTTTTCTCCCTAAATATGTATAAAGCACCTAGAAAGGCCCAGCACCATGTATAATGACAATGGAAGCTTAAATTATATAGAAATAAAAGAGCGAATGAGAATATGTCTGGTTGGCCATCAGCGTTGTGACAGTTCCAATGATCAACTGATGCTCATGGCTCAATGTGTGATATGTGGCTACATTGATGAAACTGAAGATGGAAAGCAGTAAAATCAATGCAGCACTTTGCATGTGGACACATCCACATTTGATTGTTGACAACTGCATTTGTGCCACTTTGCCTTCCACGTCTCTGCTGATCACAGCCCTGCATCCCTCTTCTGTGTCGGCGCAAAAAAATAAAATAAAAAAGGTGCGTCACCCAGTCCCACCCCATCTTTGACAGTATCGACATCTATTTTGTGAAGGTGGGGTGCAATGAGAATTTGTTGATACACAGGACCAGTCAACATGCAGCTTCTGGCTTTGGAACCCCCCCCCCCCAAAAAAAAGACAACAAAAAACACAAACAAAACACCCGGACGCTCTCACCTGTCCATAAGCGCATCCTCCAGCAGTGGCGTGACAGCGTAGATGTAGTCTTTGCCCATCTCACCGATATATTCGAACAGGAAGGACAGCGACTTGAGCACGCCATTCTGCACGTTGAGCTCTGGCACACGGTACTCGTTCATGAGGGCTGGCAGCACGGTGAAGGGAGAGCAGGTTTCAGCAACGATGGCGATGGCCACCGTCGTGCAGACACGGTTCTGACGCTCTTGCACCTTCAGGTTGTTGAGCAGGGTGGCCAGGACATCGTGGGGGCTGAGAAGAGAGCGTACAGTGAGAATTTGAGAATACACAGGATCGCTGTAGCTAAAGATCCATAATCATTAGAAAATAAGCGGTGCTTACCCAATGGCCTTGGCGATGTAGCCAAAGGTGTTGACAGTGGCTCTGCGGATGGCCTTTTTGTGAGCCTTCAGCAGCTCCAGCAGTTCAAAGCAAATCCTCATCCACTCTCTGGCTGACACATATTCGGCACCCCTGAAATAAAAATACAAACAAAACAATCAGCTCATTCCAGAGGCGCACCGACCAAAGAGACACTACTTTCGGTCTGAAGGTTTCACTGACCTGTCAGCAATCCTGCCCACCAAGTCGATACAGTTCTCCTGTACTTTCTCATGTCTGTTCTTCAAGATGGGAGTCAGACGAGGGAGCAGGTCCTTGATGGGCGGAGTCATCTTGTGCATACCTACGTAGAAGATGAAACGATTCATTAGCTCCTTTCAACTGTGTATTCTGGGAAAACGGCCCTCAAACTCAAGAGGTGAAACTTGGCAACAATGCAGACAGAAAAAAATCCTTTGATGATAATGAAAGCATGCAATGATTGTTGAAAATTTAAGTCCCATACCGATGACGTTGACGATGGCCTTCAGCGCTCCCAGGATGCTGCCCAGCACCTCAGGGTACTCCTCTCCCAGGTACTCGTACAACACGACACCCAAGTGACCCATCAGTTTCTCCTGCAGCGACAGAGGCAAACAGTCATTCATTTGTCAAAAAGGGACTTTTGTGTGTGTACAAGTGGCCTATGTGTGCGGCCGCCTGGCGTACCTCCTGGCAAGTCTTCATGACCACAGCGGTGCGGGAGATCAGGTCGGCGGCCTGCTGACGGACTTTGGCCGACTTGTTGTTCAGACGCCACAGCACCGTACCACAGATCTGCGGCAAGTAGGGCTTCACACGCTTTCCGAGTGCGTTGACCACTGTTCCGAAACCGTTCAGCATCACAGAGTCCTGGTGGAGGAGTTAAAAGGGGAATTTGTTAAGGCAAATTCTCTTAACTGCCGCGAGAAAAACCACACGCCACCACTCTCACCTCTGTCGTCTGCTCCTGGAAGGCGTACAGAATGCCGTCGATCAACTGCTCCTCCAGCTTGTGGTCAATGTCGGCCGCTCCGAGGTTGCCCATTATCTTTTCAATGGTCTCCATCACCATCTTTCTGTACTGCTCAGCCTCGTCTTTCAGGTCATCCACAATGCGAGAGATGATTTCTGCAGCGCCCACCTTGTTGGCCAGCTCCACGGTGGTATCCACCAGCTACAGGAAACCACAGGCAGTTGAAAACACATGATTTGTATCATTCAAGCGGATCATGTTTTGGTATTACTCACTCCATGTCAGAGTTAAAAAAACAAAACAAAACAATGCACAAATTCAAGAAGTAAAAGGGACCACAATGAATGTATAAGTATTTTTTGATAGACTGGTATCATTTTTCCAGTCCATCCGCCTGCTAACCTGTCTGTAGTTGCGTCTGTCCAGAGCCATCCTGTGCTGCCAGAAGTGCTTGAAGAAGGGAGGCAGGATCTCTGTCTTGATGTAGTTTGCTTCCACACCATCAGTACCGCAGCACTGCTTCACCACCTGGGAAACAAGACCAGACGGGCGGACCACCCATGAAAATTAATGACAAGTCACCTTGACAAATTGGGATGAATTGTGAAGAATTTGTAAATGTAACCAACGGGTGCAGAGTGAGAACAGACAAGCTGTAGATGTCAGATGTCTGGTAGCTCTCGTGTTGGTGTCAATCTTGCGAACGACTAGCCCTGATCTGACCATGGACTGGTTGAACAGGCGAGAATAGTTCGCAGGAGCCAAAGTTATGGTAGTGGCCATAACAAAGAGCTCCTTATTACCTTTGTCTCTCATGTTGGTAAGTTCATCTAGCAGACTACTAGCCCTGATTCAACCATGAGGTGGCAGAACAGGCGAGAATGAGTCGCAGGGACGATGGGTAGTTTTTTTAGAATTTACATTTTTATGGTAGCATACCTAAATGGACACCGTCAGAAGGAGCCAATGACACTCTTACCTTGAGAACAATCTTTTTCATTTCTTCATCGGGGGACTGGAACTCTCTGATGAGGATCAACATCACTTCCCTGGTGTAGTAGTTTGCGTACTCAGCGTCCATCAGAGGAATCAGGTAACCAATAGCTTTGAGGAAAGCGGCCAGACCCTGATGGTTAGGGGACGGGGAGAAACAGTGAATTAAAAACCAATTCACCATGTTTTACTTGTTCATCTCAACAACAGGCTTTTTGTCTGATGCTCTTGGTAGAGTTTATGGTCTTTCATTTGACCTCCACTGACAGCAACAGCCTGTGTGAGGAGACTCTATAGTGGATTTCTTACCTTTCCTCTGTGCTGCCGGATGCCCTTCCAGAGGGGTTTGAGGACCGAGTCGAACGATTCGATACCATAGGGGGTTGCAGCTTCAGCAAGAGCGGCTATGGCCAGGGCACTGATGGTCCTCACCTTCTGCTGCTCATCCACCAGACCTGTAGTCCAAATGATTATGCAACATTTTAACATCGTTCCTGATTTACTTAAAAACTGTTGATGTCACATGTGTGTGTTTAAGACAGCAATATGCCATAACAGACCGTGTTCAATGATCTCCACCAAGCTGCGGAGGTGGGGAAGAATGGCGCAGCCCATGAGGATGGCGATCTGCTGGACGATCTTGATGCCAGTGTGTCGGGCCTGCCAGGACTTCTTGCTTTTGCACACGGCTTTGAGGAAGGGCAGGAGGGAGGGGATGCCAAGGGCGGAGGCCACCACGGCAAAGGCTCTGGCTGTGGTGTTTCTGACGTACTCATCCATGTTGTCGATATCGGGTCGCATTGTGGAGATCATAGTGGCCAAACCGGCAGCCTGACGAGAGAAACACAGAAATGTCAAAACCAAAGTGATGGTGCAATGCTGTTCTATTAGCCTAGGTAGGAATGCTCTAACAATATACAATTCTTGTAATCGTTCATACAACATGTATGTAACCAACGGGTGCAGAGTGAGAACAGACAAGCTGTAGATGTCAGATGTCTGGTAGCTCTCGTGTTGGTGTCAATCTAGCGAACGACTAGCCCTGATCTGACCATGGACTGGTTGAACAGGCGAGAATAGTTCGCAGGAGCCAAAGTAATGTTAGTGGCCACAACAAAGAGCTCCTTATTACCTTTGCCAAGTTGGAAATAATCTCTCTGCCTTCCACTCTGGCGTAGTAGTCCTCATCGATCAACAGGGGCTCAATCACAACCAGGATCTGGGCACAAAAAAAACCTGCGGGTTAGTTTCTCGGGAGGAGAAAACACAACAGAAGAGTGCGCACAAACATTTTGATGCAAGCCTACCTTGTGTACATATGGTCGGACCAGGTCGTCCAGTTTGTAGAGAATGCGGTCAATGACTTTGACCAGCAGATGTCGCTCTTGGTCTTCCAGGGTGGGAGACATAAGCAGTGGCAGGATCTGGTTGAAGAGTGGGCCTGCTCCGAACTCGCGGGCTTTGTCCGTGATTTGACGCAGAGCCGCCTGTGAAGCACAGATAGAGGATCAGATGGTGAATGTGATCATGAGTAGAGATAGAAATAGTGTTGAGGGAATCAGATGACTCCTGTCTGCAGCTAACGGCAGATTATACGGCCTACACTTTGACCTCCACTGAAAGCAGCAGTTCATATAGCAAGAAAATATTCACACTACAGCCACATGCAGGCTTAGTGCTGGGTGTAGATCTTGCAAGTGATTGGCTTTTATGTTTTTGATTGATTTACAACACAATTGCGCCAAGCGCATAAAGTGGATAGGCACTAGCTTGAGGTGACTGCTGTATGAGAAATCATAACAGGCGTGAGAAAGAAAAGATAGCTACCAACCTTTCTCATGGGCGGTGTTCCATTTTTAATCTTAAGGAGAAGCTTCATGATCTTTCTTTCCTTCTGTTCTTCGGGGCTCAATGTGGATTCATCAACTTCAACCTGCAAAGAGACATGCGGTCAATCAAAGAGCTTTGGATCAGACATTTTTCTGTGTATCAGCATGAGAAATGCTTAGCACTCACCAGCAGTTTGTCAAAATACTGGATGTCATCTGGTTTAAGGAATGGAAGGTTTCCTGAGGGCTGGTCGTTCATCTGTTTGGTGGTGCGGTCCTCGGCCTGCATGTGGAAGCCTGTCATGCCGCCAATTGGGGTGGGCGTTGCTGACAGCTTACGGGCTGGGGTACGGATAGGAACGTAGCCTGCTGGTGGAGGCAAGACCTACGGCGAGGGGGTTTGGGGATAAAAGCAACAGTCAGTGTTGTGGTCGATTTTGAGAATTAGGAGGTTTGTTAAAAATTAAAATACAAGAGCGGAAATGGGTAAGGACCTTGTATCCCTCTGGGAACATGGCATCCAGCTCTTCGTCTGTGAGAGGCCGGTTCCTCTCGTCAATTTCCCTCTCCCACCTCCATGCCTGCAGTTGCTCTGGAGTCATGCTCATTAAGTGACCTGCACAGAAACAAAGAAATGAATTTGAAATGTCGCAAAAACATCAAGATCCACTGATTCTCAGAGCCAATATTTCTTCTTTGATAGGTCTTTGAATCCATCATAAGAAACTACACAAACTGTACAACAAAGAAGAAAGCTTGTTTACCTGGCGTTGGGGTGGCCATGTTCATTGCAGGGGTGCCTATGGGTGTCTTTCCTGGGGTCAGCAGTGGTGTTGAGGATCCCATCTGGCTTGCAGGAGTTTCATCCCAACGAGACTTCCTCTTGCTGGCCCCCGGTGTTGGCGTCTCACCCACTGAATCTTCACCTCTGTCTGTGCGTGGCGTTTCGGCCCATCCACTGCCATGTCCAGGGGTCTCCCTCTCAGTCTTTGGAGTTTCGTCCCAGCGGTTTTTACGAACGCTGCCCGTCGCTCCACCGTGGCCAGGTGTGGCGTGCCCTGGCGTGTCCCTACCAGGGGTGGCAGCACCTGCGGGTGTGTGGCTGGGGGTAGGGTCCCACATGCGGGTGCTGGGAGTGGCCCCTGGGGTCTCGCTGCCTTTTGGTCGACCGGGGGTTTCATCCCATCGGCTGTTTGAGGGTGTGTGTGCGGGAGTGTGTCCTGGAGTCTAAATGCAAGTAAGTAAGTAAATGGTGAGTAAGCAAAGTGCATTATTGGGCGATTCAAGAATTCCAGAGGTTGTGGCAACTCACCTCAGCAGTGGATTCAGCTTGGTCCCAGCTGGACATCTTTTTGGGTGTAGCATTGGAGGGGGTTTGGTCAGCTGTCTGGTCCCAGCGACGCTTCCGCTTTGCAACAGCAGCTTGAGAGGCAGCGGAGCCGTTGACAGCTTTCAGTTCCCCTGCCTTGGCCTTCTCTGCCAGCTGCTGACGGATTTCTCTCTGCATTCAAAAAGGTATAAACATCAGTAAAAACAAATACGTTGACAATGTTGGTACAAACGTGGTAACGGTGGATATGCATCGTACCTCTTCTTTGGACAAGTTCTGCTCCAACATGACGTCCACGTACGATCTGACTTGCAGCTTTGGGTCTGGCGTTTTGCCCCCTGCGCGAAAGAGCACCAACAAGAACATAGGACACTCATCAGTGTACGCTCTGGGGACCTGTGCCGTTATCAACACCAAGCACAAACACAGCCAGCTAACCCTGACTCGCTTTACCAACAGATTACATGTTCATGTTTCATTAAACAGCTGAATCACAAAACAGTGTCCTACTGAATTACATTGAAATATACATTTCTCTCTTACATAGACATAGCATCATAAGGAAAGACAAGCAGATACATAGAGAGAAGAGCTGAGGTTGTGGTGCTTTCTTTAAGTGGATATAGATGTTATAGCCATCACTGATGCAGGGGGTCCTGGGCTGTGCTCTTCAGAATACGTACACTTTCAGTGCCAAGGGTCCTTCTGCAGTCAGACTTCAACCGGCAGAAAAGAAGCCTAGAAAATTTCTCTTTACCATTAGTAACACTTTGGAAAAGGGTTTGAACTCACACACAACAGTATACCACCTGTGTTGCAATGATTTACTGCGCTCAAAGAAGAAACCAAAACCAAAAAAATAAATCAAAGTATCTTCTTGGGGCACAACCACAAAACTGGTATAAACTACATTAGATCCTATTGTCCAGATTCTCAGAATCTATGATATTCATAATAGATAAAACTGAAGTCATGATTCAGGAAGCTTTGGAAACTAGACCACCAGGGTAGTGTTAAAATGGTATGTCTGTGTGCATTAAAATATAATAACTAGGTAAAACAGAAATCAGGCCCATGTGTCAGCAATAAAAAGATGACATGTCAGAGCCGCAATAAATTGCCTCTGATATTGCCTATGATTTGGACTTAAATTTCAATCTTGACTTTCTTTTGAAGACAAACCAGCAAAATAAGTCAAGGATCTGTCATAAAATGTTTTGGCAGTACGTTGAAATCATAAATGCATGATTTTTAAAAAAGTTATCTTAATTGATGAGTCAAATTAAAATATATGAAAAAAGGGGCTCTTTAATTTGTTGTGGGTGGACTGCATCTTATTCCCCTCACGGGCCCCAGTCAAAAACAGCAGAAAGTAGACCCTGACCAAACTGACAACAGTTCTGTGTTCCCCATAACCTACACAGGATGAGTTGCTGCACCCTTAACAGAGTGCAGTACAGGACTGGCAAAGCAGTACTGCTGTAGGAGAGAAATTAAGGACAGTTAGTATGGGCCTGTGGTATTCTTGTACACAAATTTTCTTGATAACATATTTCTATTTTACAGAGAGAGGTGTAAAATAAAAATATATTTACACAACAACTTTGTACAAAGAGCTCTCTCTACATGCAGGCTTTAAATAAGCCTCAGCTAGACCACACCTGAAACATTCAGGCAATTTTAATCATGTTGTCGTGTTGGAGGTGACAAGCAAAGTTAAAATATCTGGCTCATATGTAGAAGTTGTGGTTTTACACAAAACTACTTGTACAATCTCTGTGCAGCTTTAAAGTCTTGTAAAAAACGATAGATATTTGGAAATTCCTGATTGGCATGTCTGCTAATATTCAGAGTCATGCTATCAAAGAGTTCTTAAAGGTCTATAAACCCTGACAGGCAAAACAAGGTGCCCGGCCATCTCAAGGTCATTAGACTAGAGCCCAGAGAGGAACTGGGAAGAGGAATGAAAATCCATTCACTAATTTGAGTTTATTTTCTATACAACGAGAGTTGACGCAAGCTAGCAAAGTTCTCTCCTCTGGCTTCCTTTGGACCTAAAGGTCAGTGTGCTGTCTATAAACAAGAGGAAGTTGCTTGTGATCTGCTGTAAAGCCACTGGCAGGTGAATTACACCACCATTAATATTGAACTTTTATTTCTCTTCCTCATTCTACAACAGGGCAATACTGCATGTTCCCCTTATAATTTAGCTGAACGTCACATGGGATTGTTAACCCTTCGACTCACACACACACCCATCTGCAACCCACGTTTGTTAGGTGAATCCCCTGTTTTAAAATGTTCAACACCTAACCACCTCTCCCACTCAAAAGCATGGTAATCCTAAAAGGGCTTTGATTGGTATCCATCACAAACACCAAGAAAATATTGCTTTAGAATGTGAGGCTCACGACAATACATTTTCTCAAACCAGGCATCTGGTTCAAATGCTGATCCTCCTATTCGGAAGAAAAACGGACAGCAACAGAAAATTTTCTTGGACCACAAAGGATTGACCACAGGAAAGGCATGAAGTCTGGGAAGCAAGCTACTGCATTGTGGTCGAAGGGTTGAACAGCAAACAATGGACATGAAACCATAGATAGTCATGAGAGGGGGGGTCACAAAAAAGTGAACCAGGAAAGGGGGGAGATAATGAGGAGCATGAAATAAGGACAAAAAGGACCAAAATTTACCATCTGCAAAGGGGTCGTGACGCTCAGGTGAGATGATCATATGCATTCGGCGGGCTTTATATTCATCTTCCCGATCGGCGATCTTTTGTGGACGATGCTCCGCAAACGGATCGTACTACAAAAGTAAAAAGAAGGGCGAGAATGAATTTCAGGTTTTCAAAAACATTTAAAGCTACATAAATATAACCGTAGAAATACAAGTACACACCGTTTCGTCTGACTGAGGAATGGCGTTAAGAATGGCCACTGGTGCATGGTACCCTGGCTTCTTCTGTCCCAACAAGCTTGTTGATGTGTCATCTTCATCGTCCTGAGAAAGAAAGAAAGAGAAATGCGAGTCTAGAGAGAGCTCACCGAAATGGCAACACTCAACTAGCTCAAATGCAACACACGGGGCGGAAATACATTCCCAATAATCTGGGAGTTAAACAAAATTGGAAAGAGATTACATTACTTTATATTATATTCGTAGTATCATAATAGGATCTGTAGACTCCACACAGTTAAGCTCAGTCCGTTTTACTCAAGTAATCTGTGTGCAGCGAGTAAACACCAACGTGGTGTAAGCAATCAATGCTCGCCGCCCCCCCTCCTCCCCCCAGGGTCAATCAAACTACCCCAGTAGTTGTGTCTGCACTATGTGGGGGGTTTATGTACTTACATCCTCCTGTTCGTTGGCCGCGATGGAAGTGACATATCCAGCGAAGCGACTGTCGCTGCCTCCGTAGATCTCCTGATCATAGAAGCCGGTGGAGTCGAGGCCCACTCCCTGATCGCCGCCCTCTCCATCTCCTCCTCCTCCTCCTCCTCCAGCGACCAGGGAAGCCTTCATCCCCTGGATCTCCAGGATCTGGGCCTCGATGTCTACGGGGAAGAATCCACAAACGCACACAAAAAAAAATCAATACACTTGCAAAATCAAATAACAGCGACCATCTTGTTGCTGCCATCGAACGTAAACGTCGGTGTTACGCGTGCTCTTCGATAAGGCCATCGCTTGCTGCGTCGTTAGCCGCGGAAAAACGGAGACAATTGTTTTTCGGAAAAGCAATGCTGGTAAACGTTGCACCAAACACTAGGATTAACGCAAAACATGTCTTAAGTATTTCAGAAAATCAGTTATGACTAGTTATTATGGGCGCGAAATGTGAGCTGCACGGTAACGGCAGCTAACTGCTAACAAGCTAACAAGCACCGCCATTATCTAAGCCGTCCGCGTTGCGTCGTTCCTCGGCCCGCCGCTTTGCCTTTTTAACCATCGAAAACGGAGTTGTTTGAAACGCTACCGGGATTAAAAAGATCGTGCAAACCGTCTCTGACACAAGGTGGTGGTTACAAAACAACACTGTCCAAATATTAGCTATTTATTCCAAATACTTTACCTTCGTGTGTTTTGGCGATCTTCGCCATTTTGGTGGTGGTGGTGGTTCTTCGCAACTGAAAGCGGAAGTCGCTTTGTAGACTTCCGTTTGTGTCCGACTGGAAACAAGAGCGTCGCGGAACCAACGTTAGCTGTGTTTTTAACCATGGTTTATAGGCTGAATATTGCAAGACAATGTTGTTGTTTTTTTTTGGGTCGGTGGATTTTTTTTCTTCTTATTTTTTATCAACGTTATTATGGCATGAAATCACAAAAATGTTTTCGTGGCTTTGTTGTGATGCAGCAAGTTATTGTTATTAATGTATTGCATCGTCTTGCATCGATAGAAAAGAATGTGTGGCTTTGAAGCGATAATTACAAAGCTTGGATTTTATATCTCATCTTAATGAAGAGATACTGAGTTTGTTCCTAGTTTGTAACATGTTGGTATCTTTCCCCTCACGAATACAAAATATCAATCAAAGGCCTAATTTCAGTGTATGAGTAGCCTTAACTAAAAACCAGCACACAAAATATTTTTTTAATTACCGGGACAATAGCATTTGATCAGATATAGCATCCCGTTTGTGGTTGTATTCACCTTTGTATATGCAAATATTTAGTCACAACATTCTGATTATCCAGTTTTCTGTATCAGGAAAATAGGGAAACAGGGCATTTTAATAGACATTTTATAGCAAAGCCACCGAAATTCAGACAAAATAATTAAGTCAATCTATAGTGTAAGTGAAATTGGGTTTTAATTAATATTTCAATTGATTTTCCTCCGCAGAAAGGGAAGTCCCCTCGCACATGAACTACTCTAATCAAAGGCTGCGGAGGAAACGTACAGAACTTGAGCGTAAGGTCACACCGGGCAATTTGAGACAACATCTCGTGACATTCCTGCGTTTGCCAGATTCGGATGACGAATGAAAGAACTGGCCAATGACATCGCTCGATCCAAAGCGCTTGTCCAATGGTAGCCCGGCACTCCCGAGAAGGGCGGGGCCACGCCTCTTAAGTCTGTCAGTGCGGCACTGGCGAGCGAGCGGAGAAAGCCGTCAGAGACGAGAAGATGGCGAGAGGAAGTAGGGGTCTGAGGAGAGTCGCAGAGTGCATTAAACAATTACCGTCAGCGGCCAGTCGGGAGGTTCACACGAGGAACAACGTCAGGTGAGTATTCCTCATTGTTTGAATCTGCTTAAAAAGGGATGTGGGGTATCGAACGAGAAGCTGGTAAGAATATTGCAATTTCTTGGATTTATTTATTTTTGACAGCGCTGGAAGTTTATTACTTTTCTCTAAATAGGTTGTGAGATATGGAAGGAGCTTAATTTGGCATTGAAGTGACATATAACAACAACACAGCACATCCTCTCGAGGGTCTCTCCTTTGTTTTTGTTTTGTTTTCAAGATGTGGCTTGTTGGTGCATTCAATTTAAGTTCGTGTGCAAATTATGACGTCACAACAGCGTGTAGTTTTCTGTTGACTTTTTTGGAGCTGTGAAAACACTCCTAACCCGCTTGTCCCTGCTAATCCAATACAACAGCTACACCAGTAAATAGGCCTTTATGAATTCAATTCCTTTTTTGATTGACACTGTTAAGTGGCTTTAGTGTAATTACACGTTTATTACTGAGACGAGACTGTCGTTTGCAATGGTGTTGAAGTGGGCTGCATTATACTGAGAGATGTTTATAATATATCCTGTTTGCATACATGAGAGAGACTGGACAGACCTATCTTCCCCCACAGTACCACACCAATATCAAGCAAATGTATGTGTAGCTTTTTTGTGTCATCAACAAAGTGACAACCAAATCTGTACAGTAGCTGCACAGAAATATGTGTTATCTGCCCCAAATTGCACTTTACTTGCATATTTGATTAGTACTTTACCTGTGATAGTTGATGATCTGTATAATCAGTTACATTTCAAGCAGCTTCCAAGTCTGCAATTTCCAGGGCATCCATGAGTTTAGCTGAACTGCATCTCTATTGATCAGTATTTGGCCTGTAAAATATCAGACAATTTTGAAAAATGTCCAAGGTGACATTATCAAGTACCTTGTTTTGCCTCTAAGCCAAAAATACACAGTCTTGGGACACACAAGTATCCCTCCCATGAAAAAAGAAAAAATGGATATAACTTCCAGTCAGTTTTCGGGGTTTTTTTTGTTTGTTTTTTGCATGTCAGCTTCCAGGTGCAACATAAGGGCACTGCCACTTGTTGTTTGAACATGAATCATTGCCAATCACCTCAGGCACACTGCTTCAGAATGTGGGAAATTGCCTGGAAGTGTTTCTCATGTCAAACAGGCGACCCTCATTATGAATATTGCAAGCTCTGTTGAGTTTAGTTTGCTTGTGTTTCCACCGAGTTTTCACCGTTAAGTGAGCACTCTTTGTCTTTTACATTTTGATTTTGTCTGGCACCTGCAGACCTGAGAGTGCACTCACACACTTGCAGGCACCGGGAACATTTCAGATGAGTGCCATGTGTCAATCGTATCACATGTCAGACGTAATGGAATGATATCTGTGAAGGCAAGTCATGGAATAGGAATTCCAGTTAGCGCATCCCGAGAAACAGGGAATAGGCTATGCAGGTTTGCTCAAGATGACATTTATATATCACTTCACATTAAGCTGTGACATAACAGCTGGTTAAATCTAGATGTATGCCAGAGCCAGGGACATTGTGGAACCGGAAACCACAGGTGCTGTGGCCCACATCCAGACACAGTGAACAAATCAAACCGCTTGACAGATCCTCCTACCATGATCAGACTGACCCCGCCGGACAATTTGTGGCAGCAGTAGCAGGAACAGTCATGTAAAGGTTACAAATGACGACAAGCCCGATCGTACTTGGAAAGTCTGGGAATATGCCACTTGCTGATTTTCATGTAATCTCGCCTCTTCTTGCACAGCCTTTGTAGAAGTCTTAAATTCCATCGTCAACCAATTTGTCTTTACACTTTGAGATTGTCAATGCCGCCATCTAAGAGGTGACATGGAAAAATACTCACCACCCATGCACAGACAATACATCTTTATACTTCTTTGTTTGGGTATGTTCCATTCTGAACGCAAAACAGATATACAAAAGGGATATATTCCCCAGTGATTCATTGAAAACTTATATTCAACGTGGCCAATACGCAGGCTTCAGTAGCTCAGCTGCATAGGTCTTACTCTTAAGATTAACTTCCAACCTCAGTTTTTCCAAACCTTTTCCAGGAATGGACACTTTAAGTTGTTCTTATCTGAATAAGCAGATCATGGGAAAATCTCTGCTTTCTGAAGAAAAACATTTCCAGTATTCTTGGAATTTATCCTGCAGTACCTGGACATGCAGGTAGAACCTAATCATTAACCTAATTCTGCACACCCCCTCCCCTCAGGACCAAACAGAACATACCTGTACAGAAACAGGCACATGGCAGTGTTGCGCAAACCCAGGTGATCGCGTGGCGTGTTGGTTCTCCGAAGCTCCCGGCTGCGGAGGTGCCTTTGACCTTCGTCACGTCCTATTCGCTGGCATCGGCTCCTCTGTGACGCGATGGGTTTGAATGGCAAATTCTTGGCAGGTGATGCAAGGAGGCATCGATGCACTGTGTCCATTTTCAAAGTAATAATGGCCCCGCATTGCGCCGCCCTACTTTGCTCTTGTTCTACAAGTATGACAAGGAGGATAATTAGTCGCAGGATTTGTGAGAGTTGTTCGCCATCATGAGCGTTCCACTGAGAGATGTCACGCAAAGGAGACTATTTACTGCCCTGCTTAGATTTGTTATGGAGAATGTTATGGCCTTATGCAAGGCTGGAAGTAGGCCAAGGTGAAGGAAACATTCACTTTATTCGACAATGAGAACTAACGATTATCAAATTAACGACAAAAGACAAGTGTTATTCTTTTTATTTTTTCTGACTGTGTTCTTTCCGTTTCATGATCAGATACTTGTCGTCATGTGGGATCCTGATGACGCGCGTGCCCCCGCTGCTGGGCACGGCCATGCCAGGGCGCGGCATTGTGCTGCCCGCCCGCAGCTTCTTCAACATCGCCGACTCATTCTCCAAGCGGAAGGAATACTCTGAGAGACGCATCATCGGGTGTGTAACCCACAGTCAGGTTTCACTCACAATCGTTGCGTGTTGGGACTTGTCGCGTCTATATATATCTTTACTATTTCCATTTGTGGATCAAGGTGCAGCTCGAGCGCATTTGTTAAATCTTAAAAGTAGTCGCAGATAGATATATAGATGGGTTTCTTTTGTTTACTTAGAGGCGAAATAGCGCTCTCTGTATCGCAAATCTTAAATTGATCATCTCATCTGAGTGACAGCTAGAGCTCAGCCGATGAACTGAATGTCCTCAAGTGTTCCAGAGGCCACAATCTCTAAATCCGCTTGTATAAATAGATCAAGCAGCAGCACTATTTTCCCTCAGCCGGAGTGACACAGTTATATAACTGTACTTTCAGACGCCGTATCCATCTGCTGCTCACTCGTTAGCGCTTACCTTTTTGCTTTTTTTAAAAACTCTAAATCTCGCCTGTATTCTTTTTATATCCGTCTGTGTCTCCTGCACTTCTCTCCCTCTCGTTGACCTAGTTCAGGCATTACTGGGTCATGTACTGTCCTGCCCGCCTGCCTGGGTTTACTGTTACGTCACAGTTGCTGACACTTGTCTGCTTTCTGACATGCAACAGGGTGCCGGCTGTTAATGGTTCATTCTTCCTCCACACGCAGGTATTCCATGCAGGAGATGTATGACGTGGTGGCCAGCGTGGAAAACTACCGCCACTTTGTCCCCTGGTGCAAAAAGTCTGAAGTGGTGTTTAAGCGGGCCGGGTTCTGCAAGGCCAAACTTGCTGTCGGATTTCCACCTGTGATGGAGAACTACACTTCCCTCGTCACCACAGTGCGCCCCCACCTGGTCAAGGTACGCTACTGAAGCAATGACCGTATTTGTCAAATACATTTATGAGCTTCACGGGAGATGTTTTTACTTTTTGGTTGTGTTTTAACATCCGGGTTTGTAAAAATAAACACCGTCAGTAAGTGAGTCAGTCTCACAATTGAAGTATATATACTATTCCACACAAATACAATCTAAAGAGTTCCTAACATAAGAAAAAATACAGCAAACTTAAACATGAACTAGTTACAAAGTATGGCAGAATATATGTACATCAGAGTCCAGTTTTTACTGACCTCTTATTCTGGAGGTGGACCTCCAGTCGAGCAAATATTGTGTTTGTTTCTTATCAGTTAACCTGCAATTGTGAGACAAAACACATATGGTGGACTACATCCACACAGTTCTGCACACACTGGGTCCTATATTGTGGACTTTGTATTCTTCTGGTTGTATTATTTATCTTTAAATATGTGTTATTAAGCTTAATTGTTGCTTTATTCTTCTTAAGATCTTCCGTTTACATTTTATGTAAGGATGTAAGGGTGTAAATTTAAAGTATATTCAGCTGTGAATAGAAAGCCCCATAAAAGTTGCACACCTTATTCAGTTCTATTTGAATGAATTTTGTGTTTTCAGGCCGCCTGCTCAGATGGTAAACTTTTCAACCACCTGGAGACAGTTTGGCGTTTCAGTCCCGGCCTCCCCGGCTACCCTCGCACATGCACTGTGGATTTTGCTGTAAGTATTCTGTGAGCTTGAGTGGACTAAAATGCAAAGAGGCAGTGCTCTAACTGCTCCTTGTGGCCCCCCGATCTGTGCTCATGTGTCAGACTTTGGCATGCAGTTCTAAGTACAGTTCTAATTCCCCCCTTTCAAGAATCTGAAACAAGGTTTTGTCTCCTCCGCCCCCCCCCTGCAGATCTCCTTCGAGTTCCGCTCCCTCCTGCACTCCCAGCTCGCCCACGTCTTCTTCGACGAGGTGGTAAAGCAGATGGTGTCGGCGTTTGAGCGCCGCGCCTCCAAAATACACGGCGCGGAGACGGCCATCCCTCGCGAGCTGATGTTCCACGAGATCCACCACACGTAGCTCCGCCCTCCGCCGCTGGCCCGCACACACACATGAACAGCTTCCAACATCAGAGAGACAAGATCCATGGAGGAGACTAGAAAGAATGAAGACTGCCCGTGTCCTAACTGAAATTATCAGTGCCTTTCTCGCAGCAGAGACCAAGTTGATTCCCAGCAACATCCTATCTCTTTTTTTTTTTTTTATATATATATCACTGATGCAGTATCAGCAGCTAACTGTGACCTTAGCATAAACTCAGGCTGATTTGTTTCCATTTCCATTGTACATTTGTCATCTGATTGGCATCTCCTTCATCAGATCGTGAGACAGGATGAGTCCGCAGCGATCTCAAAAACCAATCCTTTAGTAAGTGGTTTTTCAGCACAAAACGTCTCCGAAAAAAAAACGTTCCTGTCACTATTTGAGAATGACTTTCTACATCAACTACTAGATCATTTTGCTCTTTATCGCAGTTCATCTGATTGAATACAGAGCAGCTTTAACCTCTGTTCCTTGAATGTATACCCTTTTTATCTTAAGATATCCTGCTTTGAAGTCATCAGTGAGGACGCAAAGTCGAAAATGAGCTATAGGTTTTTGAAGGATTTTTCAGGCAAGACAGCATAGTGATACAGGCTGATAAGTCCCATTTCCGCCTCCGCTGTAAACAGCCGGGACGATGTATAACGGTTTGGCAATTCTGTTCAGATTTACTGCAGGAAAACGGTTTTGTGGTCACAGTCAAGAGTCCTTTGCTTGGGTTTGGGAGGATGTAGAGCAGTACAGCCACCACTAAGCAAGGTTGCATTTTTTTATGCACCTGCCACTGTGGCATGTGTGTTCCAAAACCTACCAGCCACTCGTAACTAAATGTGAATTGAAATGCTGCAACTTAAGATATTCAAGTCTTGGCTATTTCTTGGCCATTCAAAGACATAAGCAACAACCTGGAGGTGGTAGCAGTAGTGCAGTGCTTGAAAGTACAATGGAAATGACAAAACAAAAAGTACACATTTCGGAGACAGTTTCAGAGAGAGGGATTCTGAGGTTATGTACGGACAGTTACTGGCGAGCTTTGGGTTTGTGTTACAGCTTGAGCTCGTTCCCAGGGGAGGGCGGAGGTCAGCACGGAGGAGGGCGACAGAGCTTTTGTTAGCCACAGACAGGACGCAGTGACGACCCAGTTCGGTGCTGCCAAGTAAGACCAGGGTCCAAACAGTTAAAAAAAAACCAACAACAATGGCGCTTCTTTGGGATCACTGCATAAAGGGCCAAAAATAGATTCAACTATAAATTTGGGAACTGTAAATCTACTTGAAAACACGCCTCCTTTATCTTTCTATCACACATTTGTTCCGCGAATAAAAGCACAGACACTTACGTCAGAGGAAGCATGTTGGATGATTGTTGATACATGTGTTAAATGTACTGTTTTATCTGGAAGACGCACCTTTCAAAGAACGCCGAATCTATACTTTGCTCTATTTCTCGCTGAGGGACTTTATATTTTCTTAATGTTACGGACACTATGCTCTCCACATTCTTCTGGGAGCAATGCTGAACTCAAGCGAGTCACTAAATTATACAGCTGAGTTGTTTTTAAGTGTGCAATATATCAGGAGTTTAAGCGTTGTTATTTTTGAAATGCAGCCACATGTAAGCAAGTATACCAAGTAAATATCAAGGGCCCAGCCGGGGCGGCTGAGGCTGGGGTCGCACACCTTGACCTCGGCCCGTCAGTCAGGATGCCGTTCCAGTGAGGCACGCGCAACCCTGAAGCCGTCAATCACAATGCCACACCATTCGCGCAGTGCCTACTGGCAGCATATTTATCATTATTTTTAACACATTCACTTTAACATATTTATTATGTAGTTAAAGAGCAAGTGTAAATATAAAAGATAACATATATGACTGCTTTTAAAGTTAAGAGAAAGTTTGTTAGTAAGTATTTTTAATGGGATGGATTTTTTGTGTAAATCATGTGTGGCAAGTTTAAGAGAGATGTACTGACTGCATGATTTCTAAACTATTTTTTCAAAAAAAAGTTTGTGTGTCTGTGTTTTTTTTAATGATACTGCTACTGTGTCAGACAGAAATAGCGTCATCATGTGAGCGGCAAGAATAGACCGGCCAGCGGTATGGAAGTCCACATTTGTATCTCAGAAGGTCTGGAGGTGTTACTGTTGGCAAAGGGCAAAGTTCAGAAACTTTGAATGAAGCAGGGAAGATGTGGACGGTGGGTCTCCAGCCACTCCCTGGCTGACCAGTTTCCAAGGTCAACAGGAAGAAGCCCTTGCACAGCTGCACATTGTTGTGGTCAAAAAAGGATAGTTGAACTTTGCTCAGTTATCCATTAGCTATGCTGCTGCTCCCGCACAAGGTCACAAGCGTCTGGATCACACGTGCTGGTTTGTTAAAACCAGTTTACACAAACGGTAAATTCAAAGTCTCCAGATGTATTATAGCGCATGCAACCTCGACCCACAAAGGCCCAAGCAGATGTTCAACAGAGTGACAGAAATTGGAGCAATCACAGTAAGCGCAACAGGATACTGATTGAAATCTGCTGAGCAACACCTTGAAAAAACAAGATTTCAAAACCAACACATCAGAATAATTGATTTTATTAAATAAAAAACAAATCACCATTAATCAACGTCTGCAGTGGAGTAATGTACTGGAAAAAACAAATAAACGTAATTTTTGTACCATTCTGGCTTGCACAACCACACAGAAACTTGCAAGTCCCCAAATGATGATAACTCCAGGTCAACATTTAACAGCAAAAAGGACACCAAGTTTTCACATTTATAACTGCAGCTCAGACCTTGCTTTGCATTTTGAGCCCCAAATTTGCTAACCTGTTGGACTCCTCCCCAGTCACGTACATTCATTCACACAGTTATTTTACAACTGACGATCTATGTAAGAGTGACTGTCAGTCGATTAAAAAAAAATGCTGCATGCAACTGGCTCCAAAAAGACGGTAAACACTATTTAAATCTTCTTTTCCCTCCAAACAGGCCCCTGGTGATACTTGGGTGACTTAGGCACTCAGAATCCAATCGTGGTCGGGTACAAGCTTACACAAATGACATGGAGGGGGATCAAATGCCCCCCAATCACCAGAAAATACTGTGAGAAGTCAGAGACAAAGCCACAGAAAATGCTCAAAATTCTGTAAGAAAATTGGTTTAATTAAATCAAATGACAAGCTTTAACCCACTTTGCTAGTTGGGCAAAACCATGATAGACATATATATATGTATATATATATAAAAAAACAAATTAACAAAAGACTATGACAAATATCAAGGACAGCAACACATTCCTGGCTAGCATCTCTTCTCATTCAAGCCCTGCTCTCTGCAATTAAATATAATCTTCTATACGATGTTAGTTCTATAACCTCTTACAGAGATCAGAATGGCATCATGTGTACAAGCACTTCTCCTTCTGATGAACATTTCTGACATTAACTATGACTTTTGTGCACATGACTAGAATCGAGTAGACGGTTCTGGTAACTGGGCTTGGGCTCGTTCTCGCTTTCTGAACAACCTGCATGAGTGGGACAGAAGTGCGGTCGAGGCGATGCTGGCTCCGCCGGAGGACAAAGAGGCAGGAGGCAGAATCGTGTTGAGTAGAGTAGAGTCGAAGTGGGGTGGGGTGGGGGGGGGCGTTTAACCATTTGCGGTGCCAAATATGGCTGGTCAGTCAATCTGGGCAGATTTTTGTGGAAACCGGTGCGGGTCCTTGAGGATTCTCTTGTTCCTCAGCACCACTCTGCCGATAAGTCTGTACAGCGAGTCAGGAGGATCGGCTTAGAAACCCATGCCTCCCATTCCGCCCATGCCGCCCATGCCACCCATGCCGCCGGCAGGCATCTCCTTCTCCTCCTTGGGGATGTCGGTGACCACGGCCTCGGCGGTGGAGAGCAAGGAGGCGACTCCTGCGGCGTCCAGCAGTGCTGTCCTCACCACCTGCAGGGGAGGGGGACATGATCTTAGTTTCAAAGTGTTCCATGTCTTGCAGGGCTTCTTAAAGGACAGATGCTGCACGTGCCATGTGACTGCGCCGTGATCAGTGGATCACGGCACACTGGCTTCTTGTTGGGCAGATCATATTCTAGTTTGGGGATGTTTACAAACGTCCGAATGTTAACTACACACACCAACTCTCAAATGTTACTTGAAAGTTGTAACTACACACATTGTATCTGGGAGAAAATAAAAAATGGCATGATCCGATGAAATCTAACCTCACAATACATTAAAAAAATGTGTTTTGGCAAGAATCTGGCTACATAAGATACAGATCCCTATACAGAGGTGGCGATAAGATATATTGCAATACATTGGGATACTATAAGCAAGGCGATATATTGTGATTTTCTCTCCAAAACCTGAGGCATCGCGGATCATTGTGTCTAGTGAGGAGAGTAGTGGAAGGAGGAGGAAAGCCAAATGGCTGAGTCTGCTGCCAACTAGCAGTTGGAGACATTCATAAAACACAAAACAACTGTTACCAAGCAAACAGCTGATGAAATATAAAATACAAAATATCAATAGTGTTTCAAATCAATTGATTCTGCATACTGACGTCAAATATCTCGATATCTTGGTGTATCAATGTTTTCTTACACCCGTTATAAATATAAATAAAAAAAACATTAATAAGTAACTGCTAGTATTGACCCTTGTTCAGGTCTTAAACTGAAGATGTAAATGAATGAAAGCCTACCTTGGTGGGGTCGATGATGCCCTTCTCCACCATGTTGACGTACTCTCCCTGCATGGCGTCGTAGCCGACCTCAACCGGTCCCTGCAGGATCTTCTCCACCACTAGCGAACCCTCCACGCCTGCGTTCTTGGCGATGGTCATGGCGGGGATGCGGAGTGCTCGTCTGATAATTTCCACACCTGAAGGGGATTATTGCACAGTGATGACTACTTATTTCAACCGCTGCGGTGTCATATTGACTTGAGACGGGGTTGAGCACAGGTGTTAATCGTCATGTTAATGTTGGTTCTTTTAAATGTAGGAGCAGAGCCTTAATTAATGTGATTAGGAACAGCTGTGTTTGCCAGCTACTACATGTTAAATCAGCAGCTATCAATAGTGCTGTATTGTATTCACAATCACGCACACAACTCTTTTTTTAAGGTCATATTTTGCATTTGATTATAACTAACTACATAACAATCAGATAGTTCAATGCAGGGTATAAAATTAACTCTTAAAAAATTTTACCAGCCATATATGTTTTTACAAGCCACTGAACTGTTCATAATCATAACCTGTACGAACGTCGTCTTCTTCGTTGATTTTCTAACTTTCTTCAAAACATTTCTTCTGCCAATCAATGTCGATTGACGATGAACAGCGAGAGACAAATTTGAAATTTAAAAAGGCAAAATCGGCATTTTTCATTAGCCCACAACTTGTGAGTGACCTATTACAGTACATGCCAATTTTAAACCCTGGTTCAGTGTAAAAAACAAAACAAAACAGACACTGATGTAATGATTCGGTGCATTTTTGTGGATGGTTATGTGCTTTACTAACCAATCTTCTGGTCAGCGTTTGCGGTTTTGATGGTGTCCAGGGAGGGGGCGCAGCGCAGCAGGGCACAGCCGCCGCCAGGTACGATGCCCTCCTCCACGGCTGCCCGGGTGGCGTTCAGAGCGTCTGTCACGCGGTCCTTCTTCTCATTCACCTCCACGTCACTTGTGCCGCCAATCTGAGGAAGGCAATTCCTTTACTTTTTCTGCACACAAACAATCAAATGAACAGAAAAGTAACGCTCCATCGGAGACCCACCTTGAGGACGGCCACTCCGTCAGACAGCTTGGCGAGCCTCTCGTTGAGCTTCTCCTTCTCGTAGTCGCTGGTCGTGCTCTCAAGCTGCTCGGCGATCTCTGCCGCCCGCTTGTCAATGTCGGATGGCTTGCCGCCTCCTCTCAGCAGCAGGGTGTCATCTTTGGTGATCTGCACCTCACCGACCTTGCCGAAGTCGTGAAGCTGAATGTCTTCAAGGGCCAGGCCCAGAGACTCTTCTCCAAACACCTGGGAGCGGGAGGGAAAAAAGGAACAGGCAGTACAGTTAGACTGACTGCTGACTTGGGAAATGGTGGCAGGCACAGCTGAGTTTTAAAAGTGGACATACAGTGCCTCCGGTGGCGATGGCCATGTCCTTCAGCTGGTTCTTCCTGTTGTCTCCAAAACCTGGAGCTTTGACTGCAACCACCTGCAGTCCAACCTTGAGCCTGGAAATTAAGAGGCAAGACCTTTAAGCATACTGCATGGGGTGTAATTAATCTACATTTTGGGACACTGTGTTCATATGGAGGTCAGGAAACACACCTGTTGAGGACCAGCGCACTCAGGGCCTCTCCGTCCACATCCTCAGCCACAATGACGAGGGGTTTGCGGTTCTGGTTGGCGATCTCCAGGGCTGGCACGATGCTCTGCACGCTGGAGATTTTCTTCTCACTCAGGAGCAGGTAGGCATCCTGGAACTCAACTTTCTGGCCTAGTAGATGAATCCAAGACATTATTTGTTGAGAGGGGAGTGTCATGTGTGCCGACAGGCTTGCTCAGAGTTAGCAGAATATAGTACGAGCAGGAAATAATGCGAGCACCCTTACCTTTGGCAGTGTTGATGAAGTATGGGGAGATGTAACCACGGTCAAACTTCATTCCCTCGATGATCTCCAGCTCATCATGGAGAGTCTTTCCATCCTGAAGGGAGAAAAAAATAGTGCATTCATGTCATCCCTAAAGCAAAGTTCACACAGCTCATTGTATATATGATATCGCAGTACCCGGACAGTTATTTTCAAAATGTTAAGACTTCCTTCTGCATTTGAAATGTTACTGAAGTTTGAGCCATACCTTGACAGTGATGACTCCTTTGCGGCCGACTTTCTTCATGGCGTTGGAGATGATGTTACCAATTTCTATGTCTCCATTGGCTGAGATGGTTGCAACCTGAAAGAGCGAGCAAATTATTCAGTTACTTTTCGATTTTGTACATGAAATCTTAATTTCACATTGCTTCTTATCTATACCTGTGCAATCTCCTCAGGGGTCGTGACTGGTTTGGAGAGGTTCTTGAGCTCGTTGATGATGGTGTCCACAGCCATCATGACACCACGTCGGATCTCGACAGGGTTGGCACCTTTGCTGATGTTGTCAAAGCCCTCCTTGGCGATGGCACGAGCGAGCACGGTGGCAGTGGTGGTGCCATCGCCAGCCTCCTCGTTGGTGTTGTTGGCCACATCCTGCACCAGCTTGGCGCCGATGTTCTTGTACTTGTCCTTCAGGTCGATACTCTTGGCCACGGTGACGCCATCTTTGGTGACCTTCGGGCTGCCCCAGCTCTGCTCAATGATGACAGTGCGACCCTGGGATAGACAAATGTTTGAAAAAAAAGGTTAAGATCTCAACTGTTATATGGCTCAAGTTTACATGAATGCACATTTGCGTTGCTGCTGTACCTTGGGTCCCATGGTGACGGCCACAGTGTCGGCCAGCAGATCCACGCCCTGCAGCATGAGGGCACGGGCATCGGCGCCGAACTTCACATCTTTAGCATAGGCTCGGGTGAGGTGAGGAGCCAATGCCCTGCACACAGGCCTCACCTGCTTCATGATTGTTGGTAAACGAAACATATCTGTGGGGGGAGAAAAAAAGAAGCTATGCTTAGACCACATTACACCGCATTAATTAACACTGAATTACAGCTTGAGAGTTCTCCATGTGTTCACGATGAGATATTATGTAAAAGGATATAAAAACATATCCAATATTACAAGGCTCAGAATAAAAGACCCTACTATAAAAACAGCCATACAAAAATATGTGCACCATATATAGGAGACAGCAGATGATGTGTGACAAAGGTTAAGCAACAGGTGTGGTTAGGACCCTGGTGCAACACTATGGACCATAGAATCAATCTGTAGTGAGAACAAGGGTCAAAACCCATGGGAGCAAGTACTACAATGTAGTACAGAGAGGCATGAGAGTGAATTATGCACAAAGTAAAATGGGCAGACTGTGGCATCAACTACAGCTCTCTAGTGGCCACTAGCGGCATTACATGCTGCCAGTGAATGAATGAACTTGCACTTCTAGAACAGTCACACATTAAGCGGTTATGCAGCGAGGTAATAAACACATGTCACACTGTTTAAGTAAATATCTACTTCTTGCAAGACATAAAATGTTATTTTAGAATATGGTGTAAAAACACTCCTATGTTATGATGTGGATGATGCAACCTATTGAACCTTCTTTTACACTGAGGTGGATACTTGAAGAAAAATCAATGTTTAGTAATCGATTCTTTGTCGGATTAATCTCCCACCCAGCTGGAATAAATAGGATTTATTCGTTTCCACCTGCATAGTCTTGTGTTAAACTGGAGCCAGTTTTAATCCAGAGTATTTGTTTAAGAGTGGACACAGAGAAACTGTTACAAAGGTGATTTTTTCCCCCCCCCCCCCCCTTCTCATTCCTGCATTGAAGATACACTCAGGTCGTTATGCTTTTTAAGACCACGTGACTGTGCTCCTCCAACTGTTATAGCAAATAAATCCCTCTATTGATCCTAATCAGCTGTGTTTAACAGCCTCTGCAGCCCCCTCGGAGAGGAAGCGCCAAATCACACATGCCTGCACATCTCTAACGTGGAATCCACACTGATTTGGTTTAATCCGAGTTAAATGTGCGTTTGCAGTGCCTGGTTTATTAAGAACACCCCCCCCCACCCCCTCCCCCTCCCCCTCCCCCCCACCCACGTGTCCTCTGCAGGTCGTGCGTCACAAGGTCAAACGGTAAGAAAGCATGTGCTGCGCTGCCTCCCATTCATCGCGGCGCGGCGTGATGCGCCACCGTCACTCACACACAGACACCGGCACACTCGAGGCAAATCCGAATTAATCAGCAGATGGCCAATGCTCGCCTTCAACGTGGGTTTAACAACATTAAACATAAAACAACATCAAATCGGCATCCATCTATCTATCAGTATCTGAGTAAAGAGCACTTAGATATACTTCACTACACAGCTAACTGCCACGCTTTTGTGCCTTTTGTCCTTGCGAGAAGGATAAGTAAAAAAAAGTGCTAGCTTAGAAAGCGTGGATGCTAGCTGGGGAAAAACGTCGCGTTACATTTCTCCTCTTCACACGTCGTTCGGTGCAAAGGCCACCGAAACGCACACCTGCCTGTCGTTTTTATCTTTAAATAGTTTATAAACGCGGGTACCTACCTGCGAGTCAAAGGGCTTGAGGGTTCCACAAGGAGCGCGTCTGCTAGACGAGGTGATATAATGACTGGAGGAGAGGACGGCAGCACACTCCAGATGGGAAGTGCACATGGCCTATCACATCCGGGTAATTCACCGGCACGCCCCGGACCATGAATGACGCCACTTCTTCTTCATATTAATGGGTTTATTTCGGCGCCTTGAATGAAAGCGCCCCGCGTTTTACTCAGGACAAATATTTAACAGTTAAAAACAAGAGATACGGCGTCAGTAGGGAATACATATAGCCTTAACACAGCCATAAGGATGTTCAATGCTCGTTCCCGGGCGCAGGGTTCCAGAAATTTCTCCTGCGCTATTGGAGGAAAAAAATAAAGGTCAAAGTTGAAATTGTGCAACATTGCTCAATCTCGAAATTACATAAAACGCAAATATATCGTTTTATTTAATTCTATAGTACACACTATCATCTTTCTGGGTCATCACAATGGTTAGAAACCGAAATGGTTCCGTTTGGACGATTTGGAATTTGTAGTATTGGCAGCGCAAAGTTCAGGGCGCACACTGCGCATGCGCACAGTCGTTCTGGAGCTTTCCCTCACGTGGAGCGATTCCCCTTCACCGTGTCACATCCACGCTCCTGCAGACCCCGGGCTGCACCTCCACGCCGAGCACAGCGACCACACACATCGAGAAATGGTGAGATTTCCGACTAGAAGCTGCGGCATTTGTGAGAAAAGGGCACAAAAACAAAGACCCTCTTAGATATGGAGCTCAGTGGGAGCCGGCTAGCATCTGCAACACTGATGCTAATGTGATGTTAGCTAGGTTTTTGTAACGCAACACAAGGTCAAGCAGCTGAGCAGGCAGCGGAGGCAGGAAATGTGTCGATTTTAAGCGTGTTTAGTATTGCATCGTTTAAATCTGAAGAAACGATTATTGATTTAAAATCCTAAGGTAACAGATGCTGACGTCAAAGAATGAATGGAGTGAAGCTCAGGCTCTAATACCACATTTCCCATCTGTCTTTGCGTTACGTTTTGTGTGTTTGTCTCCAAAACTACATTTAAAATGTTACATTCCAACATCGTGTATGTTACGCAAACGTCATAGGTCTATTCGAGCCTTTGGCAACCTGCCTTTTTTTAATTTGAAAGGATAAACTGCGTCTTCCGGCGTGTTTCCTGCTTCCGGTGCGTGCGTCTGACCTCATGTCCTTGCGACCCATTCATGATCTTAATGTCAGATGCTGGTCTTAAAAAATAACCTTACAGAGTAACACAAATGCTGCCTTTTTATAGCATTTACATAGTTATTAATCAGACTTTTGGATGCAAGTGGGTTGTTACAGTAGGAGGTACAAAAAAAACTATAGGTATGAAAAGCCAAAATGTGCAAGTTTCTTGAGAGTGCACTGAGAGAGCTCTTCACTCTCATTGTGAGAACAAATTATATGTAGAAAAGCTCCACTGTCACTGGTTCAATCAGCTGCAAAATGAGGAGAATTGAGACTAATCATCACTATTATGCATCTCCTTTTGACCGCCTCATACCATACAAACTAGACAAATAATCAACCGGAAGAAGGGGCCTTGAATGTTGTAATTTTGGGGGTGGGACACTTCATTCCCTGTCAAGGTTGTTATCATCATGTGCTTGAATGTTTATTGGAACTGTGAGTTTCCCTAAAAAAATAAATCCAAGGTGCCTTCATGTTATCATCACAGCAATTTATCAATGAGTTGACCAGTTTGTCCTTCACTTCCGTTGAGCAAGCAGTCACAACATGTGTGTCGGGGGGGGGGGGGGGCAAACCGACAAACCAGAACCTGTCCTTGTCTCCACCCTCGGCTCAACTCCCACCACCCTCTTGGGTAACCTTTGCTCAAGGTCACTGGTGCATCTGCTGCCGTCACACCCTTCCGACAGAGCTGCTGTCCTCCATTTTGGTGAACAGCTCAGGACATTTGATGGAATGTTGGCCTTAATACAGAAAAGCTGACTTTGGTTACTTGGTGTGCAATAATTGACTCACAAGGGCTGATTGTCAAGGAGCTGCCCCCCTCCCCCATTTCTCCAGAGCGCACATGATTCATCCTCCTGGTATCTTACGAAGGCTCTTTGATGAATAACATTGAATCTCACCTCTGCATATTGAACTATAAGCTTGACTGATGTCGAGCCACGCTGCACTGGGTTGTGATTTTTT